>WAAB01012879.1:90051-220787 GCA_013389865.1 Piaya cayana | reverse complement strand
ACCTCCCTTCAGGTAGTTCTGTTTTGTTATATGTTCTGTTATAGTCATGGGTTAACATTTTGAAGAACGTACAGTCATTTTTCTTTCCAGTTTCACACACCGGTTATTTCTTATACTGTTTCATGTACTAATGCAGACTATAGGGAACTGGAGAGAGAGAGTAGACAGTCTTTATTTTATATAGTCATATTCAGGAATCAAATGAGGCAAGACAGTTGACCTACCACCATACTACTAATGGAACAGGCCCAGAGCCAGCCAAAATGTTTACACTTGAGGTTAGAAGAGAGCTCTATTTAAGTCTTGCCTCAAGATGCAAGAAGACAGTCTGTATAGCATTTATTACTGAAAATTTCCCACGAGTTAAATTTAAAAAGAACACCTTTCTACTTATGATGCCTATCCTGAAAATGAAACATTTCTGATGCCAGTTTCAGTGAACTCTGGATATCTTTCCATAAGTATCTGTCACTAACCTGCTAGTTAAACCCCAGTATGTATCAGGTTCAAAACACTATAAGATCTTCTCATGCAGTTAACTGCAGATATACAATGTGCACCAAAAAAAAAAAAAAAAACATGCTGCGTAACCGAAACATTACAAAAACAATGAATATCATAACATTTTACTTTTTATTTANACTATGCGACAAATCATGTCAAGCATTCTTGTCAGTAGCAGTAGATAAGGCTTAATAGAAAGTTCTCTCAGCCAGCAGGCTTCTCAAAATCTGAATAAAGAGCATCAGGTAACTCAACCAGCTGAAAGCTGGAAGAAACAGAAATTAGTAAGAAATTACGATTGTAGCTCCCTCACCCATGCAGATGAAGATAACCAATCTGTAGCTAATATGAATTACAGAAGAAAGCTCTTTTTATTACTGGTGCCTTCAGGTTCCAATATGAGGAAGAAGCTCAAGCTTGTGCCTGACCTAACACAGGCATTACCCCCTTCAAATCAACACATGGATCAGCAAATGACTTCAACAAAAGAAAGCACACCATGAGAAAAGTTTTAACTGTCCTCGTTACATTTGAAAGTGAGACTTCAAAAGTGTGTGAACAAGAGTTTTGTATTACTAACACTTCTAACAGGGATGTTTGTCACCCCACAGAGAAAGAATACAACAGAATGGGAAGCAGTTCATGTTTATTCATGTCAAAAATACCAACACACTATAGAAAAGGGTTCAAAGCAATCTCTCATTAGGCATCACTTCCACTTAAAAAAATCAAAATTCCTAACACTTTCCCGTACTTTTTGTGACAAAACCACAGAAAATCAAAGAAACCCACTAGTGTTGTACTGCACATCTTCTGAAACTTCAAATGTCAATTATGTGGACAACCTTCTGATATCATACAACTTGTAGGACCATGGCAACTATGCCAAATGTACGTGCCCATATTTACATATTGAGAAGTGACAGGAAAGAAGTTGCATTCACTTTCTAGTGCAAGTCTACAATAATCACACAGACAGAACAACATTTATTAACAGGAATGGAATAAGTCCACACATAAGCAAGAAAAGATCATAAATAATACAGCTGTAAAAGCAATTAAAATTCTCAGACTGAGGTAGCCAAGAATGTGCAATGGGGATGTTTGTACAGAGCACCTCTACAGTAGTTTCTCAAAAGCAGAAGTTTACTAAGGGAAATGTGGTAGACTAGCAAAGTGGGCATGGATTATAACAGGTATGTCTTCCATGAAGGAATTAAAGATCAGCTAGTGATAGAATATTATCAGCTGAAAGTACCACTGAACACAATCTCAGCCAAGAATTCTATACTACTTTGGCTTCTGATCACTCCAACTTCAACCTGACGGAAGTCAGTTCTCATTTCCCCCAAGTGGAAGAATTTTGGTGGTACAAAACCCAACTTTTTTTCTGAACTCAGAACCAGACTAAAAGTAAAACAAGGGAAGAAAATGCTTTCAAGAAACAAACATTTTAAACAAAAACAATCATTTTTCTAAATGGTTTTATTTACATTTTTCATATACAAGTACGTTAAATTATACATTCTGACTAGTATTCACACCAGTGTGAAATACATGAATTAAAGATACTGATGTATTGCATATGATGAAATGCAAAACAAATCAACCCTAAGCTTTGGTCCCACCCTCTGAATCTTCATACAGCATCTGGTTTGTTACTGAGACATCTAAAATTCAAAATGCTCATATCAAAAGTTATCCAAACAAATATGTAGCTTCATTTCTTTAGAACAAGGAAAAACAAAGAAGTNTTAAAAAAATTAAAAAATTTTTTAAGCAAGTAAATACAAAAAATAAAAAGTAAAAAAAAAAAAAAAAAAAAGAACATGCTGCGTAACCGTACCATTGCACACGCAATGAATATCATCTCTTCTTACTTTTGAAACAGTTTTATGTAAGAAAGGAAAAACGCAGCTTGCAATTAGATACACAACATTTCATTGCAGTAGTCCAAAATTGTTATTGTATGTAGAATACCCATCAAATTGAAGCTACACCCTAAGAAGGGGAAAAACAGTGCACACTCATAAAAAGAACATTTGTACTAGCAGGACACAGGAGTGCTGGGAATGAATAGCTTGCCTTCATACAGTTTCTAGCTAAAAGAAGCTATATTTCATCACAGTGTCTTTTCATAGACTGAAAAGAGACTATGCGACAAATCATGTCAAGCATTCTTGTCAGTAGCAGTAGATAAGGCTTAATAGAAAGTTCTCTCAGCCAGCAGGCTTCTCAAAATCTGAATAAAGAGCATCAGGTAACTCAACCAGCTGAAAGCTGGAAGAAACAGAAATTAGTAAGAAATTACGATTGTAGCTCCCTCACCCATGCAGATGAAGATAACCAATCTGTAGCTAATACGAATTACAGAAGAAAGCTCTTTTTATTACTGGTGCCTTCAGGTTCCAATATGAGGAAGAAGCTCAAGCTTGTGCCTGACCTAACACAGGCATTACCCCCTTCAAATCAACACATGGATCAGCAAATGACTTCAACAAAAGAAAGCACACCATGAGAAAAGTTTTAACTGTCCTCGTTACATTTGAAAGTGAGACTTCAAAAGTGTGTGAACAAGAGTTTTGTATTACTAACACTTCTAACAGGGATGTTTGTCACCCCACAGAGAAAGAATACAACAGAATGGGAAGCAGTTCATGTTTATTCATGTCAAAAATACCAACACACTATAGAAAAGGGTTCAAAGCAATCTCTCATTAGGCATCACTTCCACTTAAAAAAATCAAAATTCCTAACACTTTCCCGTACTTTTTGTGACAAAACCACAGAAAATCAAAGAAACCCACTAGTGTTGTACTGCACATCTTCTGAAACTTCAAATGTCAATTATGTGGACAACCTTCTGATATCATACAACTTGTAGGACCATGGCAACTATGCCAAATGTACGTGCCCATATTTACATATTGAGAAGTGACAGGAAAGAAGTTGCATTCACTTTCTAGTGCAAGTCTACAATAATCACACAGACAGAACAACATTTATTAACAGGAATGGAATAAGTCCACACATAAGCAAGAAAAGATCATAAATAATACAGCTGTAAAAGCAATTAAAATTCTCAGACTGAGGTAGCCAAGAATGTGCAATGGGGATGTTTGTACAGAGCACCTCTACAGTAGTTTCTCAAAAGCAGAAGTTTACTAAGGGAAATGTGGTAGACTAGCAAAGTGGGCATGGATTATAACAGGTATGTCTTCCATGAAGGAATTAAAGATCAGCTAGTGATAGAATATTATCAGCTGAAAGTACCACTGAACACAATCTCAGCCAAGAATTCTATACTACTTTGGCTTCTGATCACTCCAACTTCAACCTGACGGAAGTCAGTTCTCATTTCCCCCAAGTGGAAGAATTTTGGTGGTACAAAACCCAACTTTTTTTCTGAACTCAGAACCAGACTAAAAGTAAAACAAGGGAAGAAAATGCTTTCAAGAAACAAACATTTTAAACAAAAACAATTATTTTTCTAAATGGTTTTATTTACATTTTTCATATACAAGTACGTTAAATTATACATTCTGACTAGTATTCACACCAGTGTGAAATACATGAATTAAAGATACTGATGTATTGCATATGATGAAATGCAAAACAAATCAACCCTAAGCTTTGGTCCCACCCTCTGAATCTTCATACAGCATCTGGTTTGTTACTGAGACATCTAAAATTCAAAATGCTCATATCAAAAGTTATCCAAACAAATATGTAGCTTCATTTCTTTAGAACAAGGAAAAACAAAGAAGTCTTACTTGCAAAATTCGCAAGAGGAAAATACATATTAACAGCCAAACACTGTACATGCACATGACTTGCTTTTTATTTATTGTTTCTAGATTTGGGGTATTTGTCACAAGTGTCTTCTGCTTATAATTTTAATTAGGGCAACTTTTCAATGTCTAACAGTGGTTCAAAGTGATCATATGTAATGCAACTCAATGACAAAAAAAGGAAAAAAAGTGTGGTGAGAAGGAGTATGAAACATTCAGGATAATTACAGACTAATGTTTCCACTTTGGGCAACTGGAACTAAAAATTCTTCAGATCATTAAAAAAATGCTGCAAACACGTGAACATAGTATAAGTGTGCTTAAGGAGATTATCAACCTTTTCACTTCTCAAAGGAAACTAGCAGAGAATAAAATGACAACTTCAAATGGTTGCTTCAGAACTACTAAAACATTTACAACATGGACAGAGGTTCTTTCAAGTGCATGAAAAGCATTATCAAGTCTTTCTGTAACTAAGAGATGGTTCAGACAGTCAAAGAGAAAAAAGAAATAGTAATAGACTGGGCCTATGGGACCATAGGGTGTTTTACATCAGAATTTATTTTGACATTTCTGTAACACGTTTTAGCTAGATGCCGAAAGCACTTTAATCACTAAAGTGAGCCTCACAACAACCCTGTGAGGTAGGTATCTATTTCATAATGGTAAAACATGTTAAATAACTTACCTAAGAAGACACAGCAAACCATCAGAGCAGGCTAGAATCCAGATCAAGTGATCTACAGACTTATTATAGCACCTACAGGACTTTTTAGAAATGCGAAAGCAGCACTGACATGTGAACTAATTCAAGTTTCGTGGAAGTACATTTTTACAGGAAAGTTATCAAGAGAGAAATGTGCTTTAAGCAAACTGAGAAATCAAGAGTCTGAGTAAGAAGAGTGGCATTACTATAACACTTCTGAAATTTTAGTAGACGCAGAATAGCAAGTTAATGAATTTACTTGCTAAAATATCTATCAAATGCATACTAAACAGCCTTTCAAATTCATTAAAACTCTGTTCTCACAAGTCTTAAGCATTCAAATGCTATGACTGAGAAACACTGTTAACTCAGAGTCGTTTTATTAAATTATATTATTTCTATGTCTTGCAACTGCTTCTTTGGATGTTAGAAGAAATAAGAACAAGTGTGAGAATCAGGGTTTTTTTAACCAAATCAAACTTTAATAGCAGAGTTCCCATTAACAAACTGTCAAAGCATTCTCTTCCCACTTTATCTCCACATTCTACTCACTACCACACCAGCAGCAATGGAGAGACCAGAGCACATCAATCAGAGTTTGGCACACAAAACAGAAATGTGATGCACTCAGTTACTTCAGCACAGGCTGCACATCAATAGCAATAAGTTAGATGATGCACTAAGTGCTGAGCACTGCTTTATGCTGTATTCCACTAGGGAACAAAGTCATACACAAAAAAGAAAAGAGAGTCAGTGACCTGAAGAAACACTGTCATAAAACCTAGAGGTAATCACAGCAGTAATGCCTGCATTTAAGTTTTATGTTACGAAATGAACTGACATATGCAAAGAAACAGTTTTTGTCCATGTTGATTATAAACAATGATTTCTACTTGAAGATTTAAAGTGACTAAAAAGAACACATTCCTTAAGCTAGGCAAGGGAAAATGTAGGTATTTCTAACAATTTTACAAAGAGCAGAGCTGTTAAAGGTCTAACTCCATTTTTGTAAGGCCAATGGTCATTACTCTCACCCTAGCTCATCTCCCAAAACCAGACCACCACATGTAATGATATTCAGCTCAGATTTATGTCGTTAGAGAAGAAAATATTCTAGTGAAAGACAATCTGCTAGCAAACAAAGCTCGCTTTCCTCTCTTTTTGTCTTTGTCATGCAGAGGAAATGTTATGTTGCTAAAGAGGAAAGTGATATGTTTGTTTTGACATCTAGAAAAAAAAGTAGCTAAGATTTAGCAATATCACATTTAAATGCTGAGGCAGTGAAAGTGAATCAAAAGTAATGCTAAACAAATATTTACCACAGATTTACTGTGGTAAATCAAGGTTGGGAAGATATTCCAAACTACCCAAGAGAAACTTTCTAGCAGAAGGACACTACTAAGATTTCCAAGGTAAAAAAACCTTTTGGAAAACACCTTCCCCATATTCCTTGCACATCTGAAGGCTGCAATACAAGAAGCCTCAAAACAATTCCTTTATCTGAGGTAGTCTTAGAAAAATAATTGAAATCTTACATTCAAGTGTGCTGTTAGAAGAACATTTAAGGAAGCATTTCATTTGATTTATTCTCAAGACAGAACTGTACATATGATATGCAACCTAAAACAAAACTGACACCAGTGCCCAGTTGTGTGAATTTTTTTAAGAGGAATTTGGAAATAAAAAGTTACTCGGCTTATAGATATAACTGGTTACATATACTAAAAAAGGTAAGGAGAAACATGTTGCTTTTTTGCCAAATCAGTCACTACGTGAGTTTTGAAAGAATATACCAGGAACAGGAAAGAAAAGTCGAAAGCTTAAGAAATAACTGGGATTTTAAAAATTTGCCTGCAAGCTGAAAGATAAATTTCTAAAAAGTAACCTCCTAAATTTCTTTCATGTATAACCCTTTTCAAGGGGCTGTTCAAGTTTCTCTACCGCTTTGAATAGCAGAACTGTATGTTCCATTTTGCTTATATTTGAAGTGTAGTTACAGACAGACACATACACACTCACTCACACACACAAACACACGTGAGCTAGTGATCTTTATTCTTTCCTTCTCAAATTTAACTTGTGTTACTGGGTTACAATTCCTGCTGGGGAGAAGATGATCTTCCTTCCTTGAAGTAGCATGTAAAAAAAAATTGTACTCTAGACTCTTTTAAGCTTTGCCACCATTTATAAATATCTGTCATCTCTGAACACAGCTCAAAGACAAGAAGCTTTACACCAAAAATCGTAATTTCTGCTGAAAGATCTACAATGCATTACAGGCTACCTGAGGAGGTCTTTTCGTCCCATAAAATTTGAGGCATGGGAAAGATAAAGGTTGTAAACAATCACAAAAACTGTATAACTTAACGTAATCAAACTAAATTAGGTTCTAAAGACTACATCCTGTAGGAAGTGTTGCAGGTTACAAGAGCCTAAGGGATTTGGTTGCAGGGTCCCAAAAACAAAAACATCTGTATGTGTCAGGGCATTCGCCATCTCCCAGATATGCCCAATCACCAACATTCCAACTACAGATACAAACTACTGAAAACAAAACAGTGAAAGTTGTATGGTATTTAATTAGAAAAATTTAAATTTAGGTTCCACTGTTTTGCATTATAATGCCTTACTATAACCCGTGATAACATAAATTTATGTTAAGACTCTAATAATCCCAATTTTAGTAAATAATCTTCAAAATTTACTGGCAGAACTCATTTGGATATGCAATTTAATGTAAGATCAGATATAACAGTTACTCAATTCAGTTTTGCCACTCAGATTGCTGCTTAGCAATTTTCACATAAAACAAAAAAAAATTAGCTCATTTCTTATCTGCAGAACACAGGACCCCACCCTTGCAGTTTAGCATGTAGGTCTGTCTCTTAAGGAAACTGTGCAGCTAAAAGATATCCACAAAAAAAAAAAAGATGTGTACTGGTATTAAAAATGAGCAGCAGAAAAAAAATACTCAGACTACACAGCACATTTCATGGCATGTCATTAAAGACTGCTAAATAATCAATGCACTTAGTGGGAAGTTGTATATAGTTATGTAGGCAATCACAATTTTGTTGGGGTTTTTAGAAATTAATCAGTTGCACTAATGCATTTTCCCAGTATTTTCATTCCAGAAATCATTTTCCATCCCACACCCTCCCTGATAACAGGAAACACTCAGCTCCCCAAGAAATTAAAAAAAAAAAAATCCAAACATTCACAGGAAGTCATTCAAATAAATTTGTATGTATAAATAAAAAAAAGTCCTCTAAATAAATGACACAGGAGGCAATAAATTGACACGACAAGTAAATAAAAGGCTAAAGCACTCCAATACCATTGAAACTGTTTTAATGTTGTTGCAATTCCATAATGCAACAATCATCAACTTATAAAAGACCCAATACTTCAGAATTCATTTTAATCACTCCTTCGTATCTATTTTACAAAATAAAGTCAAGGCATATTTAAAATTCCCCTTTCCCTATATTTTATGTGCCTATCTTATTTATACTTATCAAAGTGTAAACTTAAACTCCTATTAAGTATTATATAAGAAAGAATGTAAAAATATTAACCTCTGCTTCAATGTACAGTTTCCAGAATCTGCCAGAACTGGGAAACTGGGCAACAAGGCGTTCATAGGTCTTCCGTGCTTTGTCTATAGGTTGATTCTAAAAAATTAAAAATCAAAACACCATTTACAATATTATGATTTATGTAAATGAATATGCTGATTTTACTCCAGAATCAAATAGCGTGAGTGGACCATAGATAAGGAAATGTAATCCTATGTCACTAAACCTGTGCCTCTCGAATGAGAATGCTCCAAGCGTCAAGGTCATATGGATTTTCTTCTAGTTTCTTTTCAGCTTTCTTCACTTTTTCTGGGACATACTCAGCAGCCTAGAAAAATTAAAAAGAAGACATAAGAGATCACAAGCAGAGTTTGAAAACTTCTGCCTCTGCTACAAATTCAAGCCGACAACAATATTATGACAATGTAATGTTGCAGGTCTCAATTTTTATGGTGGAGGTGGTTGTTCAGGTAAGATGATGCACTCTTACAAAAATTCCACATAGTTAGTGATCCAGCAAAAGTCGGACAAAATTAACTACATATTTCTAAAACATTAGAACAAATATTGAGTTTGCCAGAAAATTACTGCACTTGAATCTTAAGCAGTTTTACCAATGTGGAAACTCTTAAGATTCAAAAAGCAAATTCAGATCGATTTTTCTATTACACACCTCAGCTAAACCAATCCAGGTTACAGCACAGGTCATTCTGCATATGCAGAACAGCAAGTATTCTGCGTCACAAGTTACAGTTTTAACAAGAAAACTAGGAGATAACAGTTCTAGCAGCAAAGATAGATATTACTCAAGAACAATTCTTAATATTGGATCTAGGTCAAAACATAACACTGAAGATGAAAAACACAGTAAACATGACACAGTGAACTGACAGTCATATTAAAGGTGCCATCACACACTTAGAAAGGGAAACAAAAGGTAACTAGACACTACAGAGATATAACTTCTAGTAAAATTAACAAGCATCACAATCGTGCATCATTACTGCATCATTACATCACTCCTGAAGGAAAGCAGATGTTCCAAGAAGACAAATTCAATGTATTATTAATGAATTTCACTGGAAGACCATTTACAGTGGCATTATATGAAGATAAGTTGCTGGTGAAGAATAGTACAAAACAGTGACTTAAAAGAAAACACTGGGGTTAGCAAATGCAATAAGCCCAAGCTGCTTAAGAACATAAAGTTTATTTTTCAGGAGTGCCCTGTCCCTTTGCTTTTGTCAACCTCTGCAAACGTGCTACTATACAACAGATGCTTATGTTATGCACTGCAACTGGACTTGATCATCTGAAAAGGTACCATATTTTTGAATATTTTTCAGCACTACCAGCTTGTGTCCGCCTACTAGCAGGATATAATCCAAGACATACACCTTAAATGTTTTTAAAATTAAAATGGCTTATAAAATGGACAATTGATAAAAAAAATGTTTAACTGACATGCAACAGAAGTGATGTATGAAAGTGAATAGGAAAAATAATATCAGTAAGAGGGGCTTTATACGAGTGTAAGGCCATTATTCTTTTTGATTAAGCTTTCAACTAGTTCTTAACATTAATTTCTCAGTTCAAAGTAGCGTAGGTTAGAAGTATCGAGTCCCACAACAAGCGAAATTATAAAATTAATTTGATTTTTTAGAAATAAAATTAAAAATTAGTTGCCTGAAGTTTTCCGGTCAAAGTAGTAGATTTGCAAATTGCCATAAGAATATTTTAACATCCCTAAGTGCATAAAAATTCTGACTCTGTAATACTGCAAACTATAGTTCAACTGATACAGGCTTAAGATGCAAAACACAATATGCAATGAACTAGTGGGTTTATGTTTTCCAAAATGACTCAAAATATATTTCACCTTACAGAAGACAGCACTGAAGTTAAAGTTTTGTGAATTTATAATTTATGTAAGTTATCTCTAAAGATGACCCAAAGCTGAAATACTGTTTATTCTATAAAGCACGAATTCAAATTTGCTCACATCAGTATTGCTTCTTGTTATACTCTATCTCAGTGAAATTTACGTGTCTCAAGTATGTTATTCTGCATTCAATTAGATAAAAACACCTTTCAGGAGTACTATTAACGACACTGACAAAAAAAACCCCAAAACAACTACTCCACCCTACAAAAACTACTGAAGCATTTGTTGAAGCACTAGGTCCTACATTGTAAGTAGTGACTTTCAAACAGGAAAAAGTATAATGGGCCACTGAAGCACACCTCAACTATGTTAGTAGTAGTTCAACTGAATTATCTCAAACATTTCCATGTGATACAAAATAATTTGGCTGATACTACAGTGAAACAGTTAAGGTTTCCAGGAATTTGATTTCACCTATGCAGATTTAGGGCAATAAACTCAGAAAGGCTGAAATAAATTAAGCTGGTAAAAAACCAGATGTCGATAAGATGCACAATCACAGCAATCCTACATTAATTATGTGTCTTTGACACTGGACTCCTAATCTGTGTAAGCAGCACAAAAAAATGTTCATTCTTTTATTGGAAAAAAAGGCTAATTTACTAAATTAGTAAATGTTCACTTAGAAGCAGCAGATAAAGCTCTCCATGCAGTTATATAAGACAAAAATTACAGAGCTCTAAAATCTCTAACCTTATAATTATTTTCAACTGCACAAACTGGACTGCTCAGAACTGCATTTACCTTATGACATACGTAAGAAAACATTCCACTTCTTAGGTCAGAGCATAGTCTGCAGCCCACATCCATCTCAAGGGTGCATAAAAGCCAACCCCATCTCAGAGACGCACATGGCATTGCAGACACACAGGTGCCCTGCTTCCATCTGAGAGAAAATAAGACCACATCACCTCACATCTTCACAAATAATCCTTCCTAGTGTACTGGAGGAATCAACATTTACAATTTTCAGTCTGGACCATTTTGCCAGAACTAGACCTGCGAGTTTAGCATAAAATTTGTGTGGGACAGTATCTACTGCAAGCAGAATGATAATGGCTTTTATTTTTTTTCTTTACTGTCTGGGAAAAAAATGCTGCAAAGAATTCTTGTATAGCAACAGGAAATACTACTTTCTTCTGCTTTAGATAACTGTGTTATCAGTATGCCTCCCACATAACTGCACTCTCATCTAACAAGCAACTCTCTGAAGGTTGTGGAATTATTTTAGTACATTTAAGGTTCCATGCCCACAAATACCCACATGATTATCAGTCAGTCTGATTCACAGCTTCCCTTTTATTATTTATACACAGATAAACAGTACCTCTGAAACTTAAGAATTAAAGAGTATAAAATGATCTTTATGATCAGTTTCCAAAATCTGAAAAGATCTAAAACCAATTTATTTAACAAGAAGTCTAGGAGATCCTTCCTACATATACTAACAACACAAAACCCAAATACGAGGTCATAAAGGATGTCTGAGGCAACAAGAACAGAAGAAACAAAGTTGACTTCTAGTATTTGGTAAAAATTATCTACCGATCACCTTGAAGGAAAAAAATCTTGGTTTATAACTTCCTGCTAAAAGCAACAAGTCAACAGTTTCTCCAGTCATTTGAGGATAAACCTTTATGACTCTAAAGTGTGTATCAAAACATATCTTTCAACTATTGCACCACCTAATGCATCTAATTGCTTAAAGCATCCTCCTGTTTTCACAAAAGGATCTCCTGCAATGAAAAGGGAATTTATTTAAACTGCTGTTCCACCTATGAAAGGGCCAGTTTAAGACTTTCAAAACTTCTACTAATTATGAAATAAGAATTCCTACAAACACAACGTATAGGCTACTGTGCACAAAAAGGCAGGAATTTTAATGGCTAGTTCAGTCAAATTGGTTCAACATGCAAAAGCAGGTTCATGTACATTAAGACAGAAGTCACTGATTGCAGGCTTTGGTTGACTGTTGCACAGTTTAACATAGGCTGGACTGCAACAGACCCAATGAATAGAGTTTCAAATATATCAACATGCAACTTCAGAAGTATTGTTGTCCACTTAAGTTAACTTACAGGTTTATCTAGCCTAAGTGTTTTTTTCTTAAAGCCTAGTTATAGCAGTGTGTGCACAGAAGTTTTAAAATTCTTCTGTAACACATCTCCTCACTACACTATAACTACATCTTATCAATCCTTGCACTTTCTTAATACTATTTTTAATACCTTGTCTTCTTCTATTCATCTGTGAACACAATCTTGAAAGAATTTTTGTCCTTTAAGACTGGGTCACTTTCAGTAGACATAACCCAGCATATTTGTCTTTGATAATTTAAAAAAGACACAGTGTTAAGTACTGTCCCTCCCAGTCTGGGCTGGTTTATATCTCTGAACAAATCAAGAGTTTTAGATTATTAACAGCTACCACTCTTTCCTCAAGAGCTTATTTCACAAAGGCTGGCCTTTCGACAAATAAATTTTCTGATTCAACAACTCCCTGGTATACCTGGAACACAATGACTCCCAGAAAGGTAGCTAAAATACAGATTTTTCACGATTGTATAAAAACTGGAAAAACACACATTATCAACTAAAAAGTATTCCTCCACTAATCCTTGCGTTCATTTTGTTTACAACCCATTCCTAAAGTAAGCAGTGCCAGTAAACTCAGATTTACACTATACCTTCTAAAACAATATGCTCTCAGAGGAATTTCTTTCAAATGGCTGTTCCTGAGATGTTAAATCCACACAATCATCCAAGAAAAAAAACCTGCTTTCAGTACCGTGCTCAATAACATCTATTTTTAAAATGTTAGTCTAAATATAACTACAACAGCATTTACTATTCGGAAACTTACGTGATGTACTATATCAAACTAACACAAGGAAGGCATGAATGAAAGGAAGGTGTAACAGGAGAGACAGAAGTACCAGAAAGAAACAGGAAGAGGCTGCTTTAGAGGGTTTTTTCCTACAGTCACAGAGACAATACAGAAATGTTTTCTTCCATAGCTCAGCCTTGGAATGAGATTCACACTCATGCAAAGTGCCAGGCATCACAGACTGGGGTACGTATCTTAGTTACAAGAGTGAAATACACGTTCTAGCCTTAAAAGGCTAGAAACCAACTAATGCAGGGGTAAACCAAATATTGCCTCAAGTCTTCAGATAAAATACATACCTTACAAGTATATGCCTATTAAATGGGTAAGAACAGTGGTTCTGCCATGGCAGAAAGAGGCAGAGACATACATGAAACAACCACCACACAATTGAACTGAAACCAAACCTGCACACTAAAGTACAGAAAAACATATATAAGCGCAAGTATGTACTCTGTAGCCTCAACACACAGAGACTGGGAAGAGCTTACCAGGGAACTTTCCAGCAAACAGTGGCAAATGCAGCCTTTCAGTCTACAAATGTGGATTTCTATAGTAAGACAGGGCTGAAAGTTTGGTATTCCAAAGATGAACCTTGGAAATTCTGATTTGTTAAACATCATGTACACCTTACCAAGAGTCTGTCAGGGACCTAACAGATTTTAAGCCCTGACATCATTCAGCTGGTTCTGTAGAAATGAATTTGGGTCCAGCACAGCTAACACAGTGCAAAAATTTAAAATATATTGCAACAGTTGTGGCTACCTCACACTCCTTTGCCTCCCTGCCCCAGTCTGTGCAAGGAGACCATCTACATAACATAGCTTAGGCTCCAGCTCTGCACAGTAAAGCAGCCTAACAATTTCTAGGGCAGTAAAGTCACATATCAATTGTGCTGCTCCCAGTACTAAACCACCCTCACTACATCCAACATTCCACCTTCTGTTCTTCCTTCACACACTTCAATTTCGTACTTTCTGGAGAAAGCATTCACCTGGCTGCTTTGGGACGTCCCCTCCAAACCCTAAGAACTGAGAAGCACCTATGTCAGTGAATCACAGCTAACGATTCTAACAATTCTTTACTATCTGCATGATACATTATCACGCATTCATTTTGTGAACACCATAGAGGAAAATGAACTATAGTCACCCTCTTACACTGCTCTATGTGACTGCCAATGAAAATGGCACCTAAACCCTCAGAAGCTCCTTATGAAGACAGATGAAAACTGAATCAGAAAGCCAGGCTAAATCCAATCTCTGCCTAGCTTCATCTTTCAACAACGAGGAACATTTCCAGAAGATTAAGTAAAAAAAACTTATACAAAACAAAACACAAAAGTTTTAACTCAAACTATAAGAGTTGTTGTGTGTGGGAAACCTCGGCTGGTCTGAGGAGTTAGTGTGCGTGAACTTAAACGTTAGCCTTGAATAGATGCCCGAGTATGCAAGATTAGGAAGCTGCCAGGTCCCATGCGGAATCACCCAATTATGAAGTTACAGCTGAGAAGGAACACCCAATTATGAAGACACAGCTGGAACGAGTCATCCAACTATGAACTGTTGGTCTTTAGCCCATCATGCATGGACATGTAGCTGGGGAAGGGGTATAAATGGTCTTTTGGCCCACAACTTCTACGTGTCATGGATTGCTGACATGACAGTTGTGCTTTCTTTTTAAAGTGCAACCACTGTAAAAACAGTAACCTCCACTGGGTTAAAAGGATGAACCTTAAAACGGATCAGAAAAGACCCAAAAGTGAAGCCATATGTTAAAATACATGCTTTACAAAGGCTACAAATAATGATTGCAATTATTTGAATGCTAGAAATTCTCTGTGATATAACACCAATATATTAAAGCTGTTACTATTTGTATACTGAAGTAAAAGCTATTCTGAAAAATAATTCAACCTTTGTTATATTAAATTCTTCTTTGTTAAAGAGAATAGATCCTTGTGTCAGCATTGCTTCTCTTTAAGTATTGCAAGCCACAGACATACACAACTACTTGTTTATTAAACAACAGTTTAATAATGCAATTAAACATCAATGTAATTTATTGGAAAATACACTGGACCAGGCACCTTATATGTGAAACATATCACACATCAGGATTATCAAAGTTCTGTGTAGCATATTCTTATTACTTTGTAGCCATCTACCTTGCGATGAAGTAAATTATTCTGATGACTCTTGCTTAAACATACTGCATGTACATTAACTCGATCAACTCCGAGCATCCAGGCTGCTAATTCATAGGGTATTTTCCTAATAAGGCAGAAAATGGAGATTTTATCTTCTGAGCACTTCCCTTCCAACTGATGATCTTACAAAGAGTTTACATACCACCCTTTCAGAAAGCAGACCCAGACACACAGAAAAATAACCTGTTATGTAAAGGGACTGACATTCTTCATAGAAAAGCTTCTTAGAGAATCACTAAGTCATCAGCTTAATTTCAAGTATTTTTGTAGGCTACACTGGCCATTAACACATGCCAGCGTTATCAACGACCCCTCCCTCTCTCGGGAACTTTCATCCACACCTCTCCAATTAACTCCCACTTTAAACACAGCCCTAACTATTAAAAGAAACTGTTCAGAGAAATTCGAAAAAGATAGTTCACAGTAATACCGCACTTAGAAAGATAACACACAACGCTCTGATGACACCTGTCAAGAAAATAAGACGTTATGATAAATATTTTGTATATTAAAGAAACCCAAGCTAAAATCACCTGAAGCAGCAGTTACTTCCTGTCCCAAGAGCAAGAATGTCGTACTATGAAGAAAATGCCTTATGAAATAAGCATATTATTATTATTTCCAGATTACAGGTGTTCTCACAATTCTTTGTTCTGGAGGAAAAGGGTATCGTTGAAAAGGCACACACCCTTATCTGTTAAACGCATCAAACGCTCACTTTGCAAAACATTGCAGAAGCAGCAGTGTAAACAGCTTATGGGGGTTTCCGCTTTCCTCCAGACTGCGTGTACTCAGCGACCACGAGTAAAGATCAGGAAAACGAAGTTCATCAGGGTGTCTATTATCCACCTCCACCTGACCTGGTCTGCTCGCAGCAAACACGAAGGACGGGAGAGGCAGAGCTTTCAGAGCGGGACCGGTTTCAGCGCGGGCAGCGGCTGGGAGCGGCCCCCGTTCGCTGCCAGCACCACCCCAAGCTCCTCAGCACAAGGAAGAAAAAAGGGGGCCGGGAAGCTGCAAGGGCCGCACTCCCGCCCCGCTGCCTTGGGCCCCACACACTGCGCCCTTCGCTCAGCCCCGCCGAGGGCTGCACAGCGCGGTTATCACCAGGTCGCCCCGGTCCCACTGAGGCCTGCGACCTCATCCTCCCACCCCACTCACCTGGTCGCCGGGGGGACAATCTCCCGACATGGCACCTCAAAATAGAGCTGGGGTGCAGCGAAGCCCCACAGACAGATTAATAAAGAAAGCGACGCCCTTAGACGGCGCCCGGCGGAGGGCAGTTCCTCCAGCTGCTCGAGCAGCGCGGCCCCGAGTCCCCGCGGCGATACCAACAAAATGGCGCCGCCTCGAGCCCAACGCTGCGCGGGCCGCGCGCGGAGCACGCTGGGAGCGGGCGGGGTGGGATGGAGGAAGTGCGTCACGGCGGGTGGGAAGGGGTCTGTGGGGCCGCGCGAGACACGCTGGGAACGCCCGGGGTGGGGCTGAGGAAGCGAGGCGGAAGCCGCGGAGTAGCCGGGCACGCGCGCGGGCCACGCTGGGAAGGGCTGAGCTGTGGGCCCTGTGGCGGCACGCGGGGGTGGCGGAAGTCCGTCACGGCGGCGCGCGCTGCGGCCGGGCGGAAGTGGTCAGGGAACGCGTCGCCATGGCGGGGTCGCGAGCCGGGGCCCGGGGTGCCTCCCTGGCGCTGTCTCCCCAGGGACAGGCCGAGTCGCGAGCGGGGTGCTCCCTGAAGGGCTTCGCGTGGGGCCCCGGGGGCTGCGGCGGCCGTCAGGGTGACGGTGTGGGCGGTTCCTCCTGTCCCTTGGTCCTCGCTCTCTGGCGGGGCCGCTTGTGGTCGAAACTCTGAAGGACGGTGGGTAGAAACGAGGAGGTTGTGGTGATCTCTATCCCCTGGCGGCTTGTCAAGGGTTGTTTGATTAACGAAGCGTTGCGTCTTGGGCAGTCACTAATTAGCAACAAGTCGGCAAAGTAACGTCAGCAGTGTCTGCTAGCGGTAGACCCACCTCTTCCACCTCACAAGAGCTCATGTTAATCGAGGAGACGAGCTCAAAAGACAGGCTAAGAGGTCGTGGTCTCCAGAAACCTCGAGGAGACAGGAGGCAGCTACTTAATTTTATTTACACAGTAATCACCAGTTTTCTGTGAAAGAATGGCTTTGAGTCAGCCACTGCAGAGAAACTGTCTGCTACTTGATACAAATTCATTGAAGGAGGCATGACAGATGCCGGGGTGCAAGCTGACTTAGCTGCCTTCAAAACAGCAGTGTAAGTGTTTTTTAAAATTGTTGTATTTATACAGAAATATTTAAAGTAACTTAATCCTGTTACTCTTTGAATTCCTTTCTGCTTCATCTTCCAGAATTCACCTTAAACTACTGTAATGGGCAGAAAGAGGACATAAGAAAACCATTATACATAATGTTTTCTTATGAAGCTTGACCCAAAATAAAAGGGAGCAGATAGTACACGCTTAGTTGACCAGTCTGTGGAGTAATAATTTTATTCTCTGCATTAAAGGGCTTTGATTCAATTGTTCTTCAGAAGTGCAGTACAGCTATACCTATTAACCTGTCTTGATAGATGAACTGTCTTTCCATTTTGTGATACCAGACTAATTTGGTTTTATGTGCTATTTCATCCATGTCACAACAGATTCTATTTTGAAAATATTTGATAAATAAATACTATTTATTTCCCCAAAACGGTGTTTCCAGTTCATCAGTGTAATGCTTTTTCTATTTCCCATCTAGGAGCCAAATCCTTATTACTAATTACTTTAATCAATGTTGGTAAAACTTCGGTTAGATAATGCATATGTTGCTCTCAGTCTACGGGATATCAGCTTGAGTGGCCTGTTTGAAATGTTATTCTAGTTCTTTGGGGTTTTTTTTATTCAAGTATGTTTTTACTCTAAATTTAGCAGCTTGTTTGGGGGATTTCCTTGTTCAGTTTCATAAAATGGCAAAGGTATTTTTCAATGATAATACCAATGGCTTCTTGCTTGTCTGAACTATTTACTAAGGAACAAACTGAGTGATGCCTAATGTCATGTAGACTTTTGCTTCTTACCTGCTATACCCGCTCACTCCACATAATAAAATAATGTGTGATCTCTTAACCTGATGGTGTTCTTGATTTCTGTCATTCCATGCACAGAACAGGCTTTGGACAAAACCCCAGCTGTTGTAAATACAACTGGTGCCTGTTCCCTTTCTGTCAAGTGTTGCTGCGATGACTTGAATGAACTGCAGCTGTAACCCATGGTCTTAGTTCTAATGGTTTAGTTGAGGAAAATTGAAAGAATCACTAGAGTACTGGAAAAAAAAAATTCTTGATACTTTGTACCTTTTCACTTCGTCACTAAGAGCTTGCTTTGCTTTGTAGTTAAATGTGAACAACTGTGTGGTAATGAAGATGTTTATGTTTTGATGTGACAAGAGACAGTATTGCTTACAAAGCCTGCCTGTAGATGATAGGCTGTGCTTCAAAGTAACTTTGAAAATGTTTCCTTGTCTTGAATTTAACCTTAAGATATAACAGTATTAGCAAGTTTTGCCTCTCTGTAATCTGAGTTTAGGCTTCATGCAGAAGTCTGCTGGCTTGAGCACAGTAGTGTAGTTTTGTTAGTTGACCCATTTGACAGGCTGATGAGCTCTCTTGTTGATGGTATGAGAGCAAATAATGA
Source organism: Piaya cayana (assembly GCA_013389865.1). NCBI lineage: Eukaryota > Metazoa > Chordata > Aves > Cuculiformes > Coccyzidae > Piaya > Piaya cayana. The sequence continues at coordinate 201,481 of WAAB01012879.1, read as the reverse complement.
GTGTGCAGCAGCTAAGCTTACAACTACTTAATTTTGCTAATTCCTTCTGCCGTAGCTCAAACGTTGTTTTGGAATATGGCTGTTCCCTCTCCTTTTGAAGCTGCCACATATTGAGTGGAGTAGCTTGAGGCTTCTAGCCCATGGTAACTGAAGCAGTGAAGATGTAATTACAGGCCTCTCTGCCTGGGAAGGCTGCACTTAAATTTTCAGATGTTTTTTGCTATGAAAGCAACAGGACTTTGCTAACGTGTACTATGCTGTAGTGATTCATCCTTAGTTTAGTAATTGACATGAAACTTAATGGCTAGCTCTGAGTTAACAAGTGAACTCTTGTGGATTATACTGCTCTGTGAGTGAATGTTGTAGGAATTAAAAACAAACTTGAAACTGATCATGAGTTGTACCTACAGTTTAGTGGTACTTAAAATTTCTGCTTAGAAAAAATATACAAAAATTCTGTGTCACTTAGGAAAAACAACTAAAATACTAAACTAAACCAAAAGAAAGTGAGGTCTTAAAACAAGTAGGTGTCGAATCAGAGGATACCGATTGTTCTCCCCCTCCATCATAATATTATTGGAGGCTATGGGCTGTGTCACCCAACGTATGTATAAGGTGGATTTCAGCATATACTGAGTGAAGACATGTTGACTTGAAAACTGAGGGAACTCTGTCTTGCTATAGGCAAGGGTGATGGTAGACACTCATTTCCTCAGATGATAGTTCTGCAGCACATGAGTACTCCTATAGAGCCCATAGTCTGGCCTTTTGTTTTTCTAAATTGACAACACCAAGGGAATTCTGTGGAGAAAAAAAAAAAAAGGCTGGAATTAAGAATGAAATTAATCTTTTTGCCAAGCTGACCTTGCTCCCCATGTGACATTCACTGGTTTAGAGTGAGGTGTGTCTCACTAATTGGCTGCATCAATGGCAAAGATGAGGAAGGAAGCAAAACTCAAGCTAACAAGCTTTGCTGAGTTTTTCTTGGACTCTGCACTGATACTGCTGGAATTGTAGTGAATATTGAAGGAAGCAACCAAGGGGATTTGGGTGGTGAGGAGGAGAAGGCTGAAAATGGTATCTTACAAGGACATTTCAGCTGTCAGGGATGTCAGTGTGTGAAACTATCTGCGTGGGTAGGTAACTGGTAGGAACTGTGGCATCGTTCTGTTGCCTGAATAATATCCTCTGAAATAGGTTTCTTTCTGGGCATTTTCTCACTCTGATCACAGTGTCATGCGCAGCACAGCACTACAGAGTCTTTCATTGATCTCAATAAATGATTTACAGGTGCTGGAGTAGGAGATTGGAGTAGTGTGCCACTTGTGTATTACTTGAGACTCAGTGACTGAGTCACTATGGGGTTTGGAGTATGAAAGACCTTAACATGTCAAGATGATGCAGTAGAGTATTGCCTGGGTTGCTGCTCCTATGCTGACGAATCCAGCAGTGGTCTCATTTGTCATTAGCAGGTGGAGAGATGTCTTTATTTCTTTCTAGTTCTGCCTTTTTTCCCAATTTGTGCCTTCTGTTGTCATCTTCCCGTTTGACTGCTGTAGGCCATCTACACAAGGAAGGCACTGTCTGTGCATATTCCAGCTACTAGTCTCTGAGGTTCTAGTGGTTATCCCAGTAGAGGTTTACAATATGGGAAGTGCAGAGAGAGTCATGTGTCATGAAACGTGTCCAGGTTGCAGGAGCAGAAACATAACTTATGTCAGCAATTGCAAAGGATGAAATTCTGTGCCTCCTGTTACCCCGTGAATTGGGCTTTGCCATCATGGTCTGTTATGACATGAAAAAGAAGGGAATCGGTGACACGCAATGGTAAGTTATGTGAGTGTAATGCAGCAGAAGAAAGTTTCTTTTTTGGAGAATAAAGAGAAATTTGTCATATTTTAAAATTAGTTTATTTAAGGAGTGAAACTAATTTAGACATTTAGTACGTAAGCAGAGAACAAAAGTCAGTGGATTAGTGAATGACTAGTGTTGAATAATAGAAAATAGTTGTAGCAGACTGCGTAGTTGCAGTAATGTATTTCAATTGTGTAATAAGATGTTAAAATAATGGATTGAATTTAGCTTCATCAATATCAATTAATTTGCTTGAGTTGGCTGACATTTAATGCTATTTAACACAGTACTGGCCCGTTTAGTTTTTGTAAGCAGCTTTTCAGCTTTCCAAGAAAAGTATAAATAATCCACATGTTAACCAAACAAGCTTTTTCTAAATCTCATTGGTTTTACTCTAGCATTCCTTCCCAGTATTTCTTTTCTTTGTATAACACTAATTTCTATTGTGGATCAGTATTAGTATTCATCAATGTTTATTTATACTATGTTATGGATTTTTCTGAAAATTGACCATTATGAAATGAAATCTGAAGCTGCATCTCTCTCACTCTCTGTTTAAAACTGTATTGTAATGATGAAACATTAAACAACTTTCAGCATTATTTTCACTGTTTAATGCAACAGCTGGATATCCTCAGAGGCACAGTTACATTGTTTTTTTCTTAGTATTTGTGGGCAGATATTTATGGTTGTACCATTTATAGTCTACAAGCAGTGAGTCCAACATGTCCTGAATGCTTTGGGAGTGCAGTATGTGTGCAGATCAGTTCTCCAGCACGTGCGCAGTCAGTCTCACGTGTACAGCAGCACTTTCTGTGGCATTCCTGTATGCCTTCCACCAGGCTGCAATAGTGTCCAAGGGTCTGAAAATCAGAGAGAGACTAACATCCTCCAGTTATGCCTGGACAAAATTTCCAGGCAGAAAACCGGAAGAAACCTAGAAAAACTCAAATGGAGAACAAAGTTTATTTTTACACCACCACCACCCCACCCCCTCCAACAAACAAACAAAACCCAAACCAACAAAAAAAAAGTGAATAATGTTGTTTGTCTGGTTCTGAATTAAAATTGGAGTCCAAACGAAGTCTTGCAGGGATAAAGATGATGTAATGTATAAAAATACAACAGCACAGTTCACCAATTGCAGTGTTCTCAAATTTTTGAGTGGTTGACTTTGTAAGCGAGGTATTTTTGAAGGAGTGAAAATGTGTTTAATGACCACTCCCTTGGCTAGATCTCTTCCTGCAGCTTGTCCCAGTTGGTTTGTGACCACTTCGTGTCCCCAACAGTGTGTCTCACCCGGGAGGTGGCAGACAAACACCACTCCAGCTGGGCTGGAAGTGGAGCAAGGGGACTAGCAGCACGTACCTGGCAGCCGCCCAATGGAGAAAATGGCACAGCAGTAACTTCATGTCTTTTTGTGTCTAGATTACAGCACTTTTTCCTGCCACATTACTATTTGGCATCCGAAGTGGCTTTCTATGAATCCTACTATGAGTCACAGCTTGCAACAATGAATCATTTTGAAAGTATTTTAACTTTACCTTATTTTATAAAAAAAGCCATGCGCATCCCGGTTTTAAGGATATTTGTAATCAAAGGTAATAATAAAGGCAGAAAGTAGAAACATATGGAAGGAAAATAGATGCATGAAAGGATGTTTGGACATCAAAGACAGAGCTTTCCAGTATTTAGCATAGCATAGCACTCATCATCCAAGAAATAAAAAGGAGAACAAAGTGACGCGGGATAGAACTTATTTGTGATTGGTATTGCATGCTTTTGCAAACCAGCATCCAGCCTCAATTGTTTTCTAGTGTTTGCCTACTCTGGTTGTAAATACATAGACAAAGCCTTTTGAAAACATTGTCGATTGCAGTAGTTTCTCACTTAATGCGACTGATACAAAATTTAGTGTTAATTGTCATTATCTGATATAATACTGGAGTGATTCCAAAAATGTGATTAACAGCAAATAAAAATCAATGATCTAAGTATAGTGGTGCCTGCACTCAAATTCCTTCAGCTTAGATGAATAATCCAATCATCATAATATGATAATGTAAAAACTAAGTTTGTAAGACATTCAGTGCTATTAATTTTCATAGTATATGCGGAATATGTAAATACAGAACATCACAGGTTTCCACCTCAGGCTGTTTTGGGTAGAACTCTTGTGTTCTTAAACACAAGTTGTCCACAAGGAAATTCACCCTGCTGACATAAATCCTACCTATTCAAACACTGTGTTTGTGCAGCCTAGAGAAACAGGAAAGGTGGAACTGGCCAACCAGTCCACCTGTAATGGGGGTGGGGAGGTTGCTATGCGACGATAGTATTTGATGTTTTACTTGAAAGCTCAGCTCCAGGAAACAAGAGTTTACACAAGAATCAATCAATCTTTCTTTCTTCTAAGTTAGCTTCCTTCTGTTAGAAAACAAAGCCTGTTTGTGTGATCCAGGTACAACACAAACTCTCCAAAACCTAAAAGCAATGTGAAAGAAAACAAAGTTCAGGGTTATTTTAATATCCTTATTTTAGGCAAGCTTGACTTACAAATCTTGGGAATGCCAGTACCCTCCTGGTGCAAGAATATCCATCACCCTCTCCTTCTACAATCATGGTGTAGAGCTTGATCCACCACATATTCCTTGCCTCACTTCACCTTCAAGGCCTGTTGTGGCTGTCCTGTGTGCCCTATTTTGAGCTATGTTTCTGTCCTTAGTGCAGCTGATGTCAGAGTTCATGGTTATCAAACTTTATTTTTAAGAACCAACATTTCTGACCTCTATGTCAGTCTCCTATACTGGTGATGTTACCTTGTCCAAAACCACTGGTGTGCTGCACTTGGAATAACAGCTCCCTTTGAGTTTATCCCTGTGTAAATTTGCCTTGGCAGATTGCATGGTCTTTGAATTAAGGATTATGTTTTCATATTTATCTATCAAGCATCTGGGTACCATGGTGATCAGATCAGACTAGCTGACAGTTAAATTTGCAGTTAATGTTAACTGACAATGCCAGCATTTCTTTCCATAACAGCTTGGGCTTGATGCTAGAAGAGCCATGTTCTCTAGTAAAAACAGTGATTCCAAGTTAGTGTGTGCTATGTTTTAGTAAATTGATAGGGACACAAAGATAAGGAGGTGCTTTTACATTCTCTTTATTAGCTATGCCTGTAGTTAGCAGTGAAGTTACTGCATTTTGGACTTCAGTCATGATACCTTAGCTAGATCACTGCATGCTGTGCTCTTGTGTTTCTGAAATAACATAGCGCTGCACTTTGAAATCTCAGCAATACATTTTGAATTATCCCAGCCTAAATATAAGTAAAAAATACCCTCCAGGTCAACTGTCTGAAAAGTATTATCTCTTCTAGGCAGCTCTAATAACAAAATTATTTTACTTGAATCTTACATTTCATGTTATATTCATGCATTTGTTACTTTTTCCCTTGTGTTATTTTAATAGGTTTTAAATAATAGTACACGGATGGGTGGAACCATCATTTCATTTTATTAGCATACAGAGGGCAATGAGGCAGAAAAGGGAATGTCCTGCTTATATATAAGCTCTTGTTCCAAGTAGTAACTTTCCAAAGACTGTCTGGGGACAGTTCCTGTGGAAAATTCCTCCTTGATCATGGTACACATTATCCCATGCTGTTTGTGATTTGCTACTACTATACAGTGAAACAGTTAAAACTCTCAGTAATGAACTACAAGACAGGCTGCGAAGCAGCTCTTACCATACATTACTATAATTTTAGTTGCATATATGTGTGTGCATATGTAAAATTATCCAGAACATCATAATCTTGCAATGATATAACAAAAAAAATGAATGCACCATGGATTTTTATTATATTTGTTTGCTCCTTGACCAGAAATTGTCTGTCTTTATTTCTCATCATTTAGTCTTTCTGTTGCCACTATTCTCACAGTAGTTAGTCCTGGTTTTGTTCCTCGAAGCAACAGAACAAGAGCTGCTGTTTATCAGAATTATGCATCCATTATACTGTATGAAAACCAGAATTTCAGTGCAAATTTGGTCAAAAGTGATTAATCTCTCAACTTTCCTTTTTCTTTCAGTAATTCGTTAGAAATTTTGAGCGCAGAAGGATGTATGTATCCCAGCACAGTTTGGGAATGCCATCCACTTGGACAGTAGGTTTGGGAACATTGTCAATGCTAGTGATTTTGTAAATTCAATCACCCATTGCAATAACTGTAGCTTTCCCAGTTATGAATATATTGCCACTAGATCTGAAACAATTTTGCAGTAATTGTTTTCACAGAAATGTAGAAACATGCCTTTGGGCTGTTGTCTGGATACTAAGAGTACCAGTGGACTTTCTCACAAAGCTGTATGTACATAAAAAGCTCTGGACCTACTGTGGTTAAACAAAAAAAATGTGTTTTCTGCAGTATGTGCTCGTATTCCTGAGTGAAATACAGCCTAGGTAAGAATCACTGGTCTGTGAGGACAGAACTGGTTTAGTTCATGGATCTGTGTCAGTGCAGTCTGGCAACGCTGCTAATGCTTTTGTGGACTTGGAACAGTTTCTGATACCTTTCATTGCTGCCACTTTGCAGAAATGCTGGATGCTTGAAGAGGGAGAACAGAATCCATTTTTATGTTGTGTAATGGCCTACCCCTACATTATCTTTGTTACTATTAAGAAATTAGTTTCAGAGTTCTCCTTTATCCCCCAGATGAACAGTGAAGTTATTCTTTAATTTTTTGATTGCAAGTGAGAAATTACATAGTATGCTGTGGTCCTGTATGCCTCTCAATGCAGAGCCAGGCAGCTCTATTTGTTTATGTGCTGGTGAGATGGAGGGCACAGCAGCTGCATGGAAGTTGTCAGCAGTGGCTGTGGTACTATGGAAGGATATACAAGTCATGTTGAAAAGCATGTGAGAAGTTGCTGCTTGCTTCTCATACTGAAGACAAATATTTAGGGATTATGATAAGCTGACTCATGACAATGTGCATAGGTAATAGACTGAAGTATGGCATGTAGTAGTGTCTCGTAACTTATTTGCTCATCAAAGGATGTAATTGTGTTTAGAAAAGATGAAAGACAGCAGGTTTGGCTGGTTGCATTACGTGGTTGCTTTACCGTAGCTAAAAGACAATGCATTGTCTATGTTATCTAGCTCAATGCACTTTTTTTCAGTGATTCTTTTATCCTCCCACTTTGTTTTTTGTTTCTTCCTTTGCTGTGTGACTAATTTTTATAATACTCATTGGTTAGAATTATCTGCTGCTTTTCGTAATAAGTCCTGTTCTTTCTGTCTGCTACTGTCCTTTTCAGGTCTGCTGTGATAATTCATATGTTTATAAATTAATTATATTTTCTGCATTTTTCTCACAGAAGCTAGCTCTCTGTACTAGTTACTAATGCTAAATAACTAAAGCTAATCATTATATATATATTTTTCTATACATTGTAGGGGAAAAGGCTGCTGTATGTAGTACAAAAGCAAGAAATAACTTGTAAATAACTATAGAATATCCTTTACAGGGGCTGCCCAGATTTTTTTTTTACTTAGAGTAAAGAGGAGATCTCATTAGTCGGCCCTCTGAGTAATTCTGAAATAACGTTTTGAATGAAGTGCCAAATGGATAAGAATGAAACCTGCTGTAGACAAAAGCAGATGCCAAGTGCTTGAGGGAGCATCACCAGTTCTTCAAAGTTTTTACTGCAGGAAAGAGTAATCAGCCCTCCCTCTTTCTCTCATTGCAATTTTGTAAATAAAAACTTGTGAATACAAAGGTAAAATCTTTAAAGTCTCAAAGCCCATCTCTCTGTACAGAAGCAAATTTCTCCTTCAAGCTATAAGCGCTCTTGAAACAGCACTGACATTTACAGTCAAATCCACCTCTAATTAAGGAATAATAATGCTTGAAATTGGAGTGTAATTTGAAAAATACTGTAAAAATAAACAACAGCCAGGCCTAGAGTCACCATTACTAAGGAAGAAAAAGTCCAAACCCACCTTCTGGAGAGTTTGTGCTTTACCCATGGCTATAATTTCATGTTGACTGTTGGAACCTTATTTCTTCTCCTTAGATTGTTCTTGTTTTAAGATTAAATTCTGATCCCAGAAAAATTATTTGTAAAGCTCACAAAGATCTCACTGGTATACTGCTTTAAAGAATCACTTGTCATTTGCAGAACTTTGGTTGCAAAATGAGGTTATAGGATATTTAAGGTAGTCATCTTGTTCTGAGTGCAATACTGTTTTCTGCACATCAGATCTGTTAGATCCTGTAACCTGTTGCATTTGTCCCCTAAACTACAAGAATAATGTTCTGTTGTCTCTAACAATTGCTATAAAATATGAAGAGGTACTGTCATTGTTCCTTGCCAAATGGTATTTTTGACACCTATTGACCTTTCAAATCCTTTTAGGAACTGGCTATCTTTGGAAAAAAAATCACAAAAACATTATTGAATTGGCTCTCTGGCCTGCATCCTCTGCCTGTTTCCTGACCAGAAAAGAAAAAGGGTCAAAAAAAAAAAGGAAGCTAAAAGAAAAGGCATTCAATCCAGACTGGTGGGGCACCTGTAGGATGTTTGAGTAGGGGGAGAAGGAAACACCTTTTATAAACGGGGTTCCGGTTATGAAGACCAGAAAGGCAAAACCAGCAGAAGACATATTTGTTTGCTTACTTGCTTGCTTCTTAAACTTTCTCTTCCAGCTTTTGTGAATCCCATCACATCTATCTCTGGTATTCATCAGGCACCTGTCCTGCTTTTTACATTGCTGTCTTTGCTACTGACGATATATATGCAGCTCACTAGTTCTTTACTCTAGGCTAGTTCTGTTAGCAAGTCAGCACATGAAAGCTAGAATGTGGTTTCAGAACTGTAAAACGTCACTAGTCTAGTGGATATTGAGCTGGGATATTGTCCTTGCAGGGTCTTCCTTCTTCTCTCCAAAGGCCTATAAGAAGTTTCCCCTTCTCCTTCCCCTTCCCCCTTCCCTCTTCTCTCTTCTCTTTTCTTTTTTTTTCCCCCCCTTCCCCACTCCATTTCATTAAAAAATGTAGAAGATATTTAGGAAAGATCTCCAGACTCAGTACATGTGCTATGGTCATGTCTCTGGTATAATTTGTGCCAGTAGCTGTGTCACATTGCTCCAAACAGCACTGGGGTTTGCGTATGTGTCATGGGTGACAGAGTCTACTTCATAGTTTCTGTAAATGCCAAGGTAAGAAGTAAACAGCCTCCTCCCAGACACTACTGAAGTAGCTTTAGGACTGCAGGGTACGTGCCATGGTACTCATTAAATTGTGCCCTGGTTTCCTCAAGTATCCTAGTGTAGGAATTGTTACTGAAGCAACACAAGGACTAGTGTGTAACTCCCATAAAAACAAGTCACTGGGGTGTGTCAGACATCTACATACACATACACAGTGGCTCAGAATTGAAAATTGCCCCTTATTTTTTTAAGTTAACCAACTGCAAAGAGCAAACAAGTCTAGAAATAGTAATGTAAAAAGAATGCTTAAGGTTGCTGGTTTTTTAGTTTGTTTGTTTTTTTAATATTTGGGATATTTTTGTTACTTCTCTGTGTCCTGCTTTGGATAGGAGAGAACAGAAATGCTGCTCATCAGCTGACCTGAGCCTGCAAGAAGCTGATGGGTGCCTGGCATTTCCAAACAGCAGTCTTCTCACTTGTCGAGTCTGGTGCTGAAGGTTGAGCAGAATCATTCCCAGGTTGAACTAGGAGGAGTAATTTCTCTGTTTTGTAGGGAGCACTAGTGTTTTATCCGTGCTAGCTATGGGAAGGTATGGAACAACCCAATGAAGGATATGGCTATGTTGTTCTAAAATAGGATGTGATAGTTGAAATGGTCTGCTGAAGTCACAGCTTTTACATTTGACTAGAAATAAATAGGAAGCAGAAACCTTTTCAGTTAGCCCCAAATGAAAGCCCAGTCCCTAGTGACAGGCAGCAGACACAGTTCTTTCATATTAAGTCATCAGTTGCATATAGTTGTTTGTTGAACTTTTTTGGCTTTTTGTGTCTGCACAACAGATGTTAATGCACCTGAAAATAGAAAGTCTGAAGCTTATATATTCATCCTTGTTTTGTATTTTAAGGCATGTGTATATATTTATATATGTACACATAAGAATATGTATACAAATATGGATGACAGGCCCCTTTAATGATAATCCTGACCTGTTTGTTTACATCATGCTCACCATGCCCATTTATCTGCTCTGTCCCCAGTCTGTTTTGTACATTAACATCCATGTTGCTCTTGCTGGGAGGATGGACAGAGACTGTAACTGAAATTATAAGGCATTGGCAGGCTTCCTGCATAGACTGTCTCTTGGAAAAAAAACAACCCTATTTGATCCTGCCCTTCTTTGAAGGAGGATATGTGTAGATACTGTTCCATGGTGGCTTCCATTTGAAAGTCCTCTTGCAAATCCTTCTGAAATTGTTACTTGCAAGTTATTGCCTATGCAACACCTCCAGGAGTATTTTCTGCTCAAATCCTGTGTCCTAGAGTTTCTTTGTTTATAGTGGCTAAATGTTCTGATAATGGCAACCTTGGACAGGTAACATGAGATCTTTGTGGCAGTGCTTGTTGGGCCAGCTAATTTCAAAATCACTTGTTTTGGAAAATTGCTGTATGTTGCCTAATACTTGTTCCACAGGTGCCACAAACAGATCCCAGAAATGAAAGGTTGCTTTGAAACGACTCGGTTTTTTGTTAGTAAAATTTGGAAAAGTTTTGGAGTAGCTTAATATGTTGTGTTGATGAAGTATGAGGGCATATATGAATTTAAGACCTGCTTGAAAGACCTGGGAGGAAGCAGGGAGTGCTTTGGCTGTGTTGTCAATACCTGTTAGGAAAGGGCTCTATCCCAGGCTACTCTTCCACTTGCTGCTGGGTTTCCTTGCCAGCTTAGTCACATAATTTCAGACTGTAGCCGGATGATAAGATGGCATATAGGCACTCTGAATGCAAAATCAGGATTAAAAAATAGAAGAAAAATAAAAGTTGAAGCACAAAAATGCTAGGAAGAGGACAAATCACTTAAAAGACACAGAATTACTCATGGTCCTAAGACTGATTTGGCTAAAAATCCTCTTAAAAATTGTAGCTGTATGTTAAAAATACTGAAACAAGTAGAGTGTCAGGACACTAACATACATGGCGGCATCCTTGTGTCTAAAATGGTTAAGGAGAAACATTTTTTCCTTGCAAAACAATAAAAAATGGGTATGAATGAGAGTTTCATCTCAGCGGGGTGTCCAAGACAAGCCTCTGGATCTACTGAATGATTTCTGCATGGATGCTATGTCCATTTACCATGGGTTTTATACCAGCATGTAGGTACAGAAGAAAGAATAGCTCTGAAAACAAGTTCTAAAATAATTGCTTTAGAGCAATTTTGAAATATTTTTTTTCCTATTCAACCGTGAAATGGTAGTGTCCTGCTGACAACTCCAGCATATATTTTAATTGAATAATTAACATGGATAATAGGCATTCACCAGCATTTTTGTTGGTAATCACTGGATTTACTAATCTCCCAGAAGGTGGGATGATTCAGAATCTTTTAATGCCCCAAAATAGAAGATAATTAAAACCCTACACCCACAACTAGAAACAGAACTGAGAACAAGTGTTGAAGATGAAAAATGAGAAAATGAACTTGAGAGAAGAATGGGGAAGAGGAAAGAAAATAATAGGCCTAAGTACTAATAATAGTAAGAATACTTATGAAATTATATTTAAAGCATTTGAGGTCTTCCTTACTCTACCACACTTTGTAAGTGACCAAGACTTCTTTCAAAAAAATCCTCTCTCTGTGCTAGTTCCTTAGCAGGACTTTGCTGTGTGGTGGGTGGGCTTGGCTGGACTAAGAGCAGAACACTCCAAAAACCCATGGGGCCACTATGTGATGGGTCCTGGGAAAGGTTCAGAGTCCTCACATGTTCATAAAGAATGGGAGCTATACTAGTCAGCTGCTGAAAATTATATGCGTAGTATCTGGTGAGTTGTGTCACGATGACAGGAAACAAAGGGGTTTTGTGAGGAGAGTTAGCTCACATAATCAACTATACTTCATTCCTGAAGAAAGTCTAATGAGCAAATGCATATCTTGAGTGCACTGCATCATGCATCTATTGATGGTGACAAGGAGTTACTGGCTCCAGGGCCACACTAACATGCAGGGTTTCACAGCATAGGTTAATCTTTGGCATAATACCTTTTGTTGCAGTAATGCAGCTCTGGATGCAGAGTGCTACTCACGTTCTGTGTATCACTTACTACATATCACTTACAGTCACTTCATAACTAGGGGGCTGCTGCTTGCCATTGCAGTGAATTCTCACAGTAATGAAGGACTAACACAAAGCTACTGACTTGCTCTCCCAAGTGCAAGAGGTTGGTTTTTTTACATTAACTTTTGCTCCTCTAGGGTGGATTAAAAAAAAAAAAAAAGGAAAGTTTACAAATGTTAGTGTTATCATTTACTTGACTAGAAGACAGTCATACTGAGGTGACTGGGCATAGGATGGAACTCAGACAGAATAGGAGGCGAGTTCCTAATCTTATTTCCAGTGTCCATAAAACAAGGCTATTAGTTAACCTGTATAATAAGTGCTCTTTTTACAGGGGCATAGTGGACACTTGAGACTTCACTATTGACTTCAAAGAATGAGTGATCAAGTTCACGTTGGCACAAGCAGGGCAGGGCTGGATTTCTTTACACTGTGCTTCTCTGCCAAATTCTGTGTACCAAAATACATGAGTATATTTGAAACATTATTTGCAGGCTTTGAAAAAGGATGTTGTGCAAAGGCAAACATTATTGCCAATTTGGAGCAGGCCTTTCGTTTGTGGCAAAAACCTGTCATGATATCTGAAATTTCTAGGGATTGCTGCTGTAGAAATTCGTACAGTCCATAATACTGACAAATGGGTCCTAGAGAGATACTGGTACAGCTGTGGGCAGGGCATTCCCACCCGTGTAGCCTTAAACTGCTCTGACTCTTCTTAGGCAGTGATGTCTTCCAAGTAAAGACTGAACGTAGACCAATTGTTGCTCATCCAAGGAATGATGAAGGCTGAAATACCTCACTGCTGCTAAACAACTCCAGGTTACGTAAGACAGTGGCTTTCATGAAATAATCCAAGCACAGTAAAAGAATACTTACTTTGTTATGCAATATAGCAAATCAGCACACATGGGAGCTGGTTTGGACCATTTTCCATGTCACTCTATCGTGACAAATTGGCAGCCTTTCTTTGTGTTTTCCCAGGATCTGAATAGCAGAAATGCTGCAAGTCAGTAATGCTTTACATTGGCAGAACCTTGAGGAAAAGGTAGGCTGGGTCTTTTGGTATCATAGAATCATAGAATAACTAGGTTGGAAGAGACCCACCGGATCATCGAGTCCAATCATGCATGCCTCTAGCAAGTAGTATTGTTTTCTATCTTGTATCTGTACTCTGCTGCAGACAAATCAACTACAAAATAAAGCAGAAGTAGCTTAAGAGGAAAAAAAAAATTGATTTGGAACTCTCTTTTCAGTGAGAGGCCAGACTTTGCTCAGCTTTTGTGCATCAGGTGGTAGACAAGCTGGCAGGAGCATGGTGTACCTTTCACACAAGTGGGCAAGAAAAAAAACATTCATTTCTCCTGCTGTGCACACCTGAGGATAAGCACTGCCAGAAAAAAAGGATAGGCAGGTGGACCAAGATGACTCTATCCCCCATTTAAATCTCCACAAGACATAGGAATGAAAGGCTGTGATGCCTTCTGAGCAAAAGTGGCAAGATTTTCTTCCAAGTTTTGTAGCAGCTGGTGTTTTTTCCTAAATCTTCCTGCTATTGAAAAACACATGGTTAGTTTAGTTTAATTCTTTCTTTCTGAGCAACTGTTTGTGAAGAGAGAACAAAGAAGTGAGCTTTAAAAACACAAAGCCTGAAATTTAAACTAACTTTTCATTTATTATAATTTCATAGAACCATAGAATCACTAGGTTGGAAAGGACCCACTGGATCATTGAGTCCAACCATTCCCATCAGTCAGTAAACCATACCCCTCAGCCCCTCATCCACCCATCTTTNTTGCTTTTCTCTGGACTCGCTCCAGAGCCTCAACATTCTTCTTGTGGTGAGCAGTCCAGAACTGAACACAGGATTCGAGATCTTTTGCCTGTCTGGCTAACTGCTTTAGTTCCTAGGAATATACATGGTAGCTTTACGAGGGCTTTTGGGAAACAAGTACATTAATAAAAGCACTGCTTTTTCCTCAGAACTCCATGGAGTGGTGTAGTATGTTGCCACTGAAATGCTGTGGTTGTTGGCTTTTTCTTTTTGTTTTGAGATAAATTAGCATCATGTGTAATAAATATTTAACAAAGGGCTGATTCTGCAAATTTTTGTTCCCAGAAGATTAGTCTGGGAATTCTTTGGCAGTGACTATTCATGTGACTAAGAATTGTTCATGTAAATACATTTTTGCAGGACTAAAATGCTATAGCCTAAATATTTTAAGTTATTTGATATGTAGGGATTTCTGACTCTAAAGCTTTGTTTATAGAATATTATCACTGACTGAGCCTTCCAGCAATCTGTCTGCTGCACATTTTCTGCCCTCATGACTTTTTCTTTTTTAAAAAAATTATAATCCTGTAATAGATGGTTTTGAACTTGAGTTTTACATTTCAGATGTGTATAAACTAACTCACAGAGCCATATTACTAGTTCTGAAACTTTGGGTTGCTCTCTGTGTTTCAAAAATTACTTCTAGTGCTTTGAATTACAGGCGTGCTCCGAGAACACACTATAAATGTTAATAAAACTGCATTAAGTCAACATTAAGGTAAATAATGAAACAAAAATGTAAAATTCAATATATTCAGTTATAAAATAGAGAACAGATGGTGCCTGTATTAATAGAGATAATAAAAATTATAGTTGTTCGTTAATAATTAAAATTTGCCTTCCACTTATACAAAACTGTGGAACTAGTCATGTTCTGTCTGATTTCAAAGTTACTTTTAATATACTTAGAGCCTATTGTTAATCCATGTGCCGATAGAATTATTAGAAATAGCAATCTGTGCTGTACACTAGGACTCACTTTTTGTCATAGAGACAAGATGTTTTTTATGGGTGATAATCTGTGCATTTTTTAGCTATTTTGAGCAGCTTAGGACTTAAGAAAATATTTTGTTTTAGTGTACATTTGATCTGTTCTAATTTTCATAAGCCTGTATGTCACTTGCATGGAGTATTATAGGATTGATTGATCAAATAACATTGATTTGCTGTCTGAGCTACCTTCGTTGTTCCAACCACCTTACTACTTTAGCACGCAAAATTTTTGAATTAAGGTTGCATTAAAAGGCAATGTTACCCTCTCATTTGCATACGCCAAACATCATGCTTAATTGCTTGAGAGAAAACTCTCCAGACAGATCCCAAGTATGAGCATGCCCCAGGCTACAAGAAAGAGAAAGGAAGTCATGCCTTGAATTGCCTCATCTTCCAGCTCTGTTGGCAGAGTGAAAGAAGTAAGGCAGTGGGAAGTTTCCTCTTTTCTTATCCTGCAATTGGAGAAAAATATAGGTTAGCCTTTAAACTTCTATGGGAGGTATGATACTGAGCAGCATATCCCTGTGCTTTGTTAAACTGTCCCTTACTTGAAAGAGAAGGGGGAAAACCCCATCCCTGTTACTGGTAGTAGATGCTTCATAGTAGTGCTCTGTTCTTACTTTGATTTTTTTTGCTGTTGAAATATGACTTTTGGCAGTGTATGTTAGTTTGTACTCCTAGCAAATACTGGTAAAAATAAATAGCATGTAAAAAGGAGAAATCACTTATTTGTATCAGCTGCAATTTCAATTGCCTAGGTTATCCAAAGAGATTGAGTACTAGTGGTGATATGCTGCTAGTGACTTTGCTTGCCATTCACTCTATATACCTCTTTCCACTTCCAAATATTAAAATTCAAGCTAATAAAATCAGTATTAAATGTTTTATATTATTCAGATTCCTTGGTTTATTTGTATTTGTATATATTATATATAAAGAAAAATCTATTTTAAAAGCTGTTTTCAAGAACTCTTTGTCTTCCATCCTGCATGAAGAGCATTTCCAGAGGGGAGGGGAAAGAAACAGAGTACTGTCTGAGGTAAATTTGATAGTAGAAGATGGGGTAAAACAAGAGGCACTTAGACTAATTTAATTAATGCCATGGTGAATTTAAGAATATGCTGTCCTCTACGAGCATAAACATAGATCAGTAGCTGCATTAAGGACACAGTATTAGACTGCACCTGTTGGATTTCAAACTGAATTCAGACCTTGTTTCAGTATTGCAGTTGGGACTGGCAGTTGCTGAAGGGATTAAATTATTTAAAGCATTCAGCTGGCTAGTGTAGGCTAGCAGTAGCTTATAAAACACTTAATCTATTTTTTTAATCTCTTCATATGTTTGCTTTACTTAGACAGTAAAACTATACATGACACACACCTGCCACATTCTGAAGCTTCTTTGTCAGATATTTTACATTTATCAATTAGAGCAGCCTTTAAACTGTGACCATTTGGGTGTACTTTGACAATACAGTTCTTGTTAGCCTGCATGTTTTCTTTGATGAACTCAAAACCGAGGATGAAGTACATAGAGATAGTGTTCCTCTTCCACAATTTCTTTTAAAGCAGTTTCCCTTTGAAAAGCAAATGCTGTTCTCCAATTTATTACTGTTTACTCTTACGATTTTATTTGTGATTTAAAAAAAGAAACTAATTCCCAACAGTTTGGAGCCCTGGAACTATTTTTGTGGTGCATTAACCAACTGCTTACGCTGTAGTACAGTAAACCAGTTCAAAAATAGGTAATACTATTTAGCTTGTTATGTGATATGTCTCTTGTTTCTAGAGAGCTAAGAGTAAGTAATGAGTAGTTACAATATGGATTGGATGGAAAAGCAATCTGGATAGCTGTGCAACACAGGATTAATTAGGTAAATCCTCTTAGGTTTGATTAGCCATTGCTTAGATCTACAGTTTATTTTGTCATTGGTTGCTCCTATTAATGTCTTCTTTCTGTCAAAGTTTATTATGCAGGTTTCAGGTCTGTATCGTATCTTTTTTGTGTCAAAGTGAAATGCCACTAAATTAACTTCCAACCTTTCAGATAATAAGCAAGGTAATGCCTGGAGTTTATTCAAATCTTTAATAATAATAATAATGGATAATTCCTGATTTGTTCAGCAAATGATGCGTTACATGTTTTTAATTTGGCTTTCAGCATTAAGTTGCAGGATAAGTGGGCATACATATGTGCTAACAAGGATGAGTAAGTGCCAATTCATGGAGATGAGATGGTTCCTGCAGTCTGCCCTTCCTAAAAACATATGTTGTTGATATTTCTGACCAATGTTTAGGTTTTTTCTTTTTCTCATCATATTGAGAAACTGTGGTTTTATTTCTGTAAAATGAGTTTTTCTAGTATCATCAATACAAAATAACTTAGCTCGTTGATCTACTCTAGACTTTTTTTCATAATGTATAGCATAAACTTGAAAAATTTTGAGTATTTATCTTGAAGTCATTCCTTATCTCACATCATCTCAAACTTATTTTTTAACTAGAGAATACATCATTCTTCAGGAATGCAAGAATTAAAAACAGAGAAGAAATAAAAACTCTTACCAGAAATAAAAATTCTTACCTGCTAAGTGACACAGAAATGAACAGACAGACCCTTCAGGACTATAGCTAGATGGCTCAGCCAATTGAGGGGGGAAATATGCAAAATGTATGGGAGGAATTGGGCATTTCAGTGGTGGCAATCAGAGTTTCATCAGTGCTGGGATTTCATACTATTACACAATGCTTTGTACATGTCAGGGCAAGGCTTCTATTTGATATGATACATGTAGCACAAAATCTGGAAGAGCAATGTTTCTGTTTTCATTACTCCTTCTGCAGCGCAATTTGTTAGAATTTATTGCAAGTATTTGTTCAATAGTTACCTAAGTAATATTTCTTCTATATTAAGGTATTACATCTGAAATTCTATTTCACCTCAAATGGCCTAGGAAACTTATCATCTTCACCTACAATTCATCTAAATCATCAATAAAAGCAAATAGGGTTAGCCACCATCACGTCCGCAGACCAAACCAAAATAAAACTTAATTATAATATAAATTTGACTCTCAAAAAGCAATGATGTTTAACAGAAAATCAATTCAATATCATAGTTATTTCTGAAACCTGTAAGAAAAGA
The DNA here is from genome assembly GCA_013389865.1 of Piaya cayana. Classification (NCBI taxonomy): domain Eukaryota; kingdom Metazoa; phylum Chordata; class Aves; order Cuculiformes; family Coccyzidae; genus Piaya; species Piaya cayana. The sequence goes on along the minus strand of WAAB01012879.1, from coordinate 183,333 downwards.
CAAACCAGAAGGCTAGTTGGAAGAGAGAAGTGGGGAATGCAGATGATTAAATGATACCTTTACAGCCTTCCCATTCTGAAAACTAAAGCAAGAGCTGGGTCAGTGTTTGTGAAAGATGAGTGCCGTTCCAGTTTTTATGTGCCCCCTCCCCTCAGGGACCATTCCAGTAGCTACACGGGCTTGGAGTGCAGTGCCGTGCCTTGGCACACCTCTGTGCTGGAGGCTGTGATGGCAGTGGCACAAAATTGTGCTGTAGAAAACTCAATTCCCAGAGTCAATCAGAATTACAACACGCAGGGAGAAAGAAGGGTCTTAGCCTTGGAGCGTGTGGTGGGGAGGTCTCTGAAAATGGAAAAATAATCATGCAGCCCAGGTGAAGTGTGTTCTTAATATGGGATAGGAAATGATCAAATGTGATTAAATTTTATAGAATCACAGACCCATAGAATGGTTTGGGTCAGAAGGGACCTTAAAGATCATGTAGTTTCAACACTCCTCCCATGGGCAGGGACACCTTCCACTGGATCAGGTTGCTCAAAGCCTCATCCAGCCTGCCTAGAACACCTCCAGAGATGGGGGAGCCAACAACTTCTCTGGGCAACCTGTTCCAGTACTTCACCACCTTCACATAAAAAATTACATCTAGTATCATATTAATCATCTGATTCAGAGAAAATCCAAACTTTGCTGATAGTACATCTGATTTTGTACTTCCTGACAGACTGCTACAGAGCACTGTGATTTCCCTTAACTGGAAAGTAAATTTACTATAACACCTTCTGCTGGGGGGAAAAAAAGTGATTTTTTCCCTTGTTTCTCTTTGATTCCTTGGCTGGTTTTCAGTCCTGCCATGTTGCTGGACTGTCAGGGACATAAAGCATCACCACAGCTACATTCATGGTGATTTTGCTCTGTCTTGTAACTACATCAGAGGAAGGAAATTCTGCATGTGACTGCAAAATCTTTCACCGTATGCTGCTCGTTCCATGACTGATGGGGACAGTTGGAAAAACATTGAAGAATCTTTGGCAAAATGGTGCAGTTACTACCCACCAGCTTGATATTAGGAAGAGAAAGGTGAGCTTAAGCTTCAGGGTGTGAGTATCTTCCCTTCCTATCTCTCTTCCAGATGATGGTGGGGTGCAGCTCCCTACATCCACTGTTGTTCGTGTGTGTCATTCCCAGCCTGCTAAGATGCATTTCAGATAATTGAGCAGTGTGATGGAGACAGGATTGGCAGCAACCATGGTTTTCCTGAGCTACTGCTTAGTCAGAAACTGATTTTGAAGCACTGTCAGTCAGCACTCCCTGCAGTGGAATGAGATGTACTCACTAGCATTATGAGACATACTCATTTCAAGAACTTTAGTGATAGAGGAGTGACTATCAAGGGAAGAGATGGAAGAGAGAACAGCTTTTTTTTTTTTACCTCTTTTTTTGAAAAAAAACCAAACTCAAAATTATAAACCACACAATTTGCAATACTTGCACATTCTCAATGTCAGGAATGGGATTTTATTTGCAAGGTATTCCTATAAAATAAAATATTAGGAGAGCTTTTATTTTGATTAGCACCTAGATTTGGTTCAGCAAGTTTTGCAATGTTTACCATTCTTTTCTGGGAACTACTGATTAAACTTGATTTTCTACTAAGGAAGAACTGATTCAACTAAATGGGGAGGATGCATGAAAGTGTAATAATTTTGTAAATATTTGTAATAAATAATGTCAATGTGTTGCAATGCAATCAAACTGTGGCATTTAAAACATGGCTTGTTTTTTTCCCTTAAATATTTCAGCTCAGTCACTCCCAAGGGTTGCCTTGATGTGTCTTAGGTAGAAGAATCTTGCTACAGATGTCTCAATCAAACCTATTAGGGGATGAATTAACTACCTCATTTCTAGATACCCATTAACATCAACTAAGCAACACCAGTATACAGCGAAGGACCACAGAGAGAGATGAAGTTATTTTAACGTGTCTGGGAAAAAAAGTGAACTTCTCATTGTGATTTGTGGAAATAGGAAGTTGTGAGTTTTCTGTGGACTAAAATCAATTATTTTCAAGAAACATTGGATCTAATCCCTGTCACAAATTACTTTTAATGGTAAAAACATATGATCTCTAGCTCAGATAAAATAATACTCTAAGCTAATATTGACTTAGGGTTAGAGGGAAAAATAAGTTTCACTTTCTCATGTTAAACTAATTCCAAATTAAGTTTTATATTAAAAGATTAGAAAGAGGTCTTAAAAATAAATCACTTTGGAGGCCTCACAGCTTCATTATTTTTTGTCTAATAAACATCAAACTTTAAAAATTACCTGCTAAAAAGTATTATTCAGAAAGGAACTTTGCCAAAGATGTTTTAATGAATAAGTTTGATTCCACAGCTGCTTGGTGTGGTGTGTAATAAGGTACGTAAAGCAATGTGAAATCATTGTAAATAATGTAAATGCAACTGATGCTAGAAATGGCAGAATTGAGTCTGCTAGACCAGAAGGCATTTCTGATGCCACTGTTGAAAGATATGCTCACCGGAATGAAAGGAGAAAAGGATAAATGACCAGGTTGCTGCAATCAAGATACTCCATTACTGATCAGAAATACAGCAATTTTTTTTTTCCTTAGGTATATAAAGCAAATCAGTTAAGAGACACAAGTTGACCAGCTCATTTTTAAGTACCACTTAGTGCAAAGTCTACAGACTGTGATTAATTAGTTTTAAGTGCCTTATACTAAGAAGTGCACTGTTAAAGAACTAGATAACTAGGCAATTTCCTCTTGTATGTTTAATTAAAGATAATATTTTGAGCTTGGAATTAGAATGTCAGAAAGTTAAAGAAGTAATTATTGAATTAAACTAGTGCTTTTCAGTATGGTCTGCTGAAGAGAATGCTATTCTGGCTTAAAAGCCTTATTTAAGCAGCTAAAGCAATCTTTCACACATGTAATAGAAACAACTATTTAATAAAAATGAAGAGCCTCTCGTACCCTGCTATGAAATAGTTATTAATTTTAGTGTAATACATGAATTTGCATCCACTACAGAAATACATTTAAATGGTAAAGAATGTTTGAGGACTGATAGTTACATTTTATGCATTAAACCAAAAATATTTATACTGTTTTTAAATTCACAAGTAAAAACCTGTCACCATGCTAGACTATAAAAAGCTGATTTCCATGTTTTTATGGCATGTAATGATGAATGGAGCCACAATAACAATCCTGGTTTGCGTTTTTCTTTTTTGTACTTCTCTCAGTGAGACCTGACCTCAGAGTACTGCCTGTCCAGGTTATGTTGATACATGTGTAATCAGCACTTGATGAAATGGGAAAATATCAGAGTAAAATCTTGTTCCCACCTCTGTCAATGATTTCCTTTTAGAAGATTTCCATGAGTCTGATATAATATTTCTTGGGCTTTACATGGTGTACAAATTTTTATGTCTTTCAGGAGAGGGGAAATGTTGTGGGCTTGAACACTGGCACTGGCAAATTTTCTTCCTTTAGGAAATAAGGGCTCCTGAGGCAGGCGGGCAGCTGGTGCACTGATATGACTCTGCCTGTAGTGCTGGCCAACATTGTCTCCTTTTCCCTTGTATACCCTCTTTTTCTGTCTGAATCCATCTGTTGTCTCCTGTCTGATACTTAGATAGGGAGCTCTGTAAGACTTAATTCAGAAGCCATCATTTTAAAAAATATTTTAGGCAACTCCTGACCATGACGTTCTCATCTGCAATTTCAGTTATTGTGCTAATATTACTGTCTCTATGTCTGTTAAAATTAATACAAATATTCTGTGTATTTCCAATATCTCCTGTTAATTAGTAATTCAATTTGAGCATTGTGTGAATTTGATTTAGCTTTGTGTAGTAGTTATAACACACATAGCACCAGGAGTTATTGAATGAAAATGGAACTTTTACTATTATCCCAACATTGATCTTAGTAGCTGTATACATAAGAAAATATAACAAAAATAACCAGTGTGCAAATTTTCTTTGTAATCAATAAGCATCTGGAGTCATATTCATCCTAGAAATAATTTTACTGACCATAATGGCTTTTCAGTAGGAATTCCTTTAGCCAGCACTGCTTGTGTTATGCATACTTGTCTGTTAGCTTCCTTTCTACAGTAAGATGTTAGAAAGTTTATGCTGAGCCCTGGTGCTGCTGATCCCCCTGACCTGTTCCTGAATATAGTGTAATTTTGGCTAATAGTGCTGATAGTGATAGTAATCACATTGTGTGATTAAAAACTACAAAGAGGAAAACTAGGTGTAAAAGGAAACTCTATGAGGTACAGAGAGAAGAAAAAAGGAAGTGGTACCCTGTGTGTGATGCCCACCACTGTTGCCATGGAAACCAAACCGACCACAGACCTTCTGTCTACCTGAGACCTCTGTCGTCTGGGGAAACGTGCAGGATTTCTCTCCAAGTGGCGGCTCCACATCCACGGTCTGGGATGCTGCTTCCCAAGAGCTGTGCATGGCCTTTCCCTTTTTGATAATCTCTGTGTAAGTATAAATGATAAACAAGTGAAGAAAAAGAGATATAGGAGATATAAGCCTGGCTATACATGTGTACACTTAAGTACTTGCCACTCAAAATTAACATACAATAAGTTAACTAGTATTGCTTTTACTATATAGAAAGGTTGGTTCAAAAGTTAATACCTGTTGATTAAGTAGTGCTTTTTTTCTGCTCTATTTCATGCCTTAATTTGGGGGTATTTCAGTCTGTGCCCTAACACTTGCCCTGTTAACTTGACCTGTAAACAGGCTGCCCAGGGAGGTGGTTGATTTACCTTTCCTGGAGGTGTTTAAGGCACAGGTAGATGAGGTCCTGAGGGACATGGTTTAGTGTTTGATAGGAATGGTTGGACTCGATGATCCGATGGGTCTCTTCCAACCTGGTGATTCTATGATTCTATGATTCTATGACCTTGAGCTGCTTTTAGGTATTTTTATGAAACATGAATAAGTGATACATTTCCTCACAGGATGCACTTTAATACTTTTTGAGGTATTATCCAGAAGAAGAATGCTTGTTATTAAATGTGCTACGTGTACTACAGATTACAATACAGTGTTTAACATTTATGAAATTGGATAATAAATTCAGCATAAAATAAAAAAAAGCATATTTTTTATTTAAAAGTCTAGCTATTCAGATTTGTACTTTTAAAATTATTTGATAAAACACGTATAGAAAAATAATTAAGTCTACAAAGGTGCTTTTTGTCATTGAAGTAGGAAAAGGATAAATGAATCTATATGTATTGAATTGTATTTGTCTAGAATAGCTGTACAATGTTTCCTCTTCAAAATACAGCACAAGATGTATGAATGGAAGTACTTTAATCCTTGGCAGATGTACTGTTTATGTAACACATCAATTCATTATCTTGCTCTAGGAGAGATGCAGTTTCTTAAAAAACCAAACAAACTGAACATGTTCTTGATGTTCAGTGCACGTATTAGAACTGTAGAAACTGTGTTTCAAGTCAGAAGTAGAGTGTTGACAAAAATTAACCTATTTTTACAAGGATCTGTTTTCTTGAGACCTTCATCTGAGACTGATGCTGTGGGCCTTTTCTTACGCCCTTGTGTCCTGGTAGTAATTGTTCCATTTCTTGTGATGTCCTCCAAGAGAAGTTGTAGCAAGATCGTTTCATTGTCATTGCAAAACTCTGAGGATAATGTTAAAACTTTTTCACATATACATTCAGTAAAATCTCATTGTGATATAGCAAGACTCGGTCTTCCTGGTGTAGCAGTAACTTTTGAGGCTTTGTAGTCTCTCTCCCTTGGTTTTCTCACCTGTTGTATCATCATGGCTCATTTTAGTGTTGAACATGACATGATGTCTATGCCAAGGTTTTATTTATAGATACAAATTTGCCATTTTTCTTTTCACTTCTGCTCTTCTTTTAAATGTCAGATCATAGGTGTGTACTGTCTGTTCCATGAACAGTGAGTGGTAATTCTATCAAAAGATGATACAGGCAGAAAACCAAACTGTTTTCCTGTCTGCCTTCACTCCAAATCTAATAAAAATGTTATATAGGTAGACATGTAATCTTCAAAAACTGATGCTGTGATGATATTTTAGTGCATGTCACACATTTGTTGCTTAATCAAATCTCTGTAATCCAAACCAGAGAACAACGTGAGCTTGAAGTCTTACTAACAGCAGTATATTAAAAGAAAAGGCAAATGAAAATATTTTAAAACCTTTTCCTGTGATTAAAATGCTTCCAAACTTCAAATGTTACAGGCTAAAGCCTCACCATCAACTGCACATGCAGTCAGCTAAGTAGTAATGTTATCTTCCTCTCCATTGTTTGGAGAGAGATTGCTCGGAGGTTACGGTATTTTGTGGACCATGATGACGGTCTGCTGCTATTGTTCTTGTGATGTGATACTTTCTGCCAAGTGTCTCATTACTAGGAATGGACATGGTTTATTTCACTTGGTCAAAACAGTTCATTAAACTACTGCTGAGCATCACATTTTCCTTTGGAACAGATTTGGACTGTTACTGGTTTGGAACAGGAAAAGAAGGAAAAATAAGCACAAGTTAGCTTTTGAACATTGGGAAAAAATCATTAGAGTATTTGTATGTTATAATACACACATTTATACAAAAACGTGTTCTTTACTAAAGAAGGAAATGTTTCTTTCCTTATAATGGTTTGATCTAGTTTTATGACTCATGTAATTAAAACATGCCTTTTCTGTTGTTCATTCCAAGAGGAGAGGCTCTAATGTAGTAATTTAACTGTTTGGAAGATATTCTTAACTGGTGTTTCATTAATGATGTCTCATGGAGAGGAAATAAGGAAGACTTTAAGATACCTGCTTTTTAAAAAGTAGGAAAGCATACAGATAAGTTCCTGGTGTATTAAACTAATGAAGGGGGAAGGGGGTGCTGGTAGGTGAATATTTGCAAGCCACGTGCAAATTAATTGGGTAAAACTGCTTCTGAGGAAGGATTTGTGCCACAGACAGATTAGTAACAGGGCCTTACACCAGTGCAACAATAGGTTTTTTTAGTTTTATTTGATAGCAAAGCCCTGGCTCAGTCTGCAAGTGCTTTCATGATGAGGTTAGAAGGACCCAGGTAACGAGGTCTTCCATTTAATTCTAAAGTAGGCTTGGATGCAATTCAGTGCCTGCCAGTTAAACTGGGCTTCACTCCTGTCTGCTGTGGTTTGTGGGGGAGAGTGATATCTTCTCCACTAAGATAAAACTTCTTTTTGCTACAGCAAAACATCAGCCTGAATTAGGAGTCTTTTAATCAGACTGTTTACTTTAAAAGGCTTTGAAATTTGTCCCAAAAGCACAACCCCAGGAATCTTTATTGAAGTAAATAGTTTTCCTGGAGTCAGTAGCCCTGCTAATAAGCAACTGCTTACTTGAGTAATGCAGGATTATGTTTTAATTCTGTAATTTGACTGCCCGCTTCTGTTTAGTGATGTTTATTTGTAGGAATGATGCATTTTGGAAAGTGAGGTCAGCTGGAACATTTGTGGTGTTCATCTGTCTGCAGCCCTTGATCTTGTAATGTATCAGTCACTAAAAAAAGAAGTGGTTGCTCAACTGTAAAAATGAAGTGGTTGATAATATTAGTGGATGGTACCCTATGAATATTCCCAGTGCTGGGTGCAGAAATGATGTTCACTTCAAAACAACAGGAAAACTTATAGTTTCTATTAAAGATTTTACAAATTAGCTCTATATCATTATAATCAGAATTTTAGTATCAAATATTTTTTTATTTTAAAAAGTCATCTTTCTCCACTAAGGAAAAAGTGTTTCAGTGTCATTTTAACTTTTTATGTTAAGTAACAGTAGGTTTTTTTTCCCCAGTGTTTTGATATCATTGATTTGGTAATGGATTATTTTTACTACTTAGCTCAATAATCAAGTGTAGCTTTTAATGCCAACAATTTTAAAATTGCATTTTCTTTTTTAAAATATCCATCTGTGTGATCCTGTGTTACAATTCTTATTGTTCATTGATGGCCTTGTATTTTATCTTTCTCAGATTATATCAGATTCTCACAGTTTTGTTGTGTAGTATTCTGATACTGTAACATATTATATTTGTCCTTGCCAAGTGCCTCAAAAATAGAAACATACAAGGTCTTTGCAGGCATTTAAACATTCGTTAATCCTAACAATCACTTCAGGTTATTTTCCTTCTGGGGACATGAAAAATGTGAATATTAAATATATTTATGGAAAAGACATTCAGACACCATAAAGACTAATATCTACATGAAAATGACTAGTTAGAAAGCTTTCTGTGAGAAAATTTACAATGTCAAATTATGAATTTACATTATCATGATACTTCACCAAGACCAACCATTTCTTTGTGGATCTACTAAGGTGCATACATAAAGCATTATCTACTTCTGTGGCTCTTACAAAGAGGAAAAACAGAGTGAAAATGAAAATATAGACTGAAAAATACAATATCAAGATACATTATCAATTACATGATCCAATAAAGATTTTTAAACTATCCTGTAGAATATTGCATTACTCTGTTTCTTTATAGTCCTCATAAAAATGACTGAGAACTTAGCATAGTTTAAGACACAGTTATGAAGCATGTCAGATCTACACCTATTGATGTAATACGAGCACATGCAGAAAAAGAAGCATTTCACAGTACCCCGAAGAAAATAATTCGTGACAGTTGTCAGGGTGCCGTGTTTTTTTTAATACAGTTGTCCCAATTGGTTGTTTTAAGAACTGTGGCTTTCAAAGGAACAATAAAATTGAAAAAAAAAAAAGTAACCAAACCAAATTATTTTAAAGCTGTTTTGGTAAAGACAGTAGAATTTTTATGCAAAGAAATGAAGTGGAAATAAAAGCCGAAATTTATGTTTGAATATCCCCACTTATTTTTGCAATGGACTTAGATAATGCAAGCCACATAAAGAAACCCCTGTGATTTTTTTTGGGGCTTCTCAACTGACCTTCCAGTGGCTGCAAAAAGAGCAAAGTCCATATTTGCTTTCAATTTTTAAAGTTATTTTCCACTTCCACCTAGCAACAGAAGGCTGGATTTTGGATAAGTCTAGCAAACAAATCTATATTGAAGGGACCCAGACTACTTTTAGCTGTGTTCATCTGAATATCATGTTGATCAGTGGAAAGTGTAAATTGAAATTTTTGTTTTAAACCAGCACTTTTTATCAGTTTCACTCTTATCCCTTTACAGATTTCAGCTGGACTGACACATTGAATGCTTGTTTTTCATAATACAAGTCATACTTCAGTGACAGTTACATCAATCAAAAAAACCGCTTTAGATAAGGAATTGCAAGTATAGAAAAATAGTTAACTTTGTACAGTTTTATATTTGTTTTGGGAGGATAAATATTTCAAACAAAATATTTCAACCAATGTGAAAAACAGTGAAGTAATACTATAATTTGAAATCTGACCATTAATTAATTCCCTGCTCAACTCCTAGGAAGAACAAGAAAGGCTGTTGAAAAGATTAAAGACCATGGCCTGAAAGTTAAAAAAAACCACCCAAAAACTAAAGTGGAACCTTTCCCTGTTCCACCCTCCTTTTGTTGATTTGTACCTGCTGCTTGTGCTCTTCAGGTTAGGTGACTACAGCCTGGATACCTTTGCTGGTCACAACAATGTGTTGCTAACCACCATGTTTCTGTTTTGTTTGGATTTCATATTTCTACCCAGAAAACTAAACTGAAATCCACACCAAAAAAACTCTGTCTTCCTCTTTGTGTTAGCGCTGACATTCATTGAGTGTTGACTTGAGCTGATACAACTCACCCATGAAAACCCTTTTGTGCCGAGCAAGTTCAGTCTGCTAAATGGGAGGTTCAACACCAGCACCCATGGAACATTATCACTGAGAGTATTTAACTGGGTGTGTGGAGAGCAGATGAAGAAAATTGTGAGAGACCAATTTTCTCCCCTTTCACTGTGATTAACTTGCTGTTTCATGCAGTTGCACCCTGTGTTATTAGTGGCTGATAGAGGGCCTGGTGGATGGAATTACAGCCCTATGGTTTTGCCTTCTCCCATCCTTATCTGTGTGGTTTTGCTCCTCTGGGCAGCTTTAAATAGCACAGCCTTGTACAGGACTCAAGTTTGCTCAAGAATTAAGAGTCCAGCTGATATAAACCAGCTCATACTGGCTGTAGTGTTTCGACAATACAGCTTAGAGCAGTTTGATGAGTAAAACAAATTGTTCTAGCCAAAATGTTTTCTGTCTGTGTCTGCCCTTGGGATTTTGATAACCAAAAATAGTATAAAATGTCATTGGCAGGTGGGCCGCCAAAAGCTTCTAGCCTGCATTTGTCCTCAGATCATCTCTTTTTGCTGCATAATAGATTACATCTATTAGCAATACCTTCTGTGGCTTCTGTTTCTTCTTTTGAATCTGAGCACTCACACCTAACTGCTGCTTCTCCTCTGCAAAGGTATAGAAACACAGAGAGAGGAACAATGAGCCTATGGAGGTGTGTGTTTCAATGCTGGAGTTTAAAAATGAATCTAAATGACATAGGCCTCCAATACCTTGAAACAGAACACTCACCTCCCTATGGTATCAGTAGTCCACATTACTTACAGGTGTAACAGAAGTTTCCGTATTAACCCCTCAGTCACCTCTCAACACAAATATACCTGCCAAGAGAAAATTAGGACAAGGAAGTGTTTATTGCTTTTTTTTTAGTGACCAAAAAATCATGTGAGGGCTTCTCAGGCACAGTTATATTTAACCTCTGATAGAAATGTTCATCAGACTGTTTAAAACTCACTAATACATCTACGTAGTCTTACCACATATTGTAAGTGGTTAAAAACTCTTCTGTGGTCAAAGTAAGCCTTATGAGTAGTTGAGTGAAGGGGGAGAATCAGCACTTCAGTTTGCAGTGGCGCTGGCTGGGCCTTTTATGCCTTCGGGCCCTTTAATCCTAAATGTGATGAAATTTGCACTGAACACAAAGAAGCCTTTAATCGAAACATCTCCCAAGTAAGGACAAATAATGAATCTTCAGAGAGATGGCTGTGCTCCACAAAAGCAACTGAAGGAGTTTCAAAGAGATTTGGGCATTTGATTACACGCCGATGATACTCCTGTTGCAGGCTGAGTAGAATCCTACCTTGATCTAATTAGTGAAAACTGGAACACGAGGACAAAACTGACAGTGGTGGGATGGTTTGGGAGGCTCTGTTATTTAGCAAATGCAAGTCTCAAAACTCCAGAGAAAGCAATAGAATGGATGGCACTAATCAGCCTCAAAACAACCCCTTCTTCTCTAAACCTAAATGAAAATATTTCTGAAAGTTAATGAAAACTGTGTGACTGTATCATTGGAGTATTGGATTAATTTGAGAGGATCATTCAAGTTTACAATCGTATTTGGATCATTTTGATTGTCAAACTGTAGGAAGTTGCATGGTAAAAAATAATGAAATAGCTAGAAATAGTTCTTAAAAAATCTGAAAAAAATATGTTGAGACTATTTAGTAGACAAAATAGGAAGATTTTTCTTTTTCAGTAGACCACAAGTGTTCAATTTGGAGTGGCATGGGTGCCAATTTATGTTTTCTAATATCCAATCTACTTTGCAGATGAAATAAACTCACATATCGAATCAGTGTATACTTAATGCTTTCCTTTGCCAAGTCATAGAATCATAGAATCATAGAATCATCAGGTTGGAAGAGACCCACAGGATCATCGAGTCCAACCATTCCTATCAAACACTAAACCATGCCCCTCAGCACCTCATCCACCTGTGACTTAAACACCTCCAGGGAAGGTGAACCAAACACCTCCCTGGGCAGCCTGTTCCAGTACCCAGTAACCCTTTCTATGAATTTTTTTTTTCCTAATGTTCAGCCTAAACCTCCCCTGGCAGAGCCTGAGGTCATTTCCTCTTGTCCTGTCCCCCGTCACTTGTCATTTTAGTGTTTGTGTGGTAAGGTAATCAACAAGAATGTTTATGAACATTTAAAGTCTTTTAAAGTAGACTACATGTTCATAAAATGTATATCTGAATAATTCAGATGTAGGGCATTATTTTTTAGGAAATGTGTAAAAAGAAGCTTGATTAATATTTATAAATTTAGTAAGCAGAAGATGTGATAAGCAGCTCTTGAGAGGTATAATTTACTAACATTGACACTCTCCTACTTTTCCCCACCCCTAAATTGTACATGTCATTTACTTACAAGAGTGAATGTTTGTAGTGTGTGTAGTAACTTCACTGTTGGGTTTTAGTGCTTCCATAGGACAACTGTGTCTTCTCAGATTAATTTAAATTCCAATTTAGCATCCTACCAGTCTTTATTACGAAGATTAGACCTAACTAAAGGTTAAAATCAAGCAGAAGTGTTGAAAATACTGAGAGAAAAATAGGAGAGTATATCTAGTTGTGCATGTAAATAAAGAAATCCCTGGTTATTTTTGGCAAGAGGTGGAGAATCATGTGATGTCCAGTTGTAGCTGTAGCCAAGGATTTATCTTGGGGCTAAGGGCAAACAGTAATTCCTTTTTTGCCCCACATCAGCAGAATACTATTTTGGGTCAAGAATGCTGTTTGCAGAAGTTGACCAGTCCTGCCACCAACCACTAACATGTAAGCGATGTGTAGTATTAGGGACATGTCGTTCCTGAGGGTGTATCCTGTTATTTGGTTGAGAGCTGAGCAAGGCAAGATGCTGAACTCTAACAAGGGGCACCAGATGGTCACGACATTCGCTCCTTCCAGTTACTTGTACGGCACACAGTGCGTTTGATGGCATCTGGCTAAGGTTTGATGGCACTGGGCTAAGGTTTGATGGCATCTGGCTAACGTGGCAGGGGCTGCTCTTCAGGGAAAGATGGCTAACCCGCCCTAGAAGGTCGGCACCTCGCCGTTCGGGGCTGCCTCTATTGTCTTATAAAGCCAGACCGGTCCTTTGGGGTTCCCGTCCGCATTCTCACACCGCCACCTCCTCACCCGCAGCTCCAGCGAACCGGGCGGCGCCCGTTCCCTCACGCTGCCCCTTTCCCGCGGCGAACGCGACTGGCGCTCGCGGCTGCCGGGACGGGGCCGACCCGCCCCTCGCGGCGGCCAGAGCGCGGCGGGAGCCTCCCGCGTCCTCCCGCCNGCAGCGGCGGCGCCGAGCGGCTGAGCGGCGCTCCCGGACATGCCCGCGGCGGCGGCTCCGGCCCGGACGCCAGCGCGGCCCGACCCGTGAAGGTGAGCGGCCCTGGGACCCGCAACCCCCGACGACTTAATCCGGCTCCGGGCGAGGCCGCCGCCTGCGCGGGGCCCCGGGCCCGTCGCCGCCGCCCTTCGCGAGGGCACGGAGGTCCCGCCGGGGAGGCGGCTCTGCCCGGTGTACTCCCGGCGGCCCCTTGGTGGTCCTCCCGGTGACCCTTAGGTGTGTCGTCTCCTCTCGGTTGGCCCCACCGGTGTCCCCCCCGGCGGCTCTCGGCGTCACCGCGGTGTCGCCCCCCCTGTCCCATTCCCGCGGCTCCCGGTGTATGCCGCGGTAGCCCCCCAGTGTCCCTTTCGGGTTGTCCCTTCGGCGTCCCCCCGGTAGCCCTTCGGTGTCCCTACCCCCTTCCCCGGTGTCCCCCCGGTAGCCCTTCGGTGTCTGTGCCCCCCTCCCCGCGTTATACCCCCGGTAGCCCTTCGGTGTCCCCCTCCTCGGTTCGTGTGTTCCCCCCGCCCCCATCTACCCGCCGATGTCCCTTCGGTGTGTCAGCCCCCCGATAGCCTTTGGGGGTGTTCCTTCGGTGTGTCCCCGTCCCCCACTCCCCGATGTCCCCTCCCGGAGTCCCTTGGGCGCGTCCCCTCGGTGAGTGTCCCCGGGGCGGCTCCCGGTGTCCCCCTGGCCCGCGGGGGGAGCGAGCGGCGCGGAGGGGCCGGGATAAATAAAAACAACTGGGGAGGAAGCTGACGCTCTCGGCTTTGGTCGGTTCCCAAGAACTCGCTCTGTAAACACACCGGGGTCACCGCCGGTGGCTCTAGCGGAGCGACTGCAGCGGGGATCGTGCCGCCGCTTCTCGATCCATCGCCGTATCGGTTAGAAAAGTGGCAGATGCGTTTGCGTGCGTTTAACGCGGTAGGAAATAGCAATTTATCTTTTCTCTTTCATTCTTACTTGCATGAAGCTCTCGGTCGTCCATACTGTGTACTTACAGATCTATGTTTTTCGTTTGAGGCTGTGCTTTTGTTACCAACTGTTGCCTGTGACTTAAAATGTCAGTGCCAAAAGCTGCGCTGGTTTCCTTTTTTGTTAACTTGGTGGGTTGTTTTGAGACTCCCAGCCTTGCCTTGCCAGAAATTATGGGGCGCTCTGTTTCTGTGTCTTTCTGCTTGCGTATGAGCTTTGTTCAATTCAGTTATTTTAATATTTCTAAATCGTGGGAAAACGTATTATTAACGTGAGACAGTTGCCTTAAGTGAAGGTGCGGTTGCTGATAACAATACGTTTTTCTGTGATTATACATCCCCCCTTGTGTTCCCTCCCATTACATCATTTGCAAACAGTTTATGCTTTGATCGATTTCACACAAAGTAGAAAAGCTCGGCTGGGCTCAGAGGAACTTACTTTCTGACATAACAATAATTCCATAACACGGTTAATTTGCTAAAGGTTTCTATAAGCTAAGTCTAGAATACACATGGTAACTGTCTAATAAGCGTGGCAGCTAGCGAAGAGATTAATTAAGCATCTGGAAAATAGGTCAAGACTGTATTACTAAGTGGCATGGTGAGATCGCAAATAAATAGAGCAAAGTGTTAACAAGGACTTACCGGGCGAAAACCGATACTGATACAACAGCGGTGGCTGCTTTATCTGTGCTGCTGCGAGCCATTTATGGTAGCGCATGGTGGGATGGTGTTTAGAATCACGTAAAACAGGAATTCGAGTTTTCATTTACTGCGCTTGTTGCTGGGGACTTCTGTTGTAATGCGAGTTCTGCTGCTTGCTCAGGGTGTGGCATCGGTTGTGCTTGTAAATAATTTTTTTCGTAGATCCGTTTGGCTGGATGCTTTAATTTGGGTTGTGGTGGTGGTAGTGTGTGGCTCCCAGGGTTTGAGGACACTTTGTAATCGTAGAGATTCCATCAGCTGGAACAAAGCTCAATTAAAAAAATTGCTCGGGGACCTGCTCCTGATCTAGGGTCTCTGCTGGTGCCTGGGATTTTTCTTTGTTTGAGGTTTTTAGTGTTTGCATATTTACTCCCTCCTATCTTTCAAACAACTATCTACGGAAACAGGGAAATGAGAGCGGCTCCTGCATGACGAGATGCCAGAGACAAAGACAGGGTGTGGGGAGGAAGAGCGAGCTTTCGACTCATCGCACAGAAGTTGATGCAACTGCTAGAAATACTAGAAATTGCGTGTGACTTTTCTTGTCATGTGCTTCAATTTATAGCTGTTCCTTCAAAATGAATGTTGTTCTGGAGGTGATGTTTTTCAAAAAGCATTTGTCACGTTGATTGTGTGGGTTAAAAGGGATGGGAGGTTGCGCAGCACTTTTAGAGGCGGAGTGTAAGCTTACCAGCTCCTGGGCAGAACAGAATTAACTGTGGTAATTCTTGTGAAAATCCCAACCTAAACATGTAGAATGTCAGGTGGTGCTTCTCCAAGCTTGTGTGTTTAGGGATGTACCACTCTACTGTTTTTAAGAGATTACACTTTTCCTGGTTTTAGAATGTTTTTGTCTTCAATAGTATAAATTCTCTTGTATTTTCCATTCTGCCAGTGTGCTGATTATAGCAACAAAGATCCTATTGACAAGTGGTGTGTTTTGAAACAGGAATTTTGTAGTTGGCTCTTGTGTGTGTCGGGGTGTGTGTGTGAAAAGCATTTGTAACGGGCACAACCACTGTCATTTGAGGCTGAACGTGTATTTCAGAGGAATGTTAAATACAGAAGAAAAACTACTTTTAGTTGAGCTAAATTTCAGTATTGCAGTGTGAAGCATTGTGGCTTATGACTGCTGGGCACATTCAGAATGGTTGCCATAGGCAGTATTGCTTTCTGCACAGAACTCTGTGAAAAAAAAAAGCAGAAACTACCTATACTTTTTTTAGTTTAGAGTTTTTTTATTATTATTATTAGAGAAGCCTTAGCTTCACTGAATATGTAATTATTTCATTCCATATTCAGAAGCATTGCAGCTAAGGTAAACTGCTGCATCAGCTAACAGAAGTGTGAATCCAGTAGAGCAGGCCTGATAATCAACTGGTGATTCTCGATCCAGGGAAGAACAAACAGGGAAGTCTGATGTCCTTGTGGTGATACTGGTGCCACTCGGTTACATGTTCACTGTTGAATCTTGTGAAATACTGTCCACCTTTCATACTTTGAGAAAGGTTGTTTGTACCTTTTTGTGTTTTCTTTGATTCCTTGATGATATTACAGTGCAGTTACAGGAGAATTTTCAAGTCTTGGCATAGGATTCATTTGATGAAGAAAACATCCTTAGCACATCTTCATTGGAACTATAAAGCTTAGATGGAAAACATAAATTCACAGCTGGTCAAGTGCTTGTTTTCAGCTGGTCTTACTATTAAAGTTTGTTGCCTTTGGAAATGAGGATTGGGCTCGATGCTGAGGAGCTTTTACTAAGTTAATGTCTCTGTTCCTAAGTCACCAAAATATTTTTCTTCAGATCTCTTGACTGAAAATCTGAGATGGAGTGGAAAATAATGTGTTACTTTTAATCCAGGTCCTGGAAGAGAAACACATTCTTTGCGTGAAGTATGAGATGGGTATCTGGGTATCTGAAGCTGTATTTCTGAACTCTTGGGTTCTGTGTGAAACCAAGCTGGAAATTGGCAAGGACAAGTACTGAGTGTTAGAGATGGTTGGTAAGTGTGCAGTGCACCTTAAATGATGATGTTAACTATGTGTCAAGCAACTTTCAGCAGCTACTGCTGTGAAATAAGTTAGCTACCTGCTACCTTTTCTGACTTCCATGGGCAGTGTTCGACCTGACATAACCTATAAAGCATAAAGCCTGGAAAATCCTGTTACCTGTTCTTGGCTTTTAAGAATTTAAGCTGTTTCTCTTTGAGGTGCTAACTTTTGAGTGGCAGATGAGCAGCAGAATGACGTGGAACTATGAAGGTGGATTTTAGTCTGTGACTTTATTTGATAGCATAGTATTTCCTACAGGGTAGGTCTTCTACCCCTCCCCCCTTATTCTCCAGACCTGTTTCAATATAATGAATTTTGGGGAAGATGGCAAGAATTGGTGTGATTCTTGTTTTTGAATGCAGTTTGAGGATTATCTTTGTACGGTTTTGTAGTATTTTTTCACATTGTCACTATTTACTTTCCTTGTAGTGTCTCAATAGTCCACTTCAATTTTGAGAATGAGTAGCTTTCTGACAAAATGGGGTTAACCTCTAGCTTAGCAGTTTTGCTTGAAAATGGAAGAAGTGCCACATAACTGGAGTGGTTTTTTTTTTTTTAAGCAAGTCAATTCAAGTAGTTCTGTGGGTTTGTTGTTGGTTTTTTTTTCCTTCTCTCAGTTCGGTTACTTGGAATCAGTTTAATTTCAAAATATCTCTTCCTGTGTTAACTATACATATTTAATGGTCTCAGCATTATGTAAACTTTTCATACGGTCTTTTTCATCTTGTTTTCAGGAAAAATTAGAAAACATTCCTTTTTGGATGTGTGACTTTTTCTTCAGCTCTGTTATGCCCTACAGTATTTGGTTGTAACAGGTTGAAGCCTAGAAAAATGTAAAAGTTGAGCTCCAAAGACAAACTAATATTTTCATATATTTTTGGTATAATCCAAGCTGCAACAACTATCTCTGTGTTGAAGTAATTGGATTCTTTTGTGCAGGGGATTATTATTGCATGTTACAAGTGACACTGCTATTAAAACTCCTTCTTTTTAAAATCAGTTATTTTAAACTCATGTGACTCTTTCCATTCTTGCTGAAATAATTTAATAGTTATGGAAAACTATTTTAGTCCTTTTTTAAAAGCATATTACAAAATAAATATGTTTAATTCTTTTAATCTAAAAAGTCAGCAATGATCAAACAGAAATCCCCTCATATTTGTATAAACGTTACTTGTTGAATATGTGTGGCACTACAGTAACCACTGATTCAGAATAAGTGGTGGAAAATTTAGGGACAGGAATGCTCAGATCCTAGTATCTGTGCAGAGTCCCGTTAAAGTAGTTGTCAAAAGAGGAGCACGTGGTTGCACCTTGGAGATGCTCGCGGGCACTCGCCGTTACCGTTGGAAACAACTGTAACCCCCACTGACTCGAGCATTTCTTGCCGTTCTCTGTCCTGGAGGCTGTTGTCAATGCTGTGTTGTCCTACGGGTGGTTTTATGTGACCAGGACTCTTGAATTCTAAGACATGAGACTGGTGAGAATTTAAATTGCTGGATGAGACAAAATTTTTATTACCAAAAGTTTGGCTGTTGCCTTGCCTTTGAGGCGAGTGGTGTCCAGTACCTGAGAAAACTTGCTTTGCGTTATCGTAGGAGTTTTAATTTAGTTTTACTTGACTCTTGGGTAGAAGGCAATAGGTCTCCTCACCTTATCTTGAAGCCTGATAATGGGTGATAGCAAACCTGATCCCTGAGGGGGGAAAACTGAGGGTTAAAGAAACTTCAGCTAGGACTCCGAGATAACTGGTGGAGCAATGTTTTGTGTGGGGCTTAAGTGTCTTCATTGTGAAGGTGTTTGCTGCTTTTATTAGTGTGATCAAGTCCCTCCAGACCTGCTCCCCAGGGTTTTTGGACGTGAACTGACATCTGGAGTTTCCTCAGTCCCAGTTTTGTATTGGCTGAAGCAAGTGTCTGCCTGCAGCAAGACGCTAGCATAGGCTGAAGGTCTGAAGGAAACGTGAGTGCAACAGCACAGACGGAAAAGCAGCTGTAGTGCTAATAATTGATACAAAGTTTATTGTAAGGGAAGCAAAGAAACTACTGGATTTTTTTTTCCCCTTTTTTTATTACTGGGGATTTAATTTTTTTTCTGGAAGGTAGGAGTAAGCAAAAGCATCAGTTATTCATAAAAATCATTGATATGCACAGTTTTATCTGAAACTTTAGTAAATTACTTCTAGAGAAGTAAATTACTTTTTCATATGTAGATAAGAAAATACATTTTTCCTCTTGTGTTTCCACAGTCTTTGTTGTTTACTACTTCGTTTTTGTCCTTTGTTAGTGTTTACAAAAAATGTGTTAATTTTACCTTGTTCCACTAGTTGGAGTAAAATGTACTAATTTTTTCTCTTTTCTGTATGGTGCAGGCTTTGCCTGTGTCAGTACACAATTGGTGGAACTTGCACAATTTCCAGAAGGCTTTTTATTTGTTTCTTATGTCTTTCTGCCTTTTTGACTGAAAAGTTGTTAATGTGCATCATTGCCTTGTAAACCTCTTCCTTCCTGTGTTTTCCTAGAAACTTGGGTCATCTGCTACTTCCTACCCCTTTCCTTTCAATGATTCTGTTTTCTATTTTTTAAATGATTAAAATCGTTAATCTGAAATCTGCCTGTTCTAGCTGGCAAGTTCTTTCCACAGCTTATTTTTGAAAATTTAAGCTGTTCATAGGGATAGAGGAAGTTCTCACTAGATCTTTATTTTTCGTCTCTGGAATCTGTTTAATATGAGAATTTTAATGTTTTGGATCTTGCTTGTGAAGCCTTTTGGAAGGAACAGGCTTTGTTACAAAGAGAAGGAAAAAGTTCTTTGTCTCTCCTTTCCTTATCTGTTAATATAAATATATTTAATGATTCAGGAAATTAATTGGTATTCAGCCTAATAGGAATGGATTGCTTTCATGAGGTTCCAAAGAGTGTTTAAATACCTTTTGTTTATGGCTTTTGAAATGCTGCCATGGGCAGGCGTCCTCCTATGCCTGCGTAAACTCTGAACCTTGCAAGAGGACCTTGTGGGAGTTTTTCTCAAGAAATATTTTGGGAGCTCTTTGTGACAAGCGCTCTTTAAGACTAAATGTGTTTTTAAAACTTGGTTGAAGAAATATCTAAACCTTATTTTAAAGATTGAAACAGGAGTGAATGCTAGAAGTTTGTTTATTCTACAGATTATTAAATACAGAAGGGACCACAACAGAGGGAAAAAAATAACATACATATGTATGTATTATGCTGTAGCTATCTGGGTCATATGCTGCATGTAATGTTGCCTTTCCTTTTGCTCATCTTTCTGTGTAGTTAAATCAATAAGTTCCTTTGTGTAGAGGAAAGGGAGAAATTTCTTGCACTGGTGGCTTTGGGAAACATTATAATATGGGTTTTTACAGTTATCAATTCATTAGGAGGCTAGAGGTTGAGCCTTCTTGAGAGAATATGCATTTTTAATGCACTGATTTTTTTTTCCTGTAGGAAAGGCCACTTCCCCATTACCTTTAGAAATCTGAAAGAAGTGGTAAACACCTATTTTTTTCTGTGTTATTTCTTTATATTTTTACATATCCCATGTCTAATTTATACAGCTGTTTTCAGTAAGCAGTTAATCGTATCTTTGTGGTAGCATTGCTTACAATGAAAGAAAATACACATTATATAAAAGCAAAATACTAGAGCCGCAGTTTTAAGGAATTTGTGTTCTGGAAAAAACAAAATAGGACTTTGAGGAGTTTTAATTCTGTGTGTGTATATAGTAGACGAACCTCTCAAATGTAAACTTACTGTGGTGTGCACGTGTGTGTGTGTGTGTGTGTATATCTATACACACATGTATGTTTGTGTGTACATATACTTCACAAAGTATGTTTGAATGTTGTTACCGAGTGGAGCTGAAGTGACAGACCTGAAAACTGTAGCAGAAAAAGACACATGAAGAGAAGTGTGTTGGGTTTGATATCTTGATTCTTTTACGGTTAAGTCAGATTTAAACCAAAAAGGCTAAGGTTTTTATTTACTGTAGCAGTTTTGTTGCAGAGGGAATTTGAATGTGATCTGGATATGCTGTCTTGGCAACTCAGTGACTGCTTGACTAGGTTGGATCTATTGGAAGAGTGATTGTGTGGGTTTTTTCATATATTTAGGGATAGTTTCAACTCAAGTGTTATTTACTGCTAGTTAATTCTCCATGTGCAGGGAACAGTTTCGTACACCTTCTGAACAGTACATACCCTGCTTTTGGTACTGTAGACCCTGATTTGCAAATTGTACTATCATGTCAGAGTTGGTGAGCTCAAAAGGTTATTCGTGTATGCACTGTTGTAAACCTAATTTGCAAGTCCTGTGGGGAGAACAATAATTTTGCATTGCTGCTCTGGTGAATGCTTTATCCAGCTGAAAATATTTTATAGTAAGATGGTGAAAGGTGGTTTTGGATGAACATCCTTCATCTTGAGTAATTTAGAGGACTTAATGAGGAATTGGTGTTTTGCAAGTTGAAGCCCTTCACGGGCAGGCAGATGTTCCGGTATAGCAGTCATTCTGTGAAGGTGAGCCAGTGATAAGGAAAATAGCTGTCTAGATTTATATTCTTACAGGAGCTGCATTTAATATTGTCTAGAGCTCTTCTGGAATGAGACTTGTGATAAATAAATTTCTTTGAGTTGATCCACTTCTAATTCCAATAAAAGCCTCACAAACTATGAATGCAAAGTGAAGCAATGGAATAAAAAAAAAATATCTGGAAATAAGAAAGAAAAATGGCATGCATATTTGTTTGGGATTTTTAATTTATTTATTTTTAAAGGAAAAGCAGCCTTTGGACAGCTAGGTGACCAGCAGGCAGTTTGATCTAAGCTCTCCTATCAAATTTTTATCAAATTTTATTCCCACTTTAGGTAGGGGGAATCTTTTGGAAGTGTTTGCAGCAATGGAAAAAGCATAGTGTTATGTCCTACCTCTCTGTTCACCTTGATCCCTCTTGCTGGGCAGAAGAGCGACAGACAGCAGCAGTAGTTTGAATACATGCTTTGGTGCTGTACTGTCACACAGACCCTGAAGGCATGGATCCTAAACACTCTTGGGGGTTTTATTTTTGGTGTGCCTGCCGTTTTCAAGGTAAAGAAGAGTTAGTTTTGTAAAAGAAGAGATTAACTGGTGAAGCCCCAGCTGGTTGAAATGTGCCATTTCTGCTGATGGTGGCATATTCTATTTGGGAAGCATGCTGTCTTTTGAGACTGGTCACCTATACTGTACTGCTTCTGCCTTTTTTTCAGTTCCATAACAACTTCTTGCCCAGGAGAAAAATAAATGCTTTAAGTATTGTTTGATTTGTCTTTTCAAGTATGATTGCAGTCATACTGGCATCACAAGATTTAGCTTCTGGTGTTTGTTGGCTATATGAATACAGTGATTGTTTTCTTCAGTGCTGCTACTGGTGCAAATGGCAGTGTTAAGTCATAGGAGTACGCTCTAGTATTTTGTGTAAAATATGTTTGTGTTCAGTGTATGGCATTAGTTTTTTTTCCAAGTGTTGAAACAATGATGCAGTTTAGACTAGTTTGCATCACACTTAAATGGACTTGTTTTCATTTTCTGATGCCAATACAACATTGGTAGTGCATGATTAAAAAAAAAAAATCTCAAATGTAGCACAAATCTGAAGTCAGCCATCTAACTTTTCCCTTGGGCAGGTAGTAACTGCATTTTACAAATTCAAAATTGGATCATTTTACTGTTTGTTTCTCACTAAGAGTGTCCTGAAGCTTGGAATCAGCCTCTGGCCTTCCTGCCTCCACCTTTGCTGCTGATCTGTGTGGGGCTGAGTATTTTTGTCAGGCAAAGGCCACCCTTAGCTCAGCTTAATATTGTTGGTGTATGATGGACCAAAATTCCCGAGCTCTGAAATATCTTATGTGTTTTAATCAAAGAATGTAATAATAGCTTTTCTCATTAAACTTCTGGGTCTCTAGTTGCTGCCCCTGGAACGGGGTGTGGGCTGCTTTGGTGAGCTGCCATCAGACTGTCTCTGCACTGGTGCTGCTGTCCTCTATGGAGGAGCGTGTGTGCCTCTGCAGTTCATGTCCAATATTGCCTTTGTGGCTGTGCAAGAAAACAATTCATATGGCATGTGTTACTGAATGCCTCAATGCTTTCTCCTTTGGTCTTCTCCCTCCCTTACATGGGTCAGAGATCTGTTTGCTGAGCTGGTTTTGGGGTGACTGGGGGATGGGCTTCCTCTTGATGCTTTGCACTGTCTCTGGATATGTTTTTCTGTATAAATTGCGAGAAACCTCAATTACTAGTGCTTTGTTTTGAATTGTACAGCTGGCGTAAGGGAATTCCTCAGGGTGAACAGTTCACGAGTGTGGAAGCACTCACATCAGTACAGCTTGTTCTGCTACATATCCAAAATAAACAATAACATAGAGGTACTGCTACTACCAGTAATAAGGCTTCTTCTGAGGGGAAAGAGAGGGCAATACCTTGAAAAATTGGGCAGCACCTGATATAAAAAGAACATTTTTTTTTTTATTTCATGTGGGAAAAATGACAGTATCCTTATGGTGTTTCCAAAGTGATATATAAATAAAACACTTTCTAAGTGCTGTTGCTCAAATAGTGCATTTGCTGGAAGTGGCTGAGCTTTTAGAATGTCTCCCTTGATGCCCAGCTGCTCTGCGAGAAATGTGCAAGTGCATTGGAACCGGTTCTTGCTGCTGGAGGCTTGAAAGAAGTTGGAAAACAAGTTTTCTTGAGTTAAATTGTAACCATGATATTGGTGGCTGCCACTGGATAGGCTTTGCCTGCCCAGGATTTTACTGCAATACAACAGCAGCAACGTAGTGATTGCACTTCTTGGGACATCTAAAAGGGGCTGTTTCTCTTGCAGAAGAATTAAGGATGTAGTGTGACTGTTTCTTGTCCACTCTTTTACACTGGTCTTACTGTCTAGTTACTCAGCTATACTCCTCCCTGGCCCCTGCCTTTACTCTGTCATGAGGAAATGTCAATTTATAGTTAATTATTAATGGTGGTCAGGCCTGGAACAACCTGTGCTTCTTGAGGTTGTTAGTGTGCCAAATTAGTCATGTTTATGGATTTGTCTAGAACCATTTAAGAAGGCTAGAGATGTAATTTTAAGTTTGTTACAGTGTTCTTTATTAACCAAGTGAGCCTTACCAAGATGTTACCAGAGGTGCTCTGTTTCACAAAAGCAACCTGTGTGTGGTTCTGCATACAGTTTATGTAGAGAGAAGCTTGACTGGGGTGGGGGGAATTGTGAAGCACTTCCACTTTATTGCCATTACTTTGAAAACAGGTGTATTTAAAAGAGTAAATCCATTGTTTAGGCAGAATGTGTTCACTTCATTACTTGTTCTTACTTTCTTCAGAAGCACAAAATTCAGACTTAACACTGGTCAAAATTGTACACTTGGTGTAATTTTTAAACCAAGTACAGAATTCCCAGTTCTCTTTGCTTCAAACTTAGAGCCAAGGCAACTAATTTCCTTTAAAGGGACCATATCTAGAAGTAATAATGGTGTCTAGAGACAGGCTTTCTTTTCAACATCCCCTGCAGTATTCAGTAGCAGCACCTGGCATGTGAGGTGGGATGCAGTAACCTTGGTGCTGGAGTAAAGCAAGTTGGAGAAGTCCAGAGCCACCTTCAGCTTGTGTCTGCCACTGCCTGGGAGTGATCGCTGTGCTGGAGTGAAGATATGGTGGTTATCTTGCACATGAGGAAGGAGGAGAGGGCATTAATGTGTGCAGGGGAAACGGACAGGCTTCTGAGACTCAAAACCAAAAACCAAATCTGAAGCTACTCTAGCAGCTGGGGCTTGCCTGCATACTTCACCTGGAGATTGTGTTTTTCAGGATATTTTGTTTGCTGCTTTGCTCTACACATCCATTTTCATAGTGCTGCTGGACTTGTTAACGTAGATATAAACCGAAGCTAGTCAGACTGTGAAGAAGCAGGAGTAGGCTTGATAAGAAGCGTGCAGAAAGATGTATGAACTCAGTGAAGTGACTTCTGACAAGGCGGGGAAAAGAAAGCTCCACCCTGGTAGGGGAAAATATGTAGTATGTTACTTACTTTAACCAAAAGATCTGGGGAAAAAACTAAACCAACCAACCAACCAATCAGAAAAAATCCCCCAAACACCAAAACACCATCCCAGGCAAACCTGGAACACAGTAACTCTTCCTTTTTCTGGAGTAGCTATCCATAGGATTATATTGCGTCCTGAATCTCCCTAAATAGTTAAAAACCAAAACAAAACCCCAAACTCTATCTTTCACCAACCACAAAAAACCCCAAACCAACAAAAAACCCCCACAACATGGCAGTGCTGTTACAACAGTGGTGGTCATACTGTTTTCCCTTTCTCTTTTAAGGCTTGTGTAGCTCTGGTGTCTGGGTGTGGGGCTGAGTTGTCAACTGGGCAGGGAGAAAAATCAGTTCTATTGTTAAATTTGGCTTCTTAACACAGGGACCTCAAGCAACTGGCTCTGTTGGATAATTACATGCTGTACTAGTATATTTTGTTGCTTAAATGTTAGCGTATATAATGTAAGAGTGCTTTGGTCTTTAATGCCCTCTGAGCACTGCATGTGAGTGCATGGTGGAGGTCTTGAAGGAGTCTTAGGTGTAGGATGCTGCAGGATTTTTATGGTGTCTCTTTCATAAGACCTATGCAAGTGTTTTATTAATTGCTTACATGAAGATACTGTAGCTTCTCCAAACCAGATTGCATCTGGAAGTACATGTTTAAAGAGAGACAAGCAAAATAATGGGGGTAAGGGAGAAATGTTTAGGGAAAGGTAAGAAATTAGATGCTAATACAAGAACTCTTAAGATGATTTTTGCTCTTGTGCAGTAAAATTTGACTTTTTTTAGTTCAATCTGTCGTGATTGCTTTAAAAGTTGTTCTTCCAGCATATGTCATCTGTCTTATTTATTTCTTCTTTTTTCCTTGGAGTTGCTAAAAATGTTTACATAGTCACTCAATAAACAATTCTTATCTGAGAACAGAGCTCTTAGTGTGGTTGGAATTCAGGGTCATGGATTTAAGCTCCTAAGAAATGATGAAAGCCTAGTTTGTTACCCAACTGAAATTAATGTTAAAGAGGAAGCTGGGACTATGTGCTTCTAGTCCTAGTTCGAATAGCAGGAGCGGTAGAAAACGACCAAGTTTTTGAATGCTCGTGGTCCTGACAGGCTCAGTTAAGCATTTGAGTGGTCCTCTGGCCATGTTAGAGGACTACGCTCACCCTGAACTGGGTTGTCCTGTCTTCAGAAAACCTTAATTGCAGTGTAGGCTTATTGCTGCTTTTTCAAAATAATCATCTTAATTTCATGCTATCAGCTTTGATGATACGCTTACATGGGCAAATACATTTTCGAGAAGTTAAACCAAGCAAGAAGTTTGCTGTTTCTTTACAGCAGAACTGGAGTGAATGGGCCCACTGGGGCTGCTGCAGCTTGGTGGACCTCTTGCCTGTAAGTCAGGCATCCAGGCTTCTTGTCAGGCAGCATAGCTCAGGCTGCTTGCAGGAGACCTGTTCTTGCAAGAAAGGCAGACAGCTTGGCCTCAGCTGTGCAGGTGCCACCAGAAGCTCCAGGTAGGCTTGGATGTGCATGTGCTCCAGAGTGGTCATTGTGGGTTGAATTTGGAGATCTAAGTAATCTAATTGGTATAAGTGATTTATTTAAACATAATTATTAGAGCAGGGAAGGTAGGTTCCCTGGTCAGCAACATGATTGTGCTGTGCACCAGGGACTTTGTAAGGGGCTCTGTTCTTTATAATAGGGTTCAGGAACTTGGAGAAACTGCCTGTGTTCTGAAGTTGAGAGATAGTCTTGAATCCTTGTTGTGAAGTAGGAGACCGGTGGCAGTCCCATAGTTTTTAGTGGTGGTGAGATAGCCTTACTGTGGGTGATCACCAGCTTTCTTCATTGTCTGGCTCTGGGCAAGCAGCTTTGGAAGAGAAAGGGCTTGGAAGTTGTCCTCTATTGCTGAGGCAAAAACTGTTAAAGGATGCTGCAGTGAGGTGATATGATTATTTTAATAGCTCTTTAAGATGTTTAAATGCTAATTTCTGTAAGTCAAATCACAGCTTCAGAATAATTATGCCATACATTTGGTTACTTTTCATTTGATCAGAGCCATTCCAATGTCTGGCTCAAGTTTTATGTGACTCATCTGCAATTTAAATACATATTGCCACAATGTTCATGTGTGTGGTATGAAAAAGTGATTTAATTCAAGTATTATTGGTATTGAATCTCTGTCTGGGAGCTGATCGGGCTGTTATAAGCCATAACTTCCCTGTAGCCTTTTAGTTGTTTACACTGGGGTCCATCCAGTGTCTTTTTCTTAGCATTTGGCATTGTATGTTATAAGATCATTGCTGGTTTTTGATGGGTCTGGAAGGGGACACAGCAGGGTCAGTGCTGAGATGAGAGCTGGAAGGTACAGCATTCAAGAGAGGCAGGTTCTCTACATGTTCAAGTGAAATTGAGATTCTTCACTGTATGTGTGGGCCAGGTACCTCTGCTGTTGTCCTCCCATGGACACTCTGCTGACACACTTTTCTTCCTGTCTAGGAAAGGAAGTGTGGAGCACGACCCTGGACCATCTTGTGGCTCTGCTTTCCAAAGAGCTATTGTCCTGAGTCAGGGAGAATTTTGTGAGGCAGTGGGACTAATCCTGTATCATCACACAAGCTGTGCAGAACGGGCCTGCTGTGCTTGGGGGCTCCCTGGGCTGGGAAGCAGCTTCCCCTTGTACAAAACTGTTCTTCATTACTGGTTTCTGAGGTGTGGGTGCCCTTTTTGAGAGGCTGTACATGCGCAGCTTTTGAAAAATGTGTTGCCCTTGAGGAAGGTGGTGTCAATCAGGTTGAAATTCTGATCTCGACCTTGCTGGAATTAAGAAGTCGAAGTTATCCATAGTGTAAAGTTCTGACTTTCACTTCTGTCTTAGCAAGGAAGTAATTGTGTTCACAGAAAAAATATTAAAAAATATATAAAGAAAAATATGATCTTTTTAGTCCTTTCACGTTCACTTGAAAATAAATTTTCTGTGAGAAGCTTGCCCTTTTAACATCTATACCTACAATTATCAGTCCAGTTTTCAGAAATTGTCTTGATCAGGGACACATTTTGTAGGTTTGTAGAACATTGTACTTAGTTAATTTAACAGGTTACTTTAGAATGCAAGTTTTGTATGGCCTAACTAATGAAATTGGGATATCCAAAAGTGGGAGGGTAATATTTAGTTTCCAAACCTGGAAGGGAGAAAAGCACTGATTTCTCCAAGCCTACAACTGCCACTGATATACAAACTTCTGCAATAGGACAGCATATAACTTCAGGAAAGCACCTGCCTTTTGTGAATGGATTAGATTACTGTGCATCTTAACTTACCTGGGAAGTTGCAGTTGTTTATGTGAACATACACATGTCTCTAAGGTGTTTTGGGTGCCATTGCACAGCTCAATCTCTTTCACTTTAATCAAAGTGAAATTTTAGAGCTCTAATAGTTCTCATTTGTCCATTTGTTCTCAGAAGCACAAAGGTGCTTATGATAAGTAGGTCGGATACTTCGTGTAGCAGGTAGCATTAGCTCACAATTAAGAATTTTTAAAGTAATTTTACATCATCGTTGATAAGTATTTGACTTGGTTATTTAACTTATGTTACTGAACATTACGGTACATCTATATGTAGAAATGCTGGAGGCTTTGAAATGAAAGCTGAGTTTTTAATAGCGTGAACGTAGTTCCCTGAATTGAAAGAGTATGATGACTAGTGGCCTGCAGCAGGCTGTCTCATTCTTGCCCCATGCAACCAGCAAAAGCACTTGCCACTTTGACCTGCTGCTGCCACAGTCCTTGTGTGCTGAAGTGTGTGTGCTGGTAAGATGTGAGGAACTTGTGACTGGCCAGAAGGAACTAGAGATGAAATAACTTTAGGCTAGCTTCTTTGGAAAATGGACTTGTGTCCTGATCTTTCTTTAGAAGGGGAAGCTGTTATGAAGCTTCAAAATGTGAATGCAGGTTTCTCATTTGCTTTGTCTTTTTTTCTTCCTCTGTAGGTATGGCCTCACAAGTCTTGGTCTACCCACCATATGTTTATCAAACCCAGTCAAGTGCCTTTAGTAGTGTGAAGAAACTCAAACTAGAACCAAGCAGTTGTTTGTACCACGAAAGAACCTACTCGCAAATCTATGTGAATGGTAAAAACTTTGGAATTTCTCCCCACAGGGTTAGTACTTTCTTTCAGACAAAAAATCCATTTGACAGATCTCGAGGACAGAACTCTTTGTTGCAGTCAAATGCTGTTGCTTTAAAAAAAATTGCAGGTGCTACGAAAGCGTTAGCAGCGCGGGCGCAGCAAGCTCAGTTAGAGGCACCTCTGACTGGGACGCAAAGAAGCCGTTCAGATATCCTGGAAGGACCCCAGCGATGTGGATTGAAGCGTAAGAGTGAAGAGCTAGATAATCAAAACGGCACGATGCAGATTGTTGATGAGCTATCCATTCTGCCTGCAATGTTGCAAACCAACGTAGGAAACCCAGTGACGGTTGTGACAACAGCTGCAACTTCAAAACCAAATGGTACAAGTGGAGATGGTGATTACCAGTTAGTACAGCATGAGGTTTTGTGCTCCGTGAAAAACAGTTACGAGGTTCTTGATTTCCTTGGGCGAGGAACCTTTGGACAAGTTGTGAAGTGCTGGAAAAGGGGGACAAATGAGATTGTGGCAATCAAAATCTTGAAGAATCATCCTTCGTATGCACGCCAAGGACAAATAGAAGTTAGCATATTAGCAAGACTGAGTACTGAAAATGCTGATGAATTTAACTTCGTGAGAGCCTACGAATGCTTTCAGCATCGTAACCATACTTGTCTGGTTTTTGAGATGTTGGAACAGAATTTATATGACTTCCTGAAACAAAATAAATTCAGCCCTCTTCAACTGAAAGTAATACGGCCTATTCTGCAACAGGTGGCCACTGCACTGAAAAAACTAAAAAGTCTGGGTTTAATCCATGCTGACCTCAAACCAGAGAACATTATGTTGGTGGATCCTGTTCGGCAGCCTTACCGAGTTAAAGTAATAGACTTTGGGTCTGCCAGCCATGTATCAAAGACTATCTGTTCAACCTACTTACAATCTCGGTATTACAGGTAGGTGTCTTTTACTTTGTTTTGAACTTTCGATAGATTGACATTTTAGCATTTCTTAATGTTTTAAAAAGAATAAATTGGGAAAACGTAAGTACTATCTAAAAATGGTGGTCCTACTAAGATTGAGTGATGCATTATCACAATTTAAATTGTGTATAGTTGCTTTGAATGTTTTTATAGTGTTGGGTTTTTGTTTTTTTTTCTTTTGGAAGTACATTTTGTATTGCACTCTGAAGTCATCACTTGCTGTTACTTTGAGACCTCTGATGAGACTTTTAAAAAAGAAAATAGAAAAAAATAGATTTCAATTTTGTGATTAGGATGCCTTTCCTGCCTTCCTAACATGATGTTTTTTTCTGTAAGCAGCTGGACGGCGTACTAGAAGTGCAATACTTTTATATCCTCTTGCCAAAGATTATGTAATTGCCTCTGTGTTTCTCCAGCACTTGTAAATATTTTGCCTAGTTCTTATAAACTCCATTCTGATTGAATGTCTTCAGCAGCTGCGGACTTCAGTGAACTCTGAGAGTTACTGATAGGATACTTAAATATTTAAGGTGCTACCATTTGGGCATTTGAAGTGATTTTGGTACATGATTGCATTATACATTGGCCTCAAAATGGATGTATATTTAGATATTTTTTGGGGTTTTAATCCTTTATTCGTATAGCTGTCCAATCTGCGTGACATTTAAAAGCTATTAATATTTAGCATTTGAGGTTGTTTTGTTTTCTTTCTAAGCTCAACTTGTTTTGATTGAAGACCTTTTTCAGTTCTACTTTGCATAGTGTTGTGTGTATTGCCTGCCTGCCAATTCATTAAAAAGGTGTTAAACTAGGACAATAAGGAATTTGAAGAAAACTTTAAATATTTTACCACTTTTCATGTTGGAAGTGAAAACATGCACGGTGGAATTCTAAGCTTGATGAAGTTACTGGTTGGAGTTCATGCGAGAAGAAATCTAACTATTTGTGACTGTAGCTTGTAAATAAGAACACTTCACGTACATTACTCATTATGTATTCTAATTCACCACCTGCATTTCTCTATTACTTAATTACAAACTGCAGCACAGGGTTTAAAAACTACACAAAGCTCATCAACTGAAAACTAAATTGGGAAACTATATGGATTGATGCATTCCCACATTACACAAAAATTCACCTGAGAAGTTATAAGAAATTGAGTAACTTGAGAGTTCATTTTGGTATAATAGCTGTACACCACTCAAGATACAGGATTTTCCATCCCCTCAGGACAAAAACAGGCAAGTCTTGAGAAGGTGGTGTCAATTCTGAGATTCTAGGCAAGCGCAAATGTCTTAATGTCTGCTGCTCTGTACAAATTCGTAGTTCAGCAGATACTCAAGATGTTTGGACTAAGAATACTTTATTATATAATGTGTTTTGGCTTTTTATTTATTGAAGCAATTACAGATTATTGTGAGGTATTGCCATTTTTATCTTCTCCCTTCCAAGAACTGACAAAAGGATAGGCTGTAGATGGCCAGGCTGTGTTATCCTCTGGTTGTTCTCAACTTATTTTCAAATTGTTTTTTCTGTTTCAGATGGCTCATCAGACATACTATTGTGCTTATTCAGTTGCCTACATACAAATATTAGCTGTAGTTTTGTTTCACTTGGGTTGATATTCCTTTGACCTATACTTTATGTAGAATTTTGACATTTTGAATTTGTTAGGTGGAACAGATCTCTATGCCGACAAGATCAGTGTGCAGCTCCTTGGCACCTTGTGTGCATTTTGGATACTTGTATTGCACTATATGCACTGAAATGTAAGTGGGCTTCACTGTGAATATGCATTAAAAACTATTCTCTCCCCCTTCCTGCCCCAAGAATAAGACTTGTGAGTGTATATTCTTTTCTTAGCTGGATGATGTTGAATGATGTTCATATAAACTCAGTTAATACATACCTAAAATTCTCTGCTTACTAAGTTGCAGTTAAGTGCTTTGTAAATATTCAAGCTGTTCAGCAGAAGGTTGCATTTGTTACCTTGTACAGTTTCATAATCCTTCTGTAAAGTAGCGCTTAAGTTAGTATTTTTTTGAAAGTAAAAAAGGGCATACAAAAAGAAAAAAGGTTGGGGCTTTGGTGTTACATTTAAGTTAGATATTGCTTGAGATCATTTTGAGACTGACTTTATTTTGGAAAAAAAATGGTGCTATACTTTTTCAGCAAAAAGTTTACTTCTGAAAAGGTTTTTAGCATGCTGATCATGGATGCATAGTTCTGTGCCGGCTACTTTGTGTAGCTTGGCATTCAATTTCTTTGACTTTTCTTTTTATTGCTTTGGAAGCACCTGACTAATGTAAATAATATCAGAAAGTAGGGATTTGCTTTAAAAGGTCTCAAAATAGATGATGCCCAGGAAAATTGAAGAGAAAAACCTTAAGGAGCAATGGGAAGGACCTTCAGAAAATATATTGCATTGGGATGGAGTTTATTTTGCAATAGATTGTGCTTTTTGTCAGACAGGCAAGGATGTAATTTGTAAAATGTAACTGTAGTTAAATGCTTTTTGTATTAGAAAAGGATGGGAGACATAGTGCAAGTTTGACTTGTTTGCTTATGACAAGTGGAAATAAACCCTTTAAAAAAATGGAGTGTCATTTAGGACATTGAAGTCTTTCTTCTCCCACTTAAGCTCAGTGGTGCTGCGTATTTGTTTAGGTTATTTAGAGGGAAAACATTTGTTTAAATAGATTTTTATTTAAAGCTTCCAACTAAATTAATCCAATTAGAGTTCAAATTGGAAGTGGTTCTTAAAAAAAATGGTTATTCCCTACAGCACCTCTTTTACTGGTGTGAGCCCATCTGTATTCTTGCATGCAATCTTTGAAAATTGTTTCTGTGCAAGCTATGTGTGTCTTGTCAGGGGCTTTACCTCTAATTCTTACCAGTAGAGATCCTGGTCTGTTCAGAGATGACAGTGCATGGGATTTTGAGCACAGCACACTACACTTACCTGGGAAATATTCCTATATTTAGTGGGAAATATCCTATTAATGTCAGCGGGATGTGAACCTGGCCTCTTCTGATATGCAAAAACACTCACCCAGGCCCAGGGATTTAAACAAAAAGATATTAAGCAGTAGTTTTTTGTTTTAAATGCCTAATTTATGACTAGAGATTTTAGAAAAGGATGAAATTAAATGCCCTTAAATGAAGGTGTGGGAATGAGGTCTGCGAGCATCAGGTTGCTGTTTCTCAACCCTGCAGTGCTGGTGTCTTCTTAACCCCATCCCTGTTCCTCTTTCTTCTCAATTCCTATCTGCCTGAATTCCCTTGCAGCATGACAGGGGAGTGAGGTGACCTGAAGAGAAGGGAGGAACAGTTATTTCTGGCAACTTATTCTGTGGTCATTTTCAAGAACAGGATTTGTGTTTTCTCTGTACAGTGTCTGCCCATCTGTGTGTGTAGAGATGCATGTTAAATGTCCATAAACAGGTTTTGCAAAAGTGAATAGAGAAAGTGTTGGGATTTGGTGGTTTGTTTTTTTGGCTTGTTTTTTTTTTTTTCCCCAGATCTTGTCACCACTTTTTTTCCTTGTTCATGGCACTGTCATGAACCAGTTATCATGAGAATGGAGACTGCCACAAAGCCTAATGATGTGATATTCATTTTGAATGGTAGTATCAATATTTTACAACTGACAAAGGAAGTGAATAATGAATTGGAAAAATAAGTAATGAAATATTTAGGACTCTAAGATGGGGGACATATTACAGCCAGGTTGAATGGATAAGGGCTCACTTGCCTTACTTTTAGTCTATATTAGAAGAAGAGGTCGTGACTATTGGAGACATGACACTACTTTGGTGTGAGGAGAGATTGTAACGAAGACTGATTGAATTTTAAAAGGTTGTAGATCAGCAGAAGAATGGGGACAAACTGGATGTAATGATAATGATTTTGATGTTTTTCTTTCAGCTTTGTCAGGCAGAAAGTAAGAAAATGGTTAAAATGAAAATGGTTAAAATGAGTATAAAAGACTTCTTAACATATCATTACATTTTGGAAACTCTTGTCTGTTATGTATTGCTAGAAATTAGAGCATGGATATGAATAGATACTAACCACAGTACACTGTTATAGATTTTTTTTTTGTCTGTTTGTTTTAAAGATGTAATGTTACTCTGAATAGTATTTCCGTAAAAGACAGTGTCTGTGCTTACATACTGGTTTTGTGCTGGTCTGGATTTTAATAGTTGTGGGCTACAGTTTTGGTATTTGAAGTCTTTTCTTTGCTGGTGGCCTCACACGTTAAGATTGTTGACCTTTTGTGAATGATCTAAGCAGATAAATAACTAGGCAGTGTGTATGTTTTGAAAAGAAAACCCTTACATCCAGTGTAGATGATCAGGCTTTTGTCATATATGGAATTGGTATGAGAAGTATGTTGCTGTCCTTCCTCTGAGTCAGCTGTGCCCCACATCACAAAATGGAGAGTGTTGCATCCAAAACCAGAAGCTTCTTTCCCACAAGTTTCACATGTGGAGGAGGGGAATTGACACCTTTCTTTCATTTCTCAGTCTGTTGTCTTGTTGTTATCTGGTGGGGCGGAAAGTTTTCCCAAGCATAGTGTTTTCCTCTGGAAGTCATGTTCCTTTGCTTTGCCCCTCTCCTGAGGTTCCTTATTTAGGGAAGCAGGTGTGAGAAGAGGGGCTTTGAAATGACAGGCTCCAAGGAGCAATAACTTAGAAGAAGAGTCAAGTGACCTGAAATGGTCAAGATAGTCCTGGCCATTTCCTTCAGGGAGCTGAGTTACTTTCCTTTCTGTTGATGTAAAAAGCTGTGACCTTCTCAGTGTTTTGCATTCAGAAATAACTCTGTCGATCTGGTTTCACAGCAGACTACTTCTGCTACTCCTTTCAGGTTTGGTTTTTTTTTTTTCAGAGAAACTTCTGTTGAAACCTGTATATGTTTTCCCACTTTTGAAATAGCTGTGTGCAACATCAGTGGTTAAGGAGTTCTGTTTTATTCATTAGCTAATACACAAGCAACAGTTAACGATACCTTCTGCACATGCTATCCATACCTTTCAGCCATTGTTCACAGCATGTAAAATTGTATTTAGAGGATGCAGAATTCTATCTAATGATAACATCTATGTGGCAAAGTTTGATAACAATGAAGTCTCTTCTCTGATACTTTTCTCCCTTGTTGGTTGGCTGTAACACCAACTGAACTCATAAAATGCATTGCTGTGTAGACATTGCCTATTGAGCATAGATCACGAAGGGAGAGTAGAGCAGTGTTTGTGTTTGCAGAGCGTCATCATTTCTGGTGTTTGCTGTTGGTTGGGAGGAGGTAGTCCCTAAATGTTTTTTTCAAGTTGAATCTCTTTCTTGTTGATGTAATTTGGCATTGTTTTCCTAGAAGACAGGATTTTGAAAGTGAGACCATTAAGCTGTACAAAACTTAAAATTCATAAAATCTTTCTGATCTCATGGACTTAGCAGCAGCCATCGCAGGTGTAGGAGTGAGTGCATTACTTTGTGTGCACCTTATGTGTCACCTCCAAGGGGATTTGAATGGTTGCTGCCTCAGCTGTTTATGTAGTCACCCCACTGGTTATGCTTCTTATCTTTTGCCTCCTGTCTGCCAAGAAAACATCTGCTTTGTCATACTGTGTAGGTTGCGCAGCTGGAAATTTTACTTTGTGTTGAGAACAAGTGTATAGTTTCCTGATAGAACGATGCTTCTCTTGGCATTCAGCAGTCCATACACAAACTGTTGTTTAGCATAATCAAATTCATTGGGAAAATTAAATGAATGGGAAGCAATATAAGTGATCTCTGTGCAAAACAGGGCACCAGCTGAATGGTAGGCTGATGGACAGCTTGAGTGATGCTGGCAGAATGGAGAGTGTCTGGTTATTAAGGGACACTTGTGGCTTGGGAATATTTTTCTGCTCCACTGGTGACAGCAGTAAAATATGATCCTAGTTATTCAGCGATGTGCTCATAAGGAAAAGCAAATGATGTGAGGAGATGCGCTTAATGGAGTCGACTCATTCCTGAATCACACAGTGATATCTTCCGTCCAGCCTCCCAACTAAGGATAGTTGCTAATCAACAGAGTTGTTCCAGACAAAATGCCAAATGTCACTAGTGTTTGCAGCAAAGCTTAGAGGGACGGAAAACTTGCTGTTGGATGTGTTCCTGTTGGATGAGAGCAGGCTCTTCCCCCTCTCCTTCTTTGACCCTCCTGTCCCATGAAGGATCAGAGACGATGGAGGATGATGGATAATCATTGTGTGCTGTGGTCCTGACATTGCTTTTACTCACCCAGTCCTCCTGCAATGAGGAATCGTGATTTGATGCAGTGTGATGTCTTCTGCTTTATGGGATTTTGGAAAAAGAATAAAGTAGTTGAGTTTTGTGGCTTTATTACTGCCCATGGGCTGGGCTGCAACAAGAGCTATGTGCTGCTGGCTCTGAGGCTGTTATACAAGGACAACTTTTTATTTACAACTTTTTCAGCTTCATATTTAGTTTCAGAATAAACCACCAGCAGCTTATGCTGTTCTTGCCCACCCCCTTGCATTTAAGAAATTTATTTGACCTCTTGTTCTCCTACTTTCTTATGCATATTCTTTAGAAATTGGAAAAAAAAATCTTATGGTTGTAAATTTCTGGAGAGGCTTGTTTTCTTACTGGCCTTTGTAAGTTGGTTAGTTGTAGTCCTTGTCACTCTAGAGACCTCCAGAGACCAGAGGTTGGCAGTACCTCTCTGGAGGTTTTTACTAAAGTGCATATTTTTGTAGGTTAGGATTGTTGATGTGGTGGGGTGTTGTGACTCAGTGAGTAATGCATTCATTGTATTCAAGTAACTTACTGATTATCTTCTAACATGAGTTCAACACACAACTTAAATATGTTTAAAATATCGGTTAAACCTGTGTACAAATAAAACCAGATTTGAATACAGATTTTCTTTGTAGGGATGATCAAGGGAAGAAGTCATGTGAAATGGACATCTCAGGAGGCAACTGCTTTTTGAAGTCCACCCGTTGCTGTCACATGCTTAAGTTTCTAAATAAGCTTTATCTAGAGTGGGATGTCTTGTGTTTTTTTTTTGTTGTGTGGTTTTTTTTCGTCTTCTCTTTTTTTTTTTTTTAAATAATTTTGGGGTTTAGATGTTTAAACTGGAAGCAAAGCTCTGTTAACAAAGTAAGTTTTCTGTTGGTTAGGGAAGCACAGTACCAAAACAAGCTAAAAATGCCTCTGTAAACAACTTGCACTTCAACATGCTAGCAGATGTTATTCTATCACTTTGAACTGTGCATCTCTGAAGCGTATTGGGATATCTTAAAATAGCCAGGGGTGGTGGCCAGAGACTCCAGACTACTATAGATGGTGAGGCTGTTGCAATGAAATAAGCCAGAAGTACACGCTGGTAAGGTCATTTGCTTGCTGAAGGTCAGCGTGTTCAAAGTCAGCTGCTATACTTGTGAACATGGTTACTGTCAGTAGTATATACGAGAAAAGAGTCCTGATAATGGAAGGAATTGATCTCTCAAGTGAACTGGGACATTTAATAATTCCCCCCCCTTTAAAGTTGCAGGGCTGTTATTGTTGACTTATTTTCATATCTGAGCAAACATAACTTAATATTAACATAACCTTGTGTGGCTTATGTCTGCAAACAAATTGCTTTATTGATTTGGCAGGACTTCTAATTTTTTTTCCCCACATTTTTCTTAGTGTTCATTGTTTAATTGACTTCCTATTTTCAACTTCTGTTTCACAATTACTAAGACCCAACCAAAGCTTTTATACTCTCCAGGAGAGGCAATCCTAGCTCATCATGACTTCATGTCTATTGCTATCTGATAACAAATCTTCCAACCTGGTTGTTCTATGATTCTATGAAATGTAGTATCAATTCTCTTATTTTCTAGTTAACATAATGTGGTTTCTATTACCTTATTACTTTCTGCTCATAGGAGCACAAAATAAGAGTAAAGGTTTTGGTAATGGTGTGGGGGTTTTTTTTTGTCAGTTGGGTTTTTTGGATGCTATGGGAAACAACGGCAGGGTTACTGTAAAGTTGCAACTGTCTGAAGATCCGGAGGAATATCATGGGGATAGGAGTAGATGAAATGGTGGCCAGCCTTTGGGTTAGTCATTTTTTCTGAGCTAGAGATTTTCCAAGGAATGTAAACTGTGTTAACACATGGAGCATTTGAAGGTATCATATACCTACTGCGGATTCTGGTTATGCCAGCGCAGATTTCAAATTAATAGCAATGGTAGAAGCAGCAACTTAAATCAGAGTTCAGATGATGGTTCTCTTGCTCCTTAGATTGATTCAGTTTGTAGAGAAGGACAATTCTTCCATAATCTTAATATGAAAATAGATCTAATTAAATGTGATCCCTTTTTTTAACCACATTTATGTCCCAGAGATTTGTTCATCATATATCTGTGTGTACGTGAGTGTGGCTATATCAGATATCTTCACTGCAGAAAATATCAGTGGTAGTGCTGTGTTTGTCATACTGTGTCTTAACTGTTGCCACTGTGCCTCTTTTGAAAATATGACTCTGTATTTTTGTTGTAAGAGCAGATAGTACTAGATCTGAATCAACATAGTTGAAGCCAAAGCCTATACACTGGTCTCTCTCTTCCATCTGGCATCCATGTCTTCAAAGGAGAGCTGTTTTGTGGTTGAAGACCATGTTCTGCATCAGCTCTCAGCACCCAGCACGAGTGAAGAGGATGAAGCAGATGTGGGGAAAGTCTTCTGCATGGTCGAGTACACAAAGATTGGCCAAGTCACTGCTTGACTGACGGAGCCTGTGGAAGGGAGAGGATGTCCTGCAGCTGGGGGCTCATCCTGTTAGTCAAAGAAGGCAAACTGCCTCAGTTGATGTGCAAATCCAGCAGGCTGAACAAATGAAAATACATAATGTAGATATATGGAGAGCATTTAATGCTTGTATGGGTTCATACCAAAGTCAGCAATAAAATCCTATCATGATTAAAAAACAAAACACTGTCAAGAAAATACCCTTTGTGAATTCTGGTATTAATTGGAAAGTGGCAGAGGTGTCTGACATAAGTATTTAGGATGTAATTAAGTAAAATTAGTATGAAAATAAGTTGCTTGAAATGTCTGTATTGTCACATTTTATACTCTGTATACTCTTGGTCCTACAGTGCTAGCTAATATCTTGGATGTATTTTTGTTTGGACTGTTAATAAAATACCTTCTAAAAAGTGCAATTGGATTAGGGGCCTGGGGGAAGCAAGACAAAAGCATTTCACAGATAAGGTTTCTAAGCCATTGCCTTTTGAAACTATATTGTTACCTTAAGAACATGTGAAGTGTCATTGTGCTTAATCTTGGTTTGTTGATAATTGGACAGCAACAGTTGACTGAGGGGCAGACATAATGTAATTTAAACCAGTAGTACTTGTGTGTGAGTAAATGATTCTTTATGCAGACAAGGTTGTGCTGGTGAGGCAAAAAGTAAAATTGATTTTATCTATGAAGCATTTCATAAACTCTGAATCTCCCTGCAGCTGTAGGTACAAGGTCATGTTATGGCCTTCTGTCCCACATGTTGCTTGTTGAAGTGGGCAGAAGCACTAAGCTTCCACAGAAGATGAGTAGTGGAAAGCATAATTTTCCATCCGTGTGGAAGCCACGCTTCTAGTGAAAATCCATTTGAGCAACAGTAAAATTTGAATACATAGGGATGATTTTAAAGAATCACTAGATTAGAAAAGACCTCAAGGATCATCCAGTCTAACCATTATTTAATTCCCTTGTGCTTCCAAAAGTCTAATCTTTGCTTACTAGCCCTGAAGATAAAGTCAGCATTATGATCAGAATATCTTTCTCAGTGTACAATATGTACTTCAAGGATAAATTATTAAAAATAGCTTATTTGGAGATGCATGGTATGTAGAAGTTTATATCAGTAATAAATTCTTTCTTATTCTGTAAAAGGCACTACATTATTTGGATTGCACCAGTGTAGGAACGTGGCTGTGAAATCCTTAATCTTTGAGGGGGGAAAAAGAATAATCACAATGCATCTTCAGAGTAGGCTAGTCCAGCTTGCTCTTATTTCTTTGTTAAACTTCTGTTGATTGCTCAATGGCGTTCACAAATTATTCTACTTTCATGATGTATGCAGTGCTGGGCCAGGTGTATTTAAAACTACAATTCCTAAAGCTGGGAAGCAGAGCAGTTTGCCAGTTGTGCTGTTTGTGTGCAAATAAGATGTAGGCAGTGAAGTTTGCTTGCATAGGAAACTTGGTGCTAAAAATGTCTGTGGAATTTTTTTCTGAGCTCTAAGGACTATAGTAAATGTTGCAGTTTTCCACTCCAAGGATGTTTCTGTTGCCCTGCGGTAGCACAGGACAGTATCATCTCATTTTGCGGTTCCTTAATTCAGAATTGCATCAATGTATTGTTGACATTTTATCAGTATTTTGAATGCCTTATTGGATATTTTAAAGAACAATAGGTTCTTGCCATTATAGTCAATCATTCAATACTCAGCATTCAAGATATATTAGAAAACCAGGTACTTCATGTTGAAATCAACTATCAGCTTTATTGTTCCAACTGTAGTGCATATAGGTCATCTTGGAAAAAAGAGCTTCTAGCAGCTTTTCACAGAAGCCATTCCTGTAGCCCTTCCAGTACCAAACCCTTATCTTGCAAACTCAATACCTTCCTTTAGCAGTGATACCAGTATCCAGTGTAAATATGCATAAAACATGACTGAACTTTATTTTTTTGATACTACAAGTTTGAAACTGTGAATTTAAAATGTCTTTTAATTGTCCAAAATTAATTCTAGAAATTTAATTGGAACTTTTATCATTAATTTTATTACTTTTTCTCAATAAAACCTACTTCCATGATAATTTTTGTATACGTGCATTTCATAACTTCTTTGGAAAGCTGCATACATTACATCTGTTTTATACAAGGGTTTTATGTATGTTACACTATACAAAGCTTTTAAACTGCATATTGTTATAACTTTACTAACTGAAAAACTTCATTATGAATTGTTTGGTCACAAATTGTTAGTAGAACTTAATGATACTTGCCAAAAAGGTCTGGTGTCAAAAGTGTTGTTCACACTGAGAGCACTGGATGCTATGCTGAGTGCTTTTTTTTGAACCTCAGTAATGTTTAAAATAAAGCTATTATCTCTCACTTCTTGCCTTTCAGTACTGTTTTTGCTCAAGATCTATTGTGTATTTCTCAATATTAATAGGCTATGCCTATTTCATTGAGTGTTTTTAACACCTTGAAGCTTTCACACTTTCCATACACCTGTTCCCCTTCTCCCCTATAAGAATAGATTGAGCTCAGTGAAGTGGCTTTAGTAAATGGGTTTGGGGATTTATCTTTTAGTACCATAGGTCTTTTTAGAGTTACAATATCATTAAGGTTGGAGAAGACTGGATCCATCCAGGCCAACTATCAGCCACACAGCATATAATGAAGTGCCACCTCTATACATTTTTTTTAATACCTCCAGGGAAGGAGAGTCCACTACATACCCTGGAAGTCTCTTCCCATGCTTCACTACTTTTGGTGAAAAAGTTTTTTCTAATTTCCAATCCGAACATTCCATGGGGCAACTTGAGGCTCTTTCCTCTAGTCCTATCACTTGTTACTTGGGAGAGGATCACCATTCA
Source organism: Piaya cayana (assembly GCA_013389865.1). Classification (NCBI taxonomy): domain Eukaryota; kingdom Metazoa; phylum Chordata; class Aves; order Cuculiformes; family Coccyzidae; genus Piaya; species Piaya cayana. The sequence goes on along the minus strand of WAAB01012879.1, from coordinate 141,507 downwards.
TTGAATGAATGCATTCTGCATTGGCTGCTCCCAGGGGGTGATAGCAGGGCTGAAGTTGTCTCCAGCTGCCCCTCAGTTTCTGGCAGTAGCACAAGGGGTTGCAGGATAGAGTCTGTGTGCTGATGCACTTGCTATTCTCATCGTGAGACAATTGCTCTGGGCATGGTGTTGTGTAGAGATGCAATCGTATTTTGGACACCTCTCTGCAAGAGTAGCTACAAGTGGAGCAGAGAGTCTCAGCATTTTTGGTAACAAGGCCCAAGGAAATAGAACAGGAGGATATACTTTTAAAATTATATGATGCAGCTTCTGACTGTGCTTTGGTTTTCATCTAGTCTCAAATTATTTTAAGAACTTCCACTGAGAAAGTATTCTTAAATCAAAAGTTTTCCTGTACATGAAACGTAGCTGGGAAACCTCTGTAAATACAGTCAGTGTCTGCCTGAATATGCTGAGTAATTCCTGTAGAGAGTAGCGTTGCCAAAAGTTGTGTTTAACTGATTCTGCAGTTTATTTCTTACTGTTTTGTTACTGGTCTCTCTGCCTTACTCGTTGATGAGTTGACTTAGTTTCTTCTCTAACTGAGTTGACTCACAGTCCTGTTTTTTTTTTTCATGAGCAACACCACTTATGTCCCTGGTGTTGCCTTAGCTGGTGTAATTTTAGTGTAGTGTTTAGTATAAACTGCAGTTGCTTGATTGTTTAAAAATAATACCAAAGAATGTAGGAAAGTGACAGATATTTAACTAGGGAAATAACTGCCACACTGTAGGGTATTACATGTGTGTTATTAGTGTGCAAATATTCTTCCTTGCCCTCTGAATGACTTCTGCAGGGGTGGTTGCTCATGGAGTGGTGCCATGTGCAGTTCAGGAAGGCCAGTTTGTAACCATGCAGATGCATTCCTGAAAGAACAATATCACCATTGCCTGAACCTAATTAGCACTAATTTTGTTTCACTTCTGCTTTGGTGCTTCTGAGGTTACTATGATTATTAAGCACTTGCGTATGAGAAACACTTTGGTCTTTATGTTTTGATTTGCAACATCATTATTACCCTGTGTACAAATGGTGCCAAAGGACTTCCCAGCCCCCTTTCCTTGTAACAGAGATATCGTGTAAATCTAAAAGAAGACCCAAAACTGTCTGCTGTTTAATGCAGAATTACTAGATTGAATGGAGGTGATGCCCTATGTGGTTTCCTGTTTTGTAGCTGACTTTTGGCACTTCAGTGCCAATCATTCTGTGTGTATGAAGGATCGATCTTACATGAGACCACTGGTGGACTCTTGCAGGCTTGTAAGAAATAACACTGGCGTAATACCCGTCAGATCATTTAGCTAACCTGTCTATATATGTCATATTCCATTAAGACAAATAATCTGAATCAACGTTAACTATTTCACGGAATACAGTGTTACATGAATTAGGAATATCAAATGTGAAACAGTAACCACAGCCCTTCCTCTTCCTCATGGACAGAATTAAACGGCTACTAAAAGCTAATTACTTTGTCATTAGTTCCCTTGCCCCTTCTAACCCAGGAGACCTGCAATTTCTTGTTTGTATGGTGCTTGTTTTGGATTTCCATGTGTTTCTGATGGTGGGTACCAGGCTAGCATATCAGGAGAGGCACGTAAATCGCTGCAGGGGTGAGTGCTGGGAAGGAGCAGCATGGCTGGCAGCTGCATTTCGGGAAGTAGGTGATGCAGCCTGCCAGGAGCATGCTCAAACCTGTGCCAGTGAACAGCCTGTCAGGCATCTTCAGGATGAATTTCAAAGAGCAAAATCCCTGTGCTTGGTGCAGAAGTGAGTGGAAACTGGTGCTGTGCTAGAGCGGGACAAGGAATTGGAACCAGAAACCTACCTGTCTGTGCTGGAGCAGGTGATGGGTGCAGAACTTGACCCCCTGGTTGCTTCCAGTGCCTTTCTGCAGTAGTGGCACTAATGCCTGCTGCATTAGGAAGCCAGGGACTACATAACAAAAAATGTGCCTTTTAGAAAACAAATATGTTAATTTCTAGTTGCATAAATAACATGAAAAGCTGCTGTGGTGTTGGTTTCTGTATACACCCCTCCTTCCCATGTATTACACATGTGCACGCCCTGAGTCTGTTCTTCATGAATTGCATTGCTCATGTGTCGTAAACATAAATAAAGTCAGTTGCAGCCTGTTCCCTCTTGCTGCTGTGCTTTGATTTCAGCTTTGCTTCAGATGCTTGAAAATATCTTTAGAAACAGCTTCTGCTATCTTAGATTTCTTTGGGGCTGTGCCTTAAGAAAGAATTTTTTATGAGACAAACTTAATGTTTTGTCAAGCAGCTGATTTGTGGGATTTGAGGTGAAAGCAAAAATGCAAGGCAGACTAATGTGTGTTAGTAATTCAAAAAGTGCAAGTATTTTATAGATTAATGGCAGTCATCTGAGTCACCTGAATTATTCTTCAGTTCTTAAGTTAGTGTGGTGTAGCTTAATTTTTCTTCCATAGGTGTCTGTGTCAGTGTAGTTCCTCTTAAAGCTTCATTGAAGATTTTCTTTGACTTTTTCATTACTTTCTAGAGTATGATTGCAGAAAAATCTCTGAAGTTTCTCTATATATTGCATCTGTAACTTTCCAGGGATGAGCTGTGAGGGCAAGTGAAAGCACCATTTTGAAGATAGACTATCACCAGCTTTTTGAAGGGGACATTTGGTTGCCTGCAGCTGCAGTTCTGAAGTTGGTAATGCCGAAAACTCCTGCAAGAGGGAGAAATGTGGTTGCTACGTGGGCCTAATCTGATGGGGATTTTTGGAAGAACTTTGGAGTTGATTTATTTTTTGGCTGACTTCTTAATATACATTAGGGTGCATTGTTCCAATTCCACTGACATTTTCATGTACTTCCAACCAAGTCTGACAGCACATGAAATCATGGAGGTGCCTCCACAAGCAGTATGAGCAGCAGCTGCAGAGCAGAGGGGAAGATTCAACCTAGTGATTCCTACAAGGTGAAAAAGAAGAATTTAGTTGTTATCCTTGCTGTTTTGCAGTAGCCATCTGACTAGTCAGTGTGTACATAGCTCTGGACTACCTACCTAATAGTTTTGTTGCTCTTGTTTTTTACAGGAGGCATAATAGAGATCTGGGGTTGTTCATTCTTGCCTTTGGAGAGATTTGGCATAAATCTGAAAAAGCAGCAACAAAGTATAATTAAGTCCAGTGATAGACTTGTTCGCATTTGTTTGGCATGACAGCGATTCTCTTCTTTGGCAGAATCTGGCACAAAAACCTGTAGAGAAATGTGTGAAAAGCTTCCTGACTTCTAAAGTGGAAACGGTTCCCTGATGTTTACTAAGAGTCTGTGTTCTCAGTTCTCTCTCCAACTTGTTGCTCAATGCTCGCTTCTTGTGGCTGGCACCACCACTGCAAGAAGAATAGAAAAACATACAGGCAGGGCAGGGAACTTTATTTAAAACAAAACAAAACATCCATAACCCTCACCACTCCCAACAAACAAAAAATCAAACAAAAAACCTCCACCCAACAACCATAACAAGCAAACAAACAAAAAGCCCCAAACCCCCAAAAGCAAAAGACATCCTTGCCCCAAGTGTGCTGAAGATTGAGAAGAGACTGCATGCTTAGAATCTCATCAAGATAACTGTAGCTGTATATATCTGTACTTACACAACTGGTCTTTCAAACCAGCACAGTGCTTTATTTAGTTTTTCTCCTGTTTTGTGCGTTTGATGGGGTGTTTTTTTTGTTGTGTTTCATAATGTCTTACTTGCCTTAACTATTATATTATTTTGTGCCAAATTCTGTAGATCCAAGCCTACAAGAAAGTATCTGAAAAATGAAAATTAGCCCAGATTGTTCTAAAATACGCACCAATGCTTGACATCTGGAGGACTGCCTTGTGGGATTCTTCACATACTTTTGCTTGGCACTGTCCTTTAACCTCAGCCTCTCAAGCAGATGCCTTTTTAGGGATATGAGTACTTCTAGGTATCCTCAGGAGTTCTAGTCCCTGCTGTTCTGCTCTGAAGGAAAAATACTTGATGTCTGTAAATTAGCTTTTTTTTTGGGGGGGGGCATATTTATCTTATTATATACCATAATTAGTTCCATAGTTGGGGATTCCTTCTGTCACTTGGAAGTGTGTGGGTATCCCAGAAATAGTGGTAAATCTGATTCTACCTTAGAGTAGACACACAAGGCTCAGCATCTCCCACCTTTGGCCCTCTGGGCACAGATGCCTAGCGCAGAATGCACGTGGGGAGAGTGTGTTTGAATAACTCCTTGTTACGTTACAGGTAGGTGGCTTTCTGGTCTGAGAGTCCCTGGCTAATCTGTGTAATTATTTTGAGTATTTAAGTATCTTCAGTTAAGTAGCCAGCTTTGCTTGCTGCCTTAATAACATCTTATGCAATTGGGCTCTTCCCACGCTCTTTGCTGGCTTGAGGCAATATGGCAGTGTAGAATGGTTAGTTTGCAAAAGAGGCAGGAATGCAAAGGGAGTAGCTGGAAATGTTTTATTCCTCCTGAATCTCTGAATCTGTTGTACGTCAGTTATTCTATTTAAAGCTTTTTTTTTTTCCTTGCATTGAATGGACTGTTACATGTTATTAAAGAATTATTAGCTGAAAGGGATTAATACCCATTAATTTGGCCTCTTGTGTCTAGTGGCGCATTAGAAGTTGTTTTCTTTTATGTGTTTTGGGTTTTTTTAAGGGTTTTGTTTCATTTTTTGATAGACAGACTTCTAGCATGGCCAAATCCAGCAGCAGAGCTCCACAGTTGGGTTATGTTTTATGAAATAGATTTTGTATTTGTTGTACAGAGACGTCCTGATCAGGAGCTTCTCTGTGGTGTAACAGACAATTTTATTGCCTGAGTGACCAGTGCTTTGAAATGCGATTACTGGCAGCCTGTCTTGCTGAGCCAGGCAAGAGCCCAGGAAAACAGGGTGAATTGTGTCAGAAAGATGGTTTCATGAAATCTTCTAAGCAGCTCTGTTCCACTATAGTAGGGCAGTACTTTTTGCTGGTACGGAATCAGGGAACTGTAACTTGTTTTCTGAGTTGATTGCAGCTGGCACATCAGCCTGTCCTGTCCCTAATGAAAGCAGGTTTTTGAATTGTATTCCTTGGGAACTTTAACCTTTCTGATTATTCCCCTTGGCCCTTCATAAGGACATTTGGGGCTCTTTATTAGAAATGCCTGTGTTCTGTCTCCCACCTGGCATTATTAACATCAGGAAACAGAGTGTTGTTGGGAGGGAAGGAAGGAAATAGACTTCGAAATTCCCCAGTTTGAAAGAAGTTGGGTTGTGGGTTCTTTTTTGTTGTTGTTGCTTTGTTTTATTCCTTTTACTAAACCTATCTTTAAACCTGATTTTTTGTGTGTGTGTGAAGCATAGGAGGAACAGACTATGATTTTAGTTAGATGCAACAAATGGAACTGAGATAGCAAACAAAAGAGGGATTGATCTGGCTCTTGATGATGGCATAACAATGGAGGAGGGCTCAGGAGTTCCTCTTCCGTGCTCTACTTTTGCATTACCATCTCGCAGGAGTGGTGAGGGAGGGCTCTGCAAAGGTGAGCAGCGCAGTACAGGGCGTGTTTTCCAGTAGGGTTACCCTGAATGCATGTTTGTGCAAGGAGTGTTATTTTGAAGTAGGTTACTTCTGTCCTAGCCAACTTCTCTGTGTATTAATAATATCTCCTACGTGTTGCATGTGTGTTGAGTGGGTGGAGACAGTGAGTGTACGTATCTGAGAGTGTTGCTTTTGACATGAAAAATGCTAGCAATTTTCATGAGAAATGTTTGCTGAGAATTCAGAGCTGGATTTGCTTTCCCTGGAAAACGTCTGGGAATTGAGTTCTGGGTGAAAGTCTGTTTTCACAGTGTCAACATTGAATTATCTTTTAAAAAAAAATTGAAAAATTAGATGTTAATTTCTTGGTTGGCTGCAAAATGTATTTAGCCTTCCAACCTGTGACTGATGCATGGTCAGATTTCATTAGAACAGGTAATCCTGTGTCATGCATCTCTTGATTGTTCTCTGCAGCAAGTTTTTTTTAGAGCACTTTGGAAGCAAATTCATGATGAGCTTGTTGTAATAGTCACACACAGGATAAAGAAATAGCTTATAGGTTTGTTCTGGAAATGATGACTTGACAGTAGCCTCCGGCAGTGGAATTCAGCTATCAATAGTGTGTTAATCCAGTTAAGTAGAGAGCCTTTCATAGGGAAATACGAGTCATGTGTTCCAGCTAAATAATTACCTTTAAAGTAATCATCCAACTTGTAAACATTGCCTCGATATTTTTGTCATTTCTTTTTTTGACACAGTTATGATACAGCAATAACTCCTTATTGAAGTGATGGCACATGCAGTAGCTTTGGGTGATACTTATTTCAGAACATTCTCATCTAAAGCTGTGTTGACACATGTGAGTGTTAACTTTGTCAGCTATTTTTTTGCTCATTCCTGTTTACCATTTAGAAAATTCCAAACATTATGACAATTGTAATTACGCTTGCATTTAAACACTGCTTTTTAAATTATAGGAAACTTGCACTGAAGCAGACTGATGGGTTGGAGAAGTTTATGAAGTCAGTGCTCTGTACTATACTCTCTACAGTGTCTCCAGGGGTCAGTTTTCACCATCAGGTTCCCCTGGATGCAGTTCAGCTGCCATCCTCTTCCCCTCCTGGGGGTATGGGCAGCAGTTCCACAGTTAAACAGTGCTTAAAATCAACCAGAAGGAAGATGACAGATGGTTAAATCCATGATAGTTTACTTCATTTAACTCCTGTTGTAACTTCAGTCTGTCAGTTCATCCATGTTTAACATAGTTTTTTTTTTTTTTCTACACTGGACAGTGAAACAAAGAAACCGTTTCCCTTGTCTCTCATTTCAGTGGGTATACTGGTACCAGTGGCAGATAGGAAATGCACAACACAGGGAGGTATGTGCTTATTCTGTAGAACAAAGCCTGGTTTTGGTAGCGCTCTTGAAGTTGGTACAGCTGACAACAGCGTGCCTTGTTAAGACTGCCATGCCATTCTTTATTAAAAGGTGCTGCAATAAAGTCCTTAAACCTTACAGATGTAAAGCATTTGAGCACAGTGTTTTTGTTGCAGATATCTGAGGCTGACTGTAGGGTTGTTGGTTTTTTTTCTCGTTTTTCTCCTGATGAATTCATCATTGAATGCCCCTTCCCCGTGATCTTGGTCTGATGATGCTTGGTTGGTTGGTTGGTTTGTGTTCCTTAGAGCTCACCATGCAGCTTTGACATTGGAAAGGTAGTGGAAGCAAGTGAGTGGCAACTGGTCATCTGTTACAGTTCATATGGACTGTATGTGAACCTAAAGTGAAATTAGGAATATGCAATTGATAGTGAGTCTATTGCTGTGGTGTTTAAAATAATAAAAGGATTTAGAAGCAGATCTGGCATCTTTGAAAAACCTTCACACTTGTAGTTTTATAAATCATGTAAACCTGTTTACATCAAGTTTAACTGCAGCGGGTCCTTAAATATGCTCCACTGTTACGGTTATAACTTGCAAAAGCATATATGGTCACGTGTTCTAGGGAGTTGTAGCCACATTTGGGAGAAAAGTCAGTAATTGTAGTGCATTTTATTACTAAATGATGCTTGATAAACCTTAAAGCAAACACTGTAACATCTTCTATCCTTGGAGAACAGAAAATGGTAGCAGAATTTAATGATTCCTATGTTGGAACAGGACCATGTTGCCTCTTATTTCTGAAGACAGTTGCTTGAAGTGTCTAAGTGTAGGTAAAGACCTCTTTCCTTGGTACTTCACCAAAGGAGATTTTTGTCTTTAGATACTCACTGTACCGTACCAAGACTTCATGTTACTGATATATTTTTTGTAGGCTATAGTGGGTTTTATGCTCAGACTAAAATGTCTTTCAAAAAATGCAGCTTTGGGGATTTTTTTGGTGTCTACTGGGTTTTATGTCTTTTCCAGTTGGTTATTTTTAGTTATTTCTTTTTTTAAAAAAACTGTAATCTTGAATCATTGTACAAGTTGATTTGCCAAAGGGCATTTGCAATGTTAGAGTCAGAAAATAAGAATAAGAGAAAGTTTGTCACTGTCACATAGTCTAGTTCTGAAATGGCTAATGAAAATATTCTTATTTATCATTATGCTCTAATGGACTTTTTCCTTCATAATTTTATGTTATTAGCTTCTAGGTCTCTTGACTTTGATTTTAATGTAGATCTGATGCTGTTCTTGTTTCTAACTATTTATTCTCAAGAGTTTATTTCTGTAGAAGGCTTCAAGTATTCCAGCATCTTGGCAGTTGTTTGATAATGGCTAATTTTGCTGCTCGTGTCCCAGCAGCTTCATTAACATATATGTTGCTTATAGAACCTTTTCAAGGCTGGTTGACAGCAACAGTTCTTCTTGGGTAATTCTAGGCAAATTTTTAAGTCTTCTCAGTGGGATTGCCTTGTGATAGTTCATGCTACATTATTAATGAATAATATAATCTCTTGCTCCTGTCTAGCCAACAAAAAAGTTGAGTCCTTACTGCTGCCAATCTTAAAATCAAGATTTCAGAAGGAAAACATTTAGATGAACTGATTTTGGGGAATTTCATGTTACACAAAAATCCTACTGAGGTGATTATAGTGATCTTGTCTGATTTCACCAATGTCGGTAAACAAAAATAACTCTCATGTGGAGCTGTGGCATCAGTATTTGACTTAGTGCAAGGTGTTACCTTTTTTTTTTTTTTTTGCAATAGCGCACTGAGGTCAGTGACCAAAAGGAACTACAGGAACTTCATGGATATGGAAGAAAACCACCAAAGATTCCCCCCACCCTTGCCTAATAGAAGCATGTGTCTATTTTTTCCCTTCCCACTTTTAACATACACAAGTTATATTTTTAGACTGATATCTTCCTAAAAGTGAAAAATACAATGTAAAAATGCTAGAAAACTTAATGAACTTGACTCAGAAGGAAATATTATCTGTTAGTAAAGGCACAGCAAAGCCAGTGTTGGAATCCTTACTTAAAAGTGATGATATAATGCAAACTTTGAAAGTTTGTCCTATCAATTTGTGGTATGACAACATAATCAAAAAATAGTTCCTGGGACTACAAAAAGGAGACACTTTGATTTGTGTGGTTTTTTTTTTTTCTTGGAAAATACATGTGTGCTGGAAACAAAATAAATGTTAATTCCCTGCATCTCCAAGGAAATCACAAGTACCTTTTTAGAAGAGATTTGTTAACTGTACTCTAGCTTTCACCTTTTTAAAAAGCAGGAATTCCCAGTAAGTACTCCTGCAAAGATTCTTGTAATACGTTAGCATTTAGGGCAGTGTTCAAGGCTTGGCCAAAGGTTATGTTACAAGCAAAATAGATTTCCCAATGGTTTTATTTTTTATTGCACTTTGTGTTAGTAGTAGGCATTTGAATAAATTTTTAGTTGGTGTGTCTTGGTTTTGTGTTTTGGTGCAAGTCATTTGCAAGTTTAAATGACATAGTGTGGTAGCTGGATTATGGATTTTGTGGCATATGTGTCAATTCTCAGTTTAGATCAGATTTGGGAGTGGTTCATAATCTTTATTGGTATCATATTAATGCTTTTTTAGTAGTTCAAATGAGAGGGTGGCTGTGTTCTTGAAATAACTACTACTGTTATTTTATAAAGTTCAAGTAAAGTTTATTACTCCTCACGCTTGGTGAGCCAAATTTATTGCAATTTCTTGGGCAATTCTGTACGGTATTTTCTCTGTACACTGAGAAGAGCAGGCAGTGAAGACAATTTAACTTTCTTTTTCTCTTGGAGACAAAAAGTTATGTACGACAACAGCCGTGTTTTAACAGCAGCAGTTATCTACATGAAGGGAAAGTTCCCTGTCTATGTGATCCTTGAGGCTTCTGTTAATATTGCCAAAAGTGTCTCTTTTGCTAACGTCTATATCTGTCTATGCTGGAAGCAGGGTGAAATTTTTAGCCATAAATAAGAGCTTCTTACAATTATTAGTGTCCTGGACTGGACTCAAAGGGTTTACTTGGATGAAAGGCTCCTGTAGTGATGCAATTATTATCCAGAACCCATTGTTATCATTATTCTTTAAGCTACACTACCTATTTTTATTATTGCTGACAGCAGAATTATAACATACTGCTTTATGAAAAAGAATTCCCAGAGTCCTGGTTGCCCTGATTTCCTCCTCTGGTGTGGTGGTAGAGGGTCTGGTTTTTAGTATTGGATACTAGGCAAGAACTGCTTTAACAAGGACATCAGCATTTATGTACTGAGAAGAATAAATGAAGAAAAGAAGCCCCCTGCTATCTTTTAATGTTTGAGTAGAGTGTGTTAGATTGTTGTGTGTAAGGTTGCTTTAAAAATCTTCTCAAAGTGGAGCTTGCAGAAATACTGGAGTTCTTTGCTGTAGTCACATTCCTGTTGCAGCATGTTGTCAGGATCTGATGTGACATCAATCTCGATGTAACAGATACATAGTTAAGCAGTTTATTTTAGGCTCTGAAACTCTTCTAAGAATAGAGTGGCTCTCCTTTCAAAAGGAAAGGACAAATAATTTAAAATGGCATACCAGGGAGAGAAAAATAGGAACAAACAGGGAGGAAGAAGTGTCTAAAGAGAACAAAAAGAGGAAAAAACAGCAAATTGGTACTGTGGTGGGGTTCAAGGCTGGGATAAAACACATGGAGGGACTGTTGCATATGGATTCTTTAAGCAGACTGCACTGCAGTGGCAAGCAGGTGATGTGACATACTGGAAGGCTGAGGTCTTACAGTCTAGCCTACCAAAATAGAGTTGTGTCATGTTCCTTGCTTGCAGTCTGTAGTTCTAATTCACTGGGGAGGAAAAAACCAACCAACTTTGTAAATTTTCTAATGCAGTTTCTTAGCATTGACAGGTGATTTTCCGTTGTGCCCCAAAAGTTATACTTTTCAGTATTTGCCCATGGCTGTGATCACTAAACCATGGGTAAGGATGTGACTTGTTCTGGTGGTGTGTTTTACACCAGGGATTGAATCATAGAAATGCCTATGGTAAAAACCCATCAGATCAGCCAGTCAATTCTTGTAACTTACTATGGCAGTGTACAAATTAAAATTAAGGTTGTTGAATGTCAGTGTATACTGTACCTAAGGTGTATTTTTCTGCATTGTTGTGTGGAAGCAACAGATCCCAGTAAAACATCATGCCAGACATATATCTGTTGGGTATGGATACAGCAGTAGATTTAGAACCTAGAGGTGTTTGAAAATATGTTTATTCACCAAAAGTTCTCTACTGGTGTAACCTTGAGAAAGCACATTTAATTTCATGTATTTTGGCCTGCCTGCCCCAGTTGCTGCTCAGCAGGTTTTCTGTCATAACCTTTTAATTTTTCTGTTAATTTTTTGTTTCTCATTCTACAGCTGACATAGCTAGTAAGTGACCAGATAATACTTCATTTAGGGGAATATCCAGAGTCAAGTGGTTCTGATGTTACATTTATTTAGTGAACAGGACATGAATCTCTTATGTGGAGCTGTGGCATTAGTACTTGACTTTTTGCGAGACACTGCTTATTTTTTTATTGTATATGCTTTGAATATTTCAATGGAAAGTGATAAAATTTCACCATTAATCTGATACCATTCTCTTTCAATGTTAATTTCTCCTATGAGTCTTTTGGCTATTTCTCTTTTAAAATAAAGCAACTTTAACAAGCCTACTATATCTGTTTATCCTGATGTCACATTGTCAGTTTTTAAATCTTAATTTGACAATGTTTTTACAATCTAATACCACTGTGTAAATTTTCTGTAATGAAAAGATTGACATTTTTCTAAAATTACATTTTTTTCTTCTGGCAATTATTTTTCTTTGAGGGCAGGATTGTTCATGGGCAACAGCCTTCAGTCTACAGGTCAGAATAATGGACTGTGAAAGCTTTATCCCAATATGAATACAGAATGATCTGGAGGTCTGAGAGAGATGAATGACGTGACATAGCTCTGCCTGTTCGGGAACATTTGTGTTGATTTTTGATGAGCCTTCTGTAATTCAAACAATGTAATTTTAAGCCAGTTTATAAGCCTGAGTTGCAAAATTTCATCAGAATGTCATGATCCAGATGGGGCACATCAGCAATGAAAAAAATAATCTTTTCATGATGGATGAGAATGTGAGCAGATTTTCTTACCTTCCCAGATACTTCTATGACCTGTTCATTTCCAGTGCAGTACCCCTGCCATAAGAACTGTCATGCGACAGATGTATGATAGAAAATTATTTCAAAGAGTCTTGTGGTTTATTGAGCTCTTGGGGCTGAGCTGCAGATCTGCAGCAAGCAGGTATGTCTTTGCCCTGTGGTGGAGGGCAAACTCTTCTGCAAATGTTGTTGCAGAATGAAAGGAATTTTCCTTTGTATTTTAAGGCTAGATTTTCTTTGATGTTGTTTTTTTTCTTTTCTAGCTAGTTGATGTAAAGTAATAGTGTGATTCACATGATTCTTGACAAAACAGCCACATCCTTTGGTATTTTACCTGTACTATGCCAAAGGAAGGACCCAATTAATTATAAATAAATGAAACCCTCATGCTTATCAGTCATATCAGAAACTGATACCTTTTTCTGTTCCCTTATGTCTGGTGGGAGTCCCCTGGTAGGGTTTTTGTGTTGGGATCAGGATGCTTCCTTCTTTAGGACTTGCTCCTTTAGGTCGACTTCACACAGAAATGACTTACAATGTATTCATGCTGTTCTTGGTGAAGATGCTACAAGCAACTACTGCTGTGCTTTTGTAGAAACTCCTCCCTCTTCATCAGCTGGTGTGTTTGGGCACTGTGAGTTTGTGCAGACCCTTGTAGAATTAGGAGTTGATATTCCCATAAAATCAACACTAACAAAGCAAAGGGTGGTGGAATTTATATCTGGCATCTCTGATCTGTGAGGCCTTGGAATCTCCTGCACTGTGCTGTTTCAATTTTTCTCATAGACCTGCTCAGACCTGGAAATTGTTAGTGTTTGATCTGAGTGGAGGCCCATTTGTGGTTGTCAACTGCCTCACCATGTCTTGCGCAGTTACCTGTGCTTGCCCTAACTTCCATCTGGATTTCAGGCAAGCTAATTTCAAGTTAGATTTTCTTCAAGAATAATCTGAACAATCTACCAGCTCATCTTGGGGTTTTGTTTTGACACAAGATTTTCCCCACTGCTTTACCCCTCACCCAGGTGTTTGTAGCACTTGCAGGCATGTCGGGAAGAACATGCTATACCATAGTGTCCTTAAATTAGATGTGTAGGCTATTATTGCAACTTGGGAACTTGATATGACTGCCTGTGAAACTGCAGAAGAAACGTTGTCTAGGTCTTTCTAGAAAGAGACATGTAAACTGAGAATTTAGACAGCTGTGCACATATTTATATTAACATACATGTGCACCTGTAACAGCCCCTAATCCCCTATACTCTGGGGCAGGATTTAGGAGGCTGCACACACAACTATGTACTCCATAGAAGGCAGGAGGTGGGGAGACTCACCTGTTAGAAAAGAAGGGAGCTATTTGTTGTCATGGGTGAATTCAGCGTGCCGTCTGACCCGTGTCACATGTTGACGGTATCAGTAGGAGCAGAGCATGGCAGAGCATGCTCTCTGCTGCAGGTGAGGGCAGAGGCAGTGTCTGTGCAACCATCTTTCGCAGATGCTGACTCTTTTCAAGGATAAAGCATTGCAAAGTGATTTCGCAGTTCAGAGTAAAGTGTACAAACACAAATACATGAAGGGTATTGTCAAAATTCCGTTATCGGTAAGTAACCTCATTTGATGCTTTGAGTATTGACACTTTGCTATCCAAAACATAAATAAAATATGTTAAATTGCAGGCTTTATTTACCAATAAAACATCTGAAGAGTTTCTCTAGATGACTTTCTTCATTATATTGCTACATTAGTATCTACTTCGCTTAATTTTCATGTAATTCAAGACCTGCTTAGCATATCAAGTGCATAAATCACTTTCTGAGGAAAACCAAAATCATGAAGGCAGAAGCATAAACATCATCTGGTTTTAATAAAATCTACTAGTGAATAAGTGGAAAATAATCTGTTGAAATCACTTATTTTATTATTCTCAGCTGAAAAATTAAAAGAGGAATACCTAAATTGTTATTATCTTTAGTACTTCTGGTAAGTGATAAGAGGAGTTGTATTAGGCTAAAATTTGTTAATGCTCTTTCAAAACAAAATTATTTTTCAGTATTGGGAAAGAACACTAGGTTGGTTTGCTTGTCATTTGGGGTATTTTATGAAATTACCAAAGAATTATTCGTTATTTGTCTGGTTTGATTTCCCATTGTCTTTTTTCCTCCTCCTTCAGTTATGAGCCCTATGTTCAAATGAACTTTTTTTGCAGTGATTGCTTGTTTTTATAAGTAGTTATGTATTTAGGCTGCTCTCTACATAAGGTTTTAAAATCTTATCTCCTTTTGAAGGTCAGATCAGGGTTCAAAGTTAAACTGGCAGCTGTGTGTGAGTCCTATCTTATATATATAAAACAGTGACAGGCTGTGATGCTGAGATCTTTTCTAGCTACTGAATGTTCCATAGTTCTATAAAAAAATTATTTTGCTAAAATTAAGTTTTTTTTCTACCAGGAAATTAGAATTCCCTTTGCATAACACTGTAGACACCACCACAGCAATACCGCAGCCTTAGAAGTTTACAGGAGATGTAGTGACTCATTTCCTCCTATCTTCACTATCACTTGCCATGTGAGGGTCTGGCAGAGCACCAAACTCCTTCAAAGGAGGAATGAAATTATGAATGAGGGAACAACTTGTATCTTCTTAAACATTTTTGTTCTCCCTATGTTTTGTGATCTATGGTGACACTAGATTGCAGAGTGTTATTTTTGATTCTTTTCTGTCGCCTCAGTCCAGCTTAAGTAACTTTCACAGGGTCAGTTTGAATCCTCTTACCTTCTTAGCATTTAAAAAAATTGCTAATTCTGATGCCTAATGATGGCAGAGTTAAAAGAACACTGGAAAATTGTACAAGAAAGGCCAAGATTGTGAATAGAAATCTAGAGTGCAGTTTTGCATGATGGATTTACAGCAACAATCCTTTTAAAGTTCAGGGAGGAAGTCTTCTTGTCTGGCATAGCGTACCATGCTTGTATTTCAAAGACCAAATGTACATAAACATGTGACCCCACTGATCTATTCTAACATCTCAGTGGGCTTAAAAGCCAGAGATGGTTCAGTGATGAAAGTGTTCTTAAAAAAACCCCCCTCTCATCTGAACGTTTTATCTGTAACACAGTTTTTAAAAAGACCTCGATAAATTTTATTGTCATAATTCATACTGTAATGACATGGCTCTACAAATAGGAAGTATTCTGAGCATGGACAAGGCTGAAGAGGCTTTTTGATTTGGATCAGTGGATTTGGTTGAGCAGCTCTTGTCTTTGTGCAACAGTACTAATTTTAATATGTGAGATATGAGAGATAAATATGTTATCAGATCCATGATCCATTATAGTCTAGTATTCTGTTTCTGGAGAAAATTTGCCACAGCAAAACATTGCACATCAGTGTCTTCTGATGCAAGTTTCTTCCAGCCTACACAGCTGATGGCTAGTTTTATTGTACGTTAATATGAACGTTACTGTTTAATCTAGAGCTGTTGTGGATATTTTTTCTGTTGATTCATTCTTAAAGAGTAAGAGTACTTAATATTTTTTAATTGCAACAGTGGCCTGTGATTTGATTTTAGAGCTAATTGTATTGTGGCTTTAGGAAAAAATACTTTTACATATAAATTTACATCAGTCTTTAATCTCAAAGAGGGTGGGGGAGTCCTTGGCCTTCCATAGTGAAGCAGGACTTTAGAAACACCTGGGTGCTTCTCTTCCATTGTTTTATATGTAATTTGAATAATGTTACTGATCATGTATTCTTTCTGGAACCTTTATAGTTCTAACCAGGATTTCTTCTTGTATCCAAGTCTCTTCAAGTCTTTAATTTATATTGTCCTTTTCTGCGTCTTTTCTATTTGATGTATCCTTTTTCAGATGGGGGTGACCAAAACTGAACACAGAATTCAAAAGTGAACACACACAATTCAAGGTGAGGGAATATCACTAGTTTTATATAAGACATGATGATTTTTGATATGTCTTTGTCCTTTAAAAATAAGTACTGATGTCTTGATTATTTTTGCTCCCAGTTGTAAGATTTTTTTTTTCAAGTAATACCTGAAGTTTTCTAGGTTTTTCTCCATTGGAAATTTGGTTAATTTATAGTATATTAATTCTTATAGGTAATGAATGAATGAATGAATAATGTGCATTAATTTCCACTATGGTTTATTTTACACCACGTATGCTCTGTTACCTGTCATTGTATTGATCTAACTGCATATTTGAAATTTCTTCTGCAGTCTACCACAAATGCACTAGAGAGCCAGCTGTTGTTTTTTATATCCTTCATCATCCAGATTTTGTCATTACATCATTTGTTTCCATTACATCCTTCAGATGATTGAAGTGTTCTTGCCTGTGTTTTTTTTCCAAAGTATTGCCACCTTGGTGTGGATCCCTCAAACCTAGACTCTTTCCTGTGTTCTTGCAGACCTCAAAAAAGTTTACACTCTTCCACATTTTTTATGAAGACTGGTAGCTGAAGAAAATTAGCTGTACATGAGGAATACTTGTTAGAATACCCATTGTCATCTCGTTAACTTATTTGCTGTATCTGATCTTTCTCTTAGACCTCCTTTCTTTAGAAGATTTATACATCTCTCAATCCATATCTGATTATTTCTTTCATAAAGTATATGCTTGTGTTATGCTAGTAGTGGTGGTGCTGGGTAAAGTGTTATTCTCAGGTTTGTAATCCATTTTTACTATAATTATTGTGAACTGGATTCATTGACATGAGTTCTTTTGATCCATCAGATGGTCTTGAACAAGTCATAGATAAACATCCTACCCTTTTGATGGCTTCTTTGTACAAGTATTCCTTATATTGCTGACAGTGTGCTTTATTAGGCTCCTTCCACTAGATCAGGCTGCCCAAGGCCCCATCCAACCTGGACTTGAACACTTACAGTGATGGGACATCCACAGCTTCCCTGGGCAACCTTTTCCAGTGCCTCACCTCCTACATTGTGAAGAAATTCCTCCTCATGTCTAGTCTAAGTTTTTCCCTCTCCAATTAATAGCTATTCCTCCTAGTCCTATCACTATGTGACTTTAAAACCAAGCCCTCCTCAGCTTTCTTGTAGCCCCCTTCAGGTAATGGAATGTTACTATAAGGTCTCCTTGGAGCCTTCTCTTCTCCAGGCTGAACAACCCCAACTCTCAGCCTGTCCTCATATGGAAGGTGCTTTAGCCCTCTGATCATCCTTGTAGCCCTCCTCTGGACCCATTCCAACAGTTCCATCTCCTTCTTCTGTTGAGGATTCCAGAACTGGACAAAATACTCCAGGTGGAGTCTCACAAGAGAGGAACAGAGGGGCAGAATCACCTCCCTTGACCTACTGGCAGCACTTCTTTTGATGCAGTCCAGGATATGGTTGGACTTCTGAACTGCAAGCGCAGCTCAGAAGAAACACTGTCTGCATTTACTGTCAACTCTATGAATATAAAGAAGCCAAAAATAATGGAGAGTCAGTATTAGATTTCTTATTCAGTGTGTTTTAAATTGCAAAGTCAAATTGGCTTGATAAGGCTTATATGCCTCTTTGGAAGGAATTTAACTGCAAAACCTGTAATGAAATGGTAAAACTGCTAAGGATATACCAACACTCCTGATGTCCAGCATCTTCGGAGTAGACAGTAGCACCGGGGGAGAGGAGGTAGCTCTGTGTTCCTTGTACAACCCAGTTACCTTCAGCTTCTAGTGTTGAAGTTGGTATGGGTGGGTGCTACAAGTTTTGCTCCTGGAAAGAAATCACATAGATGTGTTGTGAAAGGAGTGGGAGACTGAGGGGAAGGAAGCTATATATATATTCTTCACTCATCTGGAGAGTGATGACCTGGTGGTCAATAAACAAAGCAGTGGCACATGGTAGACAATATATTGTCTCTTTCATACTACCAGAAGGGAAACAGAAATAAAAATTGTTCAATCTTTAATCTCATTTCTTTGATATGCGAGGGGGTATGTAAAATTCTTATAGGACCTTCAGTGGGAATGTATTTGAGAAATTGATTGTGCATTCAGCAGATTTTTCATAAAGTTGGCAGTTCCAGGAAGCTGCTGATTTTATTGTTTTATACTGTTCTTCAGTTGTTGTTGTATACATTGACTGTTGGGGTTTAGTTTTTTCATTTAACTGTTATTCTGAATTGGATTTTTGACCGAAGTCTTGTAGTATGGATCATTTGAAATGGCTTGACTTCTTACAGGTTTTGTCATGACTTATTTTTTTAATATGGCTAATTGTTGCTCTTTATTCTTTGTTCCCACAGTGTAAAGATTGGAAGAATTTTCCTGTTACTGTGCTAAGGGACAGGTCTTGCTTGCTTGCTTGCTTGTTTGGGTTTTAGTCTTCCCTCGAGAAATTATTTCACTTTTCTTCAGTTTTTTTATTTTGTTGCTTCCTTTTAAGCTGGCTGACATGCTGAAACTGAATTATTTCATGAAATGTTCTGATCTTTTAGCACGTTAGTGGAGCAAATCGTGTGGTTTCTTTCCTCGTAAGCTTATGAAAAGCTGTGGAATAGGTGTAATAAAATAATGATAAATAATGATGTAATAAATAGAAATGTGACTATCCAAACAAGCAGCTGAAGAAAACTTTCATTTACGTTTTCTTTCATCTTTTAAAATATTTCTGATTGAAAAGTCTGCTTCAAGGGAGCTGATTTGAGCTGTGCTGTGTCAAGTGAGAAAGGAGGATTTCAGACGTGTTAATCTAGGATTTGTTGCTTATTAAACTGAATCTTCCCAGAGTAGTGATACTGCTTTTAAAATTCTAAATAAAGTTTTCAGTTAATATTTTTAATTAGTGCTTCATTACGATTGGTAAGAAATTAACATTTATAAGAAGGAAATAGATGCTTACTCTGTAAAATCTTGCTTTTAATTTCGTTTAAGTACATTTAAGTTAAGTTTTGGTATCCTTAAGAAGTTTAGAAAATTCTGTTGTTCTTGCTGTGACTTGATACGGGAAAACAGATGCTATTTACTAAGTTGAGGATGAAGTTGAGGACTACAGTAGCTTCTGGTGTATTGAGTACCTTGTCATGTGTCAGTAGATACCAAGCAGTAGTGTGTGTAGTGGTGTTAGGAGAAAGAGAAGTACTAAGTTACAGTCTTTTTTGAGTAGTCTGCTGTTAAAGTGACTGTGTGGGGACATCTGATATTCCTACCACTTAATATCTACGGCTATAGATAGAGAAGGTAGTATTTCCTTTTAAGCTGCATGTAAAAATATTTCTTATATGTAAAAAGAGTTGTAGATCATCTTAAAAAAGTAAAAATTGAAGAATGACTCCCTGTTTAGCACTTTTCCTTTCCAGTTGTCCAGATAGATTTTTAATTGGAAGTTTAAAAGGAGAGAGAAGAATGTGCTTTTGAGCATGACATTATCAGTTTTCCTTTATCAAAAAAATTTAATCTGGTTAAGACCAATCTAAATGTAATCAAACCCAGTACAAGTTCTCCTGTAATTTGTTGTACTGTGGGTGAGTTGGTCCATTTTAAGGACCGGCATGCTGCCATGGCAAGAGGCATTGAACCTGAAAAACAGTGAACTTGATGTTTCTGTGGAGCAGCAGCTATTCATCTTCCTCACTTCAAGCTAGCCCGAAAATTTTTTTTGTTCCATATACTGTGGTAAGGTGCGGGTAGCCCTGCTTGTGTTTGTACAATGTATTTGTACATGTGTTTCCTCTTCCTTTCTGGATGGTAGGTCAGGTTTTGGAAATTGAGGAGCACCAGTCTTTCCTCTCTTTAAGTACATCTTTTTTCTTGATCTTGTAGCACTTTTATTGTTATTGCGTAACTATTTGGGAGCCATGGAAAATGTAACAGATTACTGTATTATTAAATACAGTAAATGGGGTTTTTTTGTGTCATTGCATCTACCCTTATCCTGCTTTTATTTACAATTGTAACCCTCAAAAGAGACGAGCGACAGACTGACCGACTGTGGCTATTTTTATGCAGTGTACATATTAACTGTTGAGTAAATGTAAGAGGTTTTAAAGAGCTTATTTTAGCAGAAGCATTTGTTAAAGCCCCTATATCTATAGGCTGTGTGTATATTTCTTAAGTATTCAGGGCTGTAATATAATACAACAAAAGGATTCATATTTTAACAGAGATCTGTGACAACCCTATGCAGGCTGGCACCCAGCCAGTGGCTGAAGGCAGACGTTTCTTTAGGGCTATTTCTAGCCTTGTGGCATGTAGATGTATTAAATTTATTTCTTGGATAACAAAACCAGCTAATACTTAGTGCAGTGTCATGATCCTGCATTACAAAAATATGTTATGCTTGATCCCTAGAAGTTTACTGTAATCAAATCGTTGAAGGCAGTGGAAAACTGAGCCTCTCCACTTTCACTACCAGTGTGACAAGATTTATCCTTCATATAATTGCATCCGAAACAGTTTGTGAAAAGGATAGGAAGAACTGAAGTGCTGGCATGAATGGAAAGTACATAAATTTTTAACAGAATATCCTGTCCTGTAGACTTCCTTATCTGTGGAAGGTCTCAGATTTTCCCCATAGCAGGAGCCCAGGTGGTTTCACAGGTCAGGGATGTGGCAGAGCCTTGGAAGCCTTTACCTGGTGGTGAATATGCATCCTTGGAGCCTGGAGCATGTCTGCATTCAGCTTTGGCCAGCTACTCTTTATGAAAAGGGATGGAGATGCTTCAGCTCTTAGTTTACTTCCAAAACAGCTTCTCTGTCCCTTTGTAGCATGAAAATAGGAATTTGTTCCCAATCCAGTACATTTTGGTGAATTAAGGGATATTTTGATAAAAGGAAATGTCAGAGGAGAAGATAAATGCGAGTGTAGGAATTTACTATGGTCAGAGTTTCTGTTTTGTATATGGAATGTCAATATAATGCACCAGCGTGTCCTGAAATGTAAGTTTGTCAAGCTTCTGCACAGGTGAGAAAACACTATTTTCCCTAACAGCGTGTTACCTGCTGAGTTGAATGCTACTGTTCTGCCCAGCTGCAATGGGAACTACCTTGTTAATTTCAACCCCCTTCCTGCTGTTCTGTGATGTGTTAAGCTAATGGCAGATTATCTGTTTTAAAAGTAAATCATTTTATAGTGTGATACTTCAAATAATACTTGATGTCTCTAGGCCTTTTTCTGTATTAGCATGCAGATGCATTTTAATTCTTTTTCCTTTTGTTAATAGCTCGAATGAACCGGGAAGAAGAGTTTAAAAAGAACAAATGCAATTAAAATGGCTAGCTGTGAAATACTTGTGAAGAGAAATGTTTAATGCCACTTTAACAGCTGTGTCAATACTAACTTTTCTGGTTCTTGAGTACAGAAATAAATTCAAATGCCATTGGTTAAATAATTCACATTGTTTTATGTAAAAAATAAGACCTGGTCTCTTTAGTAAAGGCAATTGTTTAATTTAAGTGATTTTAAAATTGATCACACTGAACTGATGTGAGTGCATTAAGGGATATGCAGTTATGTAATTAAGTTGATATTTTAAATAGTTTAAAATGTACTGTCCAGTTGGGAAGTGTGCAAGTGTATTTTCAGATAAAACTTTTTGTTTGTTTTTGAGATAAATGAATATTGTCTTTAGAATAGTTACAGGCATGTGACATGGTGTGGATGAATCATTGGGGACATACTGGAGGAATGGCAAAAATGTTGAATCACTGACATTCTGTTTTTCAGCCATATAAATTATTTTGATGTATGTAACAAACTGATACTTGTAGGAAAAAAAAATCTTGGAGCTGCGAAATTTTACCATGGATTATCTAGGTTAGAAAAAAAAGAAATTTCTGATGTTATGATTTTATTGAAATAATTAGCCTATGTTTTCAAATAACAGATTATGGTGGGTTTTTTTTGTCATGTTGAATTGTTGAATTACCTTTTTTTTCCCTAAGGAAGAAATTCAGTAACCATGTTTAATTTACAGAGCACCAGAGATCATACTGGGATTGCCGTTTTGTGAAGCCATAGACATGTGGTCATTAGGGTGTGTGATTGCAGAGCTGTTTCTTGGATGGCCACTGTACCCAGGAGCACTGGAATATGACCAGGTAGTAGAATCAATTTCACAAGCATATGCACACTTTTTGCAACGTAAGAATTTCAGATTATTAAATCCAGCATTTCAAATGTTAATAACATCCCCTATTAAAGTAGTATTTCTACAAGTCTGTTCAATATTCTTAATTTAGTCTTATTGATTGATTGTTCTAGAAACATAAATCCTGTTTCTAGACTAGACTGTATATTGTGCTCCTTTTCTGAACTGAAGTTAAATTTGTGGATTTTTTTTTCCTTTTTTTTCCTGTCTTGCATAATAAATATTAGTATTGCAGCTCCTTTTTCTGATGGAAGCCAAAATTTGTGGCTGCTGTCATTGCACTGTTATCTCTCTTTCGCTTCCCATGAGCGGGGTTGATTCTGGAATGAGTGTTCGGATGTTAGTTAGTTGCCTTCTGCATACTCCCTGATGCTTTCTGGAAATCCAGCATAGCTCAGAGATTTGAGAGCCTGTACCTCACGATGAATGAGAATCAAGTATTGCCATGATGCTGTGTATATGCAGTGGTAGAGCTCAAAGTGGTTGAAGCTGTGTTTTTTGTTACTGGAGTTTTACTCTGTTTGCATTAGTGAGCTCTTTTTTTTTTTTTTTAAAAAGGGATGTTTCTAATGAATGATGTAGAACATTTTCTAGTTAAAACATTTAAGAGAGAGAAGTTGTTAATTTTCTAGCATAATGTGAAATTTGAAAAGATTGTGATCAGCATTCTGACTATCCGTGACTGGTTTTGAACATTGAAAGTGAAGAAGACTCATGAAAATCCCAGATGTAGCAGTACTGGCTTGTTACTTACTTCTACATCTTTGATTCAACATTCACTTTAGGGGCAGTTCCTCCAGCATGTTGTTCAGGTTATTCAAATCCTGATCTTAATGTAGTGAGCATTTGGCTCCCTGTGCTTAGAAATCAAACCTACTTGTCTAAAAAATCCTTTGATTAAAACCACTGTCAGGGAATATATTGATTTTTGTGTTGGCTTTGATAAAATTTCATATTTCAGTTTCCTTCATATATGTAAAATTCAGTGTTTCATGGGCAGAAAGTAGGCTGTGAGAGGAACAGGGCTTAAACCCTTGATGCATTTAGAAGACATTTGTGCAGGGTCTTGCTGTTAAGTTGGAGAAGGAAAGAGGAAACAACTAACAACCATATAATTCGTTCTTTAGGGGAAAAGTGAAGTCATTTGTTTTTTGGAAAGAATCTGTAATACTGTCTCAAAATTTTCCAAGAACTTGGCAAATTTATTCACCTCATTTTGAAAGAAACTGCAAGAAGCGATTTGGACTTTCCAAAAAAAATTGTCAAAACATACGATTTCCAGAAATAATTTCACTTTTGACCCCATATGGCTGTTAAGTAGCTGTTAAAAGGGATGCTGGGTGAAGAAGGACCTATAACCCTGGCTCATGGTCCTCAGGTCATAATGTCACATATAGGCAAATGCTGCTTCTGGACATGAAACATGGCTTTGGACTGCATCTTATGATTCAGTAGAGATTTGAATGGTGGGGAATGCTGCCTGTGTCCCAGTTCTTCCCTCAAATTATCTTGTGTTTTGTTGCAATGGCAGCAGCCCAGGCTGTTAATGTGTGCTGATGGGCTTGCATAGCTGTGAGCTATTTTGTACTGAGCTGTAACGGTGTAAAGCTCAATCTCATGAGTGTGAGGTTTTTTTCCCAGAGTGATACGGAATCTCACTTGAAAAGAAAAGGCCTTCTTTCCCCCACTGCACTACAGCCGTCTTGTCTTGTATGAAACTCGGGCAGAGGAAGGCAGTTTAGTACAGTACACAGAGCATCTGCCTTCATAGTGCTCACTGGATCATCTTTGGATCATCAGTGCTGTACTTTGTGTAAAGGACTACATGGATTAGGGGATTAATCTTGACGCCCATAAGATTTTCTGCTTGCTTTACATGTCAAGACTGACTAAAATGCATCTAGTTAAAGACAGACACAACATTCAAGTTTGCTGGAAGCATCAGTAAATAAGTTGACTAGTGACTTGCCTGATCTTCATGTTGAGGAAGTTGTGGTGGGAGCAAGTCTGAAAAGCTTGTTCCAGAGAAATTTGTTTCAGAGTTTTCCTCAGTGTGCACAAGTGCAGCAGTTGTAGGAGGTGGCTCCCAAGGAAATTCCTTTCTTCCTACCACATGGTGTCTGTCATTGAGTAAACGAACAGGCAAGTCCTTTGTGTTGCATTTCCCCCTGGCATGTGGCAACCAACAAGCCAGCCTCTGAAAGAAAGCTCTTAATTATTATATTCATTTGTGATTATATCCAGTAACAGCTGTACTTCTCAGTGGAAAGTAGACATGTCTTCTGAGCTTTAATACTCATTAAAAACAGGCAAGGGTGCTTAGCTGCTAAGTTTTTTTAATAAATACATTGTCTTTCACCAACCCACCCCACCCCACCCCCCCCCGACAATTTCTTAGACTTGATAATATGCTTAGAAAACTCTAGAATGAGTTCTGGTCAGTGATAGTCTCTTTACTCCCTGATGTAGGGAATTATGGAGGCAACCCAATATCAAAAGTTGGCAGCATTGCATTATTTTCTCCCACTTTAGTCTGTCACTTATTTTTCAGCAGAAGCCTCCTGTGTACCTTTCCTCCCTACAGCCCATCAGTTTTCTTCTTCTTGGATGCTCCTAGATCTCAAGTCCTCTGCTTTCCATTGAACTCACCTTATCTCCTTGTTTCTCTTTTGGTATACTTCTCTCTCCTTTTGATTTTTTTGCTTTCTTCTGTTCTTTCTTATTCCCCAGCCTTTCTATCTTTTCCAGGCAGCCCTTCTGTGCAGGTGTGGGACTTTCAGCCTCCTCTTCTCCAGGCTAAACAACCCCAGTTCCCTCAGCAGCTCCTCATAACAATTGTTTTCCCTTCCCCAGTTAAAGTGTTTGGATCAAGGGAGCTTTGTTCTGCTCTTCTTCCCTGTCTTGTGAGGTTGAGTACCTGGGGAACATCTCACCTTATTTCTAAAGACTGAGGTAAAGAAAACATTAAGCACCTCAGCCTTATCCTTGTACTTTGTCACTATTGTTCCCCTTGCATCCAGAAAATGATGGAGATTCTCTTTGGTCCTTCTTTTGTTTTTGATATATTTGCAAAAGATTTTTTATTTTATTCTCCCTCACAGAATGGGCTAATCTAAGTTCTAATTGGTATTTAGCCCTTCTGATTTTCTCTCTACAAGATCTCATTTTGTCTTTGTTGTCCTCTCAAGTTGTCTGCCCCTTCTTCCGTAGTTCTTATATTTTCCTCTTTTTCCTGATTTCCATCCAGAGTTCTTTACTCAGCCGGGCTGGTTTTCTTCCTCTCTGGCTCATTTTCTGGCACATAGGGATCACTTGCTCTTGTGCCACCAGGAATTCCTTCTTAAAGAGCATCCAGCCCTTGTGAGCTGCTTTGCCTTTAAAGACTGTCTCCCATGAAACGTGATTAAGCAGTCTTCTGAACAAACCGAAGTTTGCCCTCTGGAAGTCCAAAGTGGCTGTTCTGCTGACCCCTCAGCTTGCTTTTCCTAGGACTGAGAATTCTATCGTCTCATGATCGCTATGCCCCAGGCATCCTCCAACCGTCACATCTCCCACAAGTCCTTCTCTGTTAACAAACAGCAGGTCCAGCAGGGCACCTTCTCAAGTCAGCTCACCTGTTGTGTTAGGAAGTTGTCTTCCACACACTCCAGAAACCTCCTAGACTGTTTCCTCTCTGCTGTATTATATTTCCATCAGGCGTCCAGTATGTTGAAGTTTCCTCAAGGACAAGGACTATCAGTCATGAGACTTCTCCCAGTTGTTTATAGAATAACTCATTGGCCTCTTCATCCTGGTTGGGTTAAGACTCCCATTCAATCCTATCATCACCATCAATGAGTTCAAAGCTGTCGAAACTCTTCACATAGAGGGCTTCCTCACCACCTCTCCTTCCTCACCTATCTTGCTTGAGGAGTCTCCCTCCATCCTAACCTGCAAGCTTAGTTTTCAGTTACTGCCAATTATTCTTCAGTTTTTCTTTCTTGAAGGCTTTTTTAAAATTTCTAAAGAAATATTATTTCTGGGATAGTTTTCCCCTTGTGCAGTGATTTAGCATTGCATACACAGTTATTAAAAATACATTATACTGTTTTGTTTCGACAGATTTCTGTTGAAGCTTTGACTCAGCTATATTAGGTAACACTTTGTATCATCAAATATAAGAAAAGTAATGAAAAATGCATAGTAAATTATCTTTTAAAATAAATGCATGTTAATTGTTTCAGTGGAAAAGAGCATCTGACCATTTCAGACATAAAGCTGGTCCATTCCCATTGGTTCAGTAGCAGGTTTTCTGAGACGAGTATGGTGTATTTTTTGCTGGGTGCTTAGAGGTTGTACATGCACTCCCTTTCCAAGTGAACATTTGCTCGAGATGCAGCTGTGTCAGACTTGTAAAAGACTGATACACTGAAAACAGCAAACAGGAAGAACTTTTATAGCATTATATAATGAGAGTATGGCCAAAAAAATGATCAAAGCAAAGCATTCCTACAAATTTTCCTGTTTAGGATGAGGTAAGTTTAGGATTGGAATGGGTTGAGTAGGTAGTGAGAGCCACTCTCCCCAGCTTCTTATTTCTGTGACTGAACTTAAAAGCTTGCTTATATAGGTCACCTCAGAAGTTTATGTATGGCTTTCTCTGAGAGATGGAGAGCACAGTATTAAGCACTGAGTGTTAGGTTTATATCTTCTATTAGATGTAGTTGCAAAACTATGGTGCTCTATGGGTCATTAATTTTGCCGTTTTTTTAAATGAGGTGTCAGGTTTTGAACTGTGAGGATCAGATTTTGAAAAATAGAGATAAATAATTTCCTTTTTTTAATTTTTTGTTCTCAGATTCGTTACATTTCACAGACTCAAGGTTTGCCAGGAGAACAGCTGTTAAGCATGGGAACGAAAACTGCAAGATTTTTCTGTAGAGAAACGGATGCACCATATTCTAGTTGGAGATTAAAGGTAAACAGTATAATATAGTAGAAAACAATATATTATTTTGTTAGCAAAGAGGCCAAGGTTCAGTATGACCTTGTTAGCTCCCCTCCACATCTCCTGTGATTTTTATCAGTGCAGGTTCTGTATCACTTCCATTTTTCCCATTCCTCAGAACCAGCACTCTGAGCTCATAACCTATTTTCATCCCTGCTGGCTGACCCAGCGGGTGACTCTGATGCAGCTTCATGGCTGTGTGGTGGCTGTGTGGCCGGTGCCTGGGTGCCGGGTGGAGAGAGAGCATTGAATTCAAATTGAGCTTTGAATCTCCAGAAGTACTAAATGAGGTGGTTTCTTTTTTTTTGTTTTGTTTTTGATTTTCCCTCTTGCTCGGTCACTGCTTTTTGGTTTGGTTAGAAGTTGATCTCTGAGTCCCAAACTGCTCTGTCAGAGTTTGTTCAAAACTGGCTTTGGGACCAGGAGTTCCTCAGAAAAAAGGGATTAAGAAACAATACAGCTATATACAGCTCATTTTCCTCAGACCTCATCATAAAATTGATGTTGGCTGAAAGCTGCAATACAGTGAAAGCAGATGAAATATAAAAGATGTACGTTTATGGTCTGCACCCCTTCCTTCTCTCTAAGCAACATCAGTGCACATTGGCTATAAGTAGAGCTTTAATTTCCTATGCAGACATTTATTTTTTTTAAATTGTGCTATGTCATGGTACTGCTTCACCAAATTAACGGAGGACTCGGGGAGTCAGGAAACAGTTACAGTTGACATAAAACTTCTGCAGTAATAAACAGCTGAGGAGCTCAAAGCACAAGTTGCGTAACTCCCCATAGTAACTTGGTCAATCCCTGGCGCGCGTTGGGCTGAGCGGCTGGGGCTGATGCTGCCCAGCATGACACTGCCAGTTGCGTTATGTAAGGATTCTCCGATTACACTGTCCTGATTATTCCAGCTTTCCGTTCTTTTTGAGTGGTTGATCATTAGGTGACAGTTTACATCTGGCTTTGGAAAACCTTAATGAGCTCTTGATGCAAACAGTCTTCCCCATTTTCAGTAGCTATTGCCTTTCAGACGTGGATCACAGCAGACTAAGTGCTGTGTAGGGGGAAGAAAGGAATTTTGGTACCGACTGTTGGTTGTTACTCACAGTTTTTTTCAAAGCTAGTTTTAGAAACTTTTCTGTAATCAGTATGTTAATTTTTTTTTCCCCTCCAGTCCTGCCTTGCCTCCTGCAACATAGACAAACAAAACTTGCCTCCTGGTCCTGTCTGTGTTGGAGGAGGAAATTTGTAACTGAAATTGGTATTCCAGCTTGTAGATCAGTGGCAGGTGATCACATTCATTCTCCAGGATTTAATTGTTTGTTTCATACTTCATTTGAATTACTGATATCAACTGCTGTATATGCAAACGAATAGAAGTACAAAAATAACAAAAGAGAAAACAAAGAGAGGAGTCTGCCTGGTGTTTTTATTTTTACACAGTAATATGACGTTGCTGCTGTTTGAAGTTAACAGTTTGAGTTTGAGGAAGTGTGTAAAATAGAAGTAATAGGAAACATATGATATATAAAAATATAGGCACATGAGAGAGTTTCAGTAAATAACTTTTTGCTTGGATTTCAGCACTTCCCGTGCGATTTGCGAACCATCTGTTGTAGTCCAGTACCGTGATCACTTAAACATGAAATTCAGTTGTTTTTATATTTCAGTTTAGAAACTTAAAGTAGTCAGTGAAGTAGCATACAAATACACAATTGAAATATTAATTTTGTTTTTAAACCAGTTTTACTAGGCCAATAAATATGTAAAGTAGCTATCAATATCCCTTATTGTCAACTTCTAAACTCAGCTTTCCTTTTCTTTTTTGAGACATTGGAAGAGCACGAGGCAGAGACAGGTATGAAGTCTAAAGAAGCCAGAAAATACATTTTCAACAGTTTGGATGATATAGTGCATGTAAGTATTAAAGCGTTTTTCCTTTGCAAAAGGAATATGTGATTTTAAAACATTTTACTAGTTAGAAATAAACACCTTTTAGTATGTTATATATTGTATATCAGTCATATCCGTTTTTCTTTGTATACGTTCCTCTGAGGAAAATGGCTATCTGTGTCAGTCTGTTGTGCTTTTAAGAGAGATTTTCCTTTGTCATTGTTAGTGTTAAACAATGGTATTTGTCCCTGTGGTGGGGAAACCCTTTTATTTTATTTTTTTCTCATTTTGAAACAAACCTGAACTGTTTCCTCACCTTTCTTTAGCTTTTTAACTCTCTAGTCAGTGATAAAAGGAAAATTGTCACTCTTCCATATGCTGAAAGACAATCAAATCTTCTTGCAAGTTTGACATTAATACATGTTTGACTTCGTTTTTTGAAGATTAACTCTAATTTAAGTTATACCAGGTACAGATCTTTATCCCAAGTCTTGATTTTTAAATTCCAAGTTGCAGACTGGAATAAAGCCCTCAGGGTTTTTTAGCTGGGGAGGGTGCAAAGGGATTGATGCATATGCAGGAAAAAAGTCAGCAATCGCAAACCAACTGTACTGGGATAAGGTAGCAAATTCGCTGTGCCTCATGTGATAAAATCATTGCATGTAAGTATTTTATAGCAGAAAGGAATAAAAGCAATATGCATATCTTCTGTCTGTTTTGTTCAATGTTAGGTGAACATGGTGATGGATTTGGAAGGAAGTGACCTTTTGGCAGAGAAGGCAGATAGGAGGGAGTTTGTCAGTCTGTTGAAGAAAATGTTGCTGATTGATGCTGATTTAAGAATCACTCCAGCTGAGACCCTGAACCATTCTTTTGTTACCATGAAGCACCTCCTTGATTTCCCTCATAGCAACCAGTATGTAACATGCAAGACTTGTTTTTTCAGTTCTGTGTTGTAGTGATTCATAAGTATGCTCATATTGTTTCATTTGCTGTCAGAAAGAAAAATCTTCTGTCATTCTTGTAATGTCTTAGAGAATTCTGGAATTGTGTATTACACTCTGGATTTTCTAAAGTGCAAGCATTTTGCTGCAAGAAAAAGCTTTCCATCCACTTAGCTTAATATCTTCCCTGCTTGTGGGCAGGGAAGACCTGACATGAAAAAAGGAATAGGAGTGTTTCTTTCTTCTTTGTACGATGCTATTCTGTGAAACTGGGAACTATGGGTTTGAACTGTTTTTTTTCTTGTTCTGTGAAATTGTTTTATACTTTTAACAACATGGAATTCTAATTAAAGCAACTTTTCTGATTTTCTTAGAGTGAAGTCCTGTTTTCATATCATGGATGTTTGCAAATGCAGATCAAATGTATATGACTTAAGTAATCGCAATAAAGCATCATTTATGAGACCAGTTGCCTCAGGCAGTGCAGCTAATCTGACTGCGAGCTTTACCAAAATTGCTCCAGTAAGAAATCAGGTAAAAACTTTTATTTTTTTTTAAATTCAGTTAATGCAGTTTATCTAATTAATTTTATAATTACAAAAAGTACATCTGGTAAGTGAAAAAATAATCTTCTGTCTTTCATTTTTTTCCTACTGTTTGCTTAAACAAAACAAACGTTTAGAATTAAGTGCATTTCAAAATTTACAAACTGGGATTGCTGTAGCAAAGCAGTGCTGTATTGTAGTGCCCTCCGGTGGCCAAATGGGAATGCTGCCTGAGAAATGTATTTTACATTTTAATTTCTATAGGTTTAGTTGTTAATTGTAAAAGCTGGTGAGACAAGTGTGTGAGAGATCTATATTCCCGTGTCTATATTATAACGTTACCAGTATTGAATCTGTTCCCATAGGCATTAACTGCATCTGCCCATTCAGTTTTGCACCAAGGGATACCACTGCAGGCAGGAACTGCTCAGTTTGGTTGCAACGATGTTTTCCAACAGGCATTGATTATATGTCCTCCAGCTATTCAAGGTATGTTTAACTGTAGTTGTTACAGTTCATGGAATATGAGCATTACTGTCTGTTAGCAATATTTGAGTTTTACATCATATCCACTTAAACTGTATATTTCAAAGAAGTTAATTCTGTCATAAAAGTATTTATTAACCTAAGTCAGATCCAGATACATTGCACCTTTCTGAAAGAAGTGGCAAATGAGCATCTGCAGAAAATCCAGAGGGATATCAGTGTTGAGGTGGATTTTTTTAAAGGGTGTTTTTTAATTTCTCTTTTAGTGGTTGTGTGCATTGGGTATTTTTAATTTGTTATTTTGGTTGTGGTGGTTTTCTTTTTTTTTCTTTGCGTGTGTGTTTTTTGTTTTGTTTTATTTTTTCTTCCCTACTCCTTCTACATCCCTAGAGTATCCTAGGGATAAGGATAAAAAAAATATAACAATTACTGTGGTAAATCTGTCTGAATAATAAAGTTGGATTTTTTTATTGGACTTCCAAGTAAACGTTTAAAAAAACATCTGGAACTTGGGCCTTCATTTAAAGATGTAACTGCCCTACATAGATGGTGTCACTTTTGCGATCTTATGGTTTTAATGCCGGGTAGCACTGCTGCAGCTTTCTGATGGCTGAAAACCACATAACCGAATCTTTGAGAATGTTGATTACATCGTGCTGGGAGGAGGAAAAGGTGGCTTGGCTTAACTCTCCTGTATTACAAAGGATAAGATTGTTTTAAGCGTACAATTTCATATTTATGGAAAGAAAGAATTGGCTGAAGGTTCAATTATCAGAAACATTTGGAAGACTGTGAGGTAAAGATGCTAGAACAGAAGTATTTCTGCAGTGTGGAAAACCATCAAATAAGGGTATACATCTCTAGGAGGACACAGTAATGCAGTTGACCTCTGTATTTGCATCACACAAGTGTAGGTTCTGTTTTTTGGAGAGGTCTTTAAAATTTTGGTTAGATCTCAGAACATATGAAGCAAAACTTGTTTTTTCTGTGTCTAGTGGGCTGTTCAGAAAGATGCTGATGAAAACCAGTGTTTCTTATCCTAACAGTAGTCATTTACGAAGAGGGAAACATAGCTTATATTGTTTGCTTATTAAATTAGCTTGATTACGTCTAAATCTACAAAGATGCAGTTTAAGTCTCTTGGTCATGTTCAGCTTTAATCAGATCTTAAAATGATGGTGTTTTTAGGAAGTAGGATTTTTTTAAGAATGACTTAGACTCTTCCTTAGATCACCCTCCCCAGTTTGGATTTATAGATATCATACTAAATTCACTCTCAAAGAAAACGAAACAAGACACTTCTATACTTAGAGCCCAGGAAGTCTTTATCTCTTTCGATAAAGACAGATACAGCAGCCTTTATCAGTAATGTTTTTTGTGACTGCTGCATTTATCTTGGGTGATGAAAGCTCTGAGTATTCGCCCTGCAGAGTGTCAGAGGCTGTGTGAGCTAAGTGCATAGCTGCATACAGATTTCCTTCTGAGCACTTAGTACGGCTGAGTAATTTCTCATTTAAATTGTATATATGCTGTACACAATGACACATTCTGTAATTAAAAAAACCCTACTGTTTTGATTATACCCAGATGAATAAAGTGATTAGAGAAGAGGAAACAGTACAGGCAAATACTTTATCTGTGATCTATATATTGAATTCTCAGTGTGACAATAAATTTCCATATTTAAGTTCTGTTACAGCTCGAATGAAGGCAATAGATTGTTTTCAACACATAGGTGACAAGTTGAGTTGCTGGCATGGAGGGAAAAGGATATTAATGGTATGGGGCACTGCTTCAAGGTTTCCCTGCTTGGCTGCTCTGCCTGAAGTGCTAAAGCTTGCTACTTCTGGCAGAGTAAGATGTTGCTATTCTAGATGGCTGTGTGGAAAAAATTAGTCAACAGCATTTAAAAATTAAAAGCTTTGGAGGGCATGGTTATAACTTAGTACTGTGTTACAACATCAGAGAATTATATCGGATAAAGATTTTCTTTCATCCTTTATTATAAAGATTTTTTAAAAAAACACTTGCTATTAATCTTTAATTTAGTAGTTCTTTAGTAGTTACCTCTGAACAGCTTGTCTGAGTCTTTCTTTGTTGCAATATCTGTTGGAAAAAAATCCTCCTTCATTTTAATTTAACAATTTTATATTAAAAATTATTATTAGTAATAAACATTGCAGTGTTGCTGCACATCTCCTGAGTTTCCTGGGACAACAGTGGCATTTATACAGAGCATGGGAGGCATCTTGTTCCTGTTATGCTCTTCTGGTAATATTCCAACAGTGCTATGGTTTGCTTTATTTTGATGAAGGGAGGAATAGGATTATGGCCTTCTACTGCAAATATTTGATGATGTACACAGGAAATTTGACATTGTTTCCGGTAAAAGAGTTGGTAACAAGTAAGGGGCATTATATACATGGTATTGCCAGCTGTAAGAGTGAGAGGAGTGGGTTTCAGCTAGCTGGAAATGCAGAGCATGAGATGTGCAGGAGTCAGCTGTGAGAAGCTTTGCAATTCAGTTCTGCCTACTTTTGTCTGCTGCCTTTCAAATACTTTTAATGTAACTTGTGATAGACTAAAATGCTTAGCTTTGCAGAACTTTCTGCCAAAGTCATTACGCTTTCTAGTAGTCTGTTTCCAAATAAGATCTCTTGGTGGTTCTTTCTGGAAATAACGGCATCAAATATTTGTGCAGACATGTAATGGCACAAAAATATTTTTTTTGTGTTGATTTATTTGACTTTAGAATTTAGATTATGGAATTAGGTCATAAAAACATCAAGAAAAAATAGTAAAATGTTAGAAAATTATCCTCTGTGTTTGTACTTTCATCAGAAGATAGATGCAAGACGGGTGTTTTACTTAAAGCTTGGATATGTGTTTTTCTCCCTCCTAGGAATTCCTACAAACCATAGTAAGCCCACGAGTTTCTCTCTGAGGGTGGATAATGCAGTTCCGTTGGTGGCCCAAGCCCACACAATTCAGCCACTACAGATACGAGCAGGAATCCTTTCTCAGGTTGGCTCATCTTATAGTCTTGTTTATTTTATTATTACTTAGTAAATATTTTTGCCCTGTAGAGTTATATTGCAGTCCCTCTTCTGTTTTATGCTGAAGTAGAAGCAGCTAATGTAAATTCAGTCATGCCTTGTCTCATGTGTCATGAAATCTTGCTTTGCAACAGACGTGGTCAAATCAGACTCAGCAAATTCTGGTTCCTGCATGGCAGCAAGTAGCACCAGTGGCAGCTCCTGCTACATCTCTGGCCTCTGATCCTGTGGCTGGCCCACAGAGGCTTGGAGACTGGGGGTAAGTCCACTCTTTCTGTGCAATACCTTAGTGGCCTTGGTATGAAAAGGGCTACAGATGCAATGCAAATGACTTGCAATTTAAAACTTCCTTTATTTTTCCTCAGGAAGATGATTACCCAGGGAACCCATTACAATTCAGTGATACTGCAGCCGCTTTTAACACATCAGATAACCTTGTCTGCCCCTCAGCCAATTAGTGTGGGCATTGCACATGTTGTCTGGCCTCAGCCTGCAGTTACCAAGAGGAACAAGCTGTGTCAGAACAGGTTTGTAAAACATATTTAGCATTCAGAGATAGTTAATTTGCAGTTACTGTTTGAGGTCCAAGGGACAATTGTACTTAAATAGTCTTTTGGGAAAATTAGTTCTTTCTGTCTAAGTTTTCAGTGTTACTTTGGTAATTCAGACTAGATGGAAAACATGCGCTAGTAAGAGGTTTTAGTACCTGTTGATTAGTATGCGCCTATCATGATAACAAGGTTTT
This sequence comes from Piaya cayana, assembly GCA_013389865.1. Lineage (NCBI taxonomy): Eukaryota > Metazoa > Chordata > Aves > Cuculiformes > Coccyzidae > Piaya > Piaya cayana. The sequence goes on along the minus strand of WAAB01012879.1, from coordinate 106,533 downwards.
CTTTTTGGTCTTTGGGAATGCATAAGAGTATGTTGAGGTACCTCTAATGAGATACACCTAACCTTATGTGCGTGAGATTATATCAGCTTTAGATAACTAAACCCAAAGAGATACTGTATAAACAGGGTTGCAGGATGCCTTTCAGTGGTCTTAAGAATAGACTGTCTTTCATTCATAGCCAAAAACAGATGAGCTGCTTGATGAAGAAAACATGCCCCACTGCCATGCAAAGTATTTGCAAAGGTGTGGGATGCTTGATACAGGGGAAAGAAAGGGTTACAGAGGGCCATTTCAGCAGCCTTGTTCTCAGCAAGGATTTCATCCAAAGGCTACCAGCTTTTATAGAATCTTTGTGGGAAATCTGGCCAGGTTTTGTTTGCTTATTTTTCATTCAAGTGGGATTTTAGTTTCATTGTTTTGTTTCTAAGAAAATGGGATTTTCAATATATTGTATGCAATGTTACTACAAATTGCAGTCTTAGATTTTACTTAGTTTGTATGTGACAACATAGCTTTTTATTAGCATTTCTATGGATTTTTTTGTGTTAATGTCTGGAACAATGTATGCCAAGTATTTATGACTGTGTTTATATTTTTCTTTGTATTCGTTTATAACATTCATCTTTTTTAGTCTACATTGCTTTCTTGGTTTTGTTGAAATTAGTACAATTTTCAGGTCTGTTGGTAGAGATTCACTAAATGTCAAATGGTGTGTTTTCTTCACAGGAGCAATGTGTTACAAAATACCAATATCCAAAATTCAGACTTTATATCTCCAAAGATACTTAATCTGAAGGCTGTAAAGAGAATTAGTTGTATAGAAGCACAGGACAATCATAACTCAGAAGGACAGGAAAGTAACTGTTGCGAAGCATCGGTCAGGCTGGACCCTGATTCATCTCTCTCAACCAAACAGCACCAGGCTATCTTCATTTCCAGTTCCCCCAGCCCAGCAGTCAGTGTGATCACCATCAGCAGTGACACAGATGAAGATGACATAGGACAGACACATTCACTGAGAGAGTAAGAATCGATGCTTACTTTTACTAAGGCGTTAACTATATAGGTTTCAGCATAGCTACTGTGTTTAATGAATCCCAGTTAGACAAACACTGCACTTCTAATCAAATTTCATTAAGATGTTAGCTCTGTAGCTGTATATTATTTGAAAGTGAAAAACACTTTCTAAAGTCTTCCTTGTTAATCTACATACATTGGGCATTTGTAACAGGAAACAAGTAATTAATTATTCTTTTGTAACAGATTTGGTTAAAACAGAATACTTGTAGGTCCAGCATACTTTTTAAATTAATACTGCCAAACCTTATTTATTTGTTGAATGAATGGCTTTGTACAATCAATATTGTCATTCTAGCAGTAGCATCCAGTAGGTAATATTACATACATAGGGGTAAAAATGGGTAATTACATAAATACGGGTGAAAAATACTTCTCTAACAGTATGAAAAGCCGTGCATTTTGGTATAAAAGCACATGCTGAGTGTGGTCCTTCAAAGGAATTTTCTTTCACAAAGCTGTCAAAGAAGCATTTAAAATGATTTATTTTTACTTTTAATGATCCTGAACTGGATGAACTTGTATTTTAAACCTAAACTTTTTCAAATATTTCAAGGCTCTGAACTGCATAGTAAAATCTTTTATCAACTCATTTTAGTTTTGATTCAGAAAAAATGTATTCGTTACGTAGGTTTCAAAAAATGCGTATTTAGTAAAAGGAGCAATATTGATTTACATTTAAGGGATCTTTCCTAACACTTGACCCCTTTTTATTCCATGATTTACACCTAAGTCAGTGACATACAGAAAGAATGAATGCAAGATGGTATGTTTGCTCACTTTCTCTTTGTGTGGTAGGTGTAAAGGTAACCTTGACTGTGAAGCCTGCCAGAACACCCTGAACATTGACCGTGTGTGCTCTCTCAGCAGTCCTGACAGCACTCTGAGTACTAGCTCCTCAGGACAGTCTAGTCCGTCTCCTTGCAAGAGATCCAACAGGTAAAAAGCTGTGCTCCATTCAGTAGAAAGATCTAAGTATACAGCAGACATGGTTTATAATAAAAAATGCAAAAGTTTTGTTTTGTTGCCATCTGGTGAGGCTAAATGGTGTGTTTAAAAATTAATTTATTGGCCTACAGTTGCACAGCATAGACTGTTCTTTTATCATTCCTAACAGATCCATCTTGAGACACTAGGAGATTACAGAATACTGAATGAATGGTCTTCACACAGAAAATATAAACACATTACATGCAACTTCCTTTAGGACAAAAAACCTTTAAGGTTGATGCCTACTTAAGCCTTCATTTTTGCACGTTAATCAAAATCCACTCTTAGAGAAGCATTGAATGCAGCTCTGAAAATGAATGGCATTTCTGGTACAGTACCCAAGAGCTTGATGCTAAAGATTCTGTCTGTCATAGACTCATAAGATGTAGACCTGTGACACAATCAGAAGTTCTGACTGACTTGAGATATTCTGGTTGGGTCTTTTCCTCTTATTTCGGTCCTCATCCTTCAGGTGCTATTATGTTGACAAGTAACATGTAGTTGTTAAAATTGGTGAAAAGTTGATTTCATATTATTTACTCAATATCCCATAGAAATTCTGTGACCTAGGGATACAGTTAAATTTCTTTTTCCAAGCACCGTGTGACTGCCATAAGCATGACAAATTCTTTTAATCTTATTCTACAGTTAATTTCCTATTTTCTGTAGAATAACTTGGTATATAGAAAAGAGTGATTCAAACTCAGAGTACATTTATTGTGCAGAATGAATAAGATGGATTCCTAATGGAAAAAAGGTTTATTTAAAGTAATTGAAGATTCTATCACAGCACATATTGACAAGGAAATGGAACTGCTAGTCTGTACAGGCAGTTTTATTTGTTTTAAATTTTGAACAGCCTTACTTATTGTTGCCTTTAATGGACAATTAGTAGATATATGATATATGTACCTATATGATAAATACAACATTCTCCCATTAAAAAAAAAATAAGGAAGGGTGCATAAAGGAAGACCTCTGCAAGTACAACTTTGACATCCATTTGGTTCTGTAAGGCCTGAAATCTTGGGATTCAGTGAAGAAACCTCTGCAGTATTGGATGCTGAATACACTGAAAGTTGTAGCAGGTTGTTACTCTCCGCACTGTCCTGGCTTGGGGAGGCATATTCTAAGGAGATGATGTAAATAGTATGCTGAGTGCTAGGACGCAGCTCAGATGCAGCTTTGTGTTACACTTAATCCAGTCACATGGGATTTGGGGTGGATTAGTTTTCTATTACATTCCTAAACTGATCTAACTCATTCTGCAGACCAAACACATGGAAACATTTTTCTTTTTTTTAAGGGTGACTTAATCTAGAAGATAATCTCAGACAAATTTATGCCATTTTTCGAACCTTGCAGATATTAATATAGAAAGTTTCCAGAGTTACATAGATGGACTACACCAGGTATATTTCCCTGGTCCTGCCTTCAAGCATTTGTCACTTCTGATTGTAAAACACATGCATAACTAGAAGCATTTGAAGAATTTCTATTCAAATGATTAAATTCTAGTTAAGTTTTTGGTATCAAGACATGTCTTATACTGGAAGGTGTCAGGTGGTCTTACTGATTGATAGTTAAAATTTTTAGTCCTACTTATAAGATTCTTTAATATAAAAACATTGAAAACTTCAGACAAGTTTTTTACAAAGTCAGTAGTTGTCACAGTATCACTATTTGTTACTTAAAGAACTATTCAGAATTACCTAGTTCTGTTGACTAAGATTTCAGGTTCTTGACTGGCCCTCATTGTGTCAAAAAATTAAATTTTATAAATGGTTTTATTTGTATTGGCTTGGTTTGTTCACTGTGGTTTTAAGGACCTGTTACTTTAGCTATAAAAGCACCAAAATATGTGACCATGTGTTTAGGGTTTAGTGAATAGGCTGCTGTTACTTGCTTGTTCTAAGTTCAACATTTATTCCATGTATTTGTAATATAAACTTTTATGTTTTTCTAGTTTATAGAACTTTCTTGATTCTCATTCCTATCCTCTCTAACCAGGGACTTTGTTATCATAAACATTTATTTATTCATCAACCTCTTCTGGTTTTTTACCTCCATTAATTGACTCTTGCACTCTCTATAATCTATACCTGGCACAGTCCCAGATGAGAACTAGTTAAATTTATCTTTTGTTGTTGTTAATAATGTGTTCGTGAAATTCCTTTTGCTTGTGTAATAAATAATACATAAATAAAATCAATATCTTTTCTGGCAAGATACCTCTTTCTAAATTAGCTTCCTTTCCCACGTTGTTTACTACTTGCTGCCTAAAAGGTATTTGGTTCTGTTTCCACTGGTCGTCTTCTGGCAGCTGGCATTTACCATCTTCTTAGCTCTTTCTTCTGATGCAGGCATGGAGCTTCAGTAAGTGTTTATAAAAGTGATTATCATTAGTTGGTTCCTCCACCTGTTTACTCTTCCAGCTGCTTTAGTAGAAGTAATGGTTGAATAATTGACTTTACACCACTTGACCAGCATGTATTTTGCAGACCAGAAGTGCCAGAATAGCTGCTGTGTGAGTAGAGGGTTGTATTTGTCTCATTAAACTGAACTTGTGAAAAAGAATCTGCCAGTCACACAGAGGCAGTGCTCTCTGGAGGAACTTCAGAGACCTAATTTTTCAGTAGATAAGGTCTAAGCGTAGCTGCTGGTGGTTGATATGCAGATGAGAGGGAACTGCCTGCCACTGTGCAGATTGCTTCCTCAGCATTCTCTATCTTATCCTGGCTCTCACAGGCCCCAGGGATGGCTTTTCGCAGACTCCAGGATGTGGCTGATTTCTAGAAGGAAATTAGATCAGTATGTTCTAATTTGCTAGTCTAATAACCGTACAGAGATTTTATGTTTTGATTCAGGAAGAAATTAAATAATCTCCTTCATCATTTTATTTGACCTGAAAATCTAAATTTCAGGTGGTTTATAAGTACAAGACTATTTAAAAAATAAAATACAAAGTGGATGCAAGTTGGGTTGCACTTCTCTAGGTCTTTATGCAGAAGTTATCTCTTTTCTCTGAGTCTTGCAATTTATGGGTAGAATGAGTTTGCATATTGAACTTCCACCTGAATGTCTGCACTTAGGTAAATGAAATGTAATGTTTCTGTCCCCGTTTGAATAGTTTCACTTCCATAAATTTTTACATGGTGATTTAATAAAAGGCATCCATATTCTGGAAATTGTTTCAATGCAGTACTTTTCTTTTTTCACAGTATGTCAGACGATGAACAGGAGAGTGGATGTGATACCGTGGATGGTTCTCCAGCTTCAGACTCTTCAGGACATGACAGTCCTTTTGTGGAAAGTGGCTTTGTAGCTAATACCAATAAAAGTAAGGAAGCAAGAGCAACAGTTAATCCTGAAACCAAATCAGCTGTTTGCACAGTAGTGGTACCACCAATGAGACTTGAAAATAGGTTACATCTTAATGGACAGATTGTGAATACAGGTAAGTTAGCTCAGATGTTTTTTTTCTACTCATATCAGTAGATAAGAATAGAAATTTAAATATTAGATAGATATGTAAATATCAATAACCAATACATACAAAGAGTTTTAGCTACTCTATGTATCTTCTAATCTGTAATAAGCACTTCTAAATTGTGTTGTTTGTTGACTTTAACTGGTGTATTATTGTATTATTTCTCCCTGTATGCTGAAACAAATGGAACTTTGTCTAACTTTAGTTAGAATATTGACAACTGAAACTTAACATTGTTCATTTATATCTTGGAAGATACTACGTGCCAGCGACTGAAAAAGGGTCGGTCTGTCCTGGGAAGAATAAACCAGTCTTCTGTTGTAGGAAACCATCAGCAAAAACCGACATCAGCATTCCATCAGCAACCTATGAACTTTAGTCAGGTATGTTTGCTTACTCAAATCTATGAAGTATTTTTTCTGTCACAAAGTTCCAAATATGCTGAATGCTCACAGTTTCAGTTGCTGTCAAAAGCAACTGCAGGTTTCCAACAGCTTGATTACAGAAGTATTTCAAATCTTGGAAAATGGATTTCAGCTTACTGGGCAAGTCATAAGTATCTTTTGCATTTGGTCATTTTCCTAAAGCAACTGACTTTATTTTTAAAAATTACAGAAAAGCCACACTGGGAAAATTATCAGCGCTTACACAAAATCAAAGCACAAGACAAAATGAAAAATATTTTTGGCATATTTTTTCCTACATCCAAATGCTAAAATGCTCATAATGTGCGGTTTAAAACTGCAGCTATATTTCAGTTTTGTGTAGTTAGAAGTGTGCATGAAAATGCTTGTAGTTTGATTATCCAGAGATGAGATAGAGCTCAACAAACCCAACTGTTTCTTACCTTTGCTGCCAGGTAGTGAAGCTTGGCAGGAGAGAGGTGATTGTAGTTTAATCCAAAAAATTAATTTAAAAGCTACTTTTACTATTACTCAACAACATAGAATATGTGTCTACTGTGGCTGAGAATTGAATTTGACACATGATATCGAGTTTAAGCCTCTTTTAATTAATTAATTTTGAGCTGTAGCTGCATTGAGCTTTCAGTTACATATCTGGAGGTATATTTAATATAAGAACAGTACCTGTTTGTATATGTGTTGCAGAGCAACTGAACATTAAACTGTAAGTTAAATACTAAATGTAAGCATGCTATATGTAGCTAAGAGGATCTACCAGTAGCGACTCGAATATTTTAGATGGAAAGAGACATTAGAATGGATGACAATTTCCCCTTCTGTATGATTATGCCGAAGGATTGGTTTAATTAATTCTTAGCAAACCTTAATATGATCAGCATAAGTATTAATTTTTAATCTCTTCAGTGGCTGCAGCTCCTCAGCCTCTTGGCAGAAAGTGTAGAAAGTTATTTTCATTTAAAAAAATTATGCTGATCCTTCTTTCTTTGGTAGATGCCCTATGTAGTTTGAAGTCTGCATCTTTTAATGGGAATAATTGATTTTTTAGTCTTTCTCTTTATAACTGTTAATGATTGCCACATCTTCCTGTGATCATAGCCCTAGACTTCTGTTTGCCTAGTTGTCTCAGATATTTTCAATCCGTTTATTATTTTTTCTGCTCTCCTCTAAAATTTCTCTCCTATTTGTCCTCTTTGTGCCTCATTATGGTGCCCAAACTGAATGCAGCACTTCCAATTGATGCCAAGCCAGTGCTGAGTAGAGTGGAATAAGCACCTTGCTCATGTGATACATGGTATTTCTGTTAAAACAGCCCAGCATGGCATTTTATCGTTTTCTTTTCCCTTTTTTTGTTTGCAAAAGCATTAAAATAACTTGTGTTCTGTTTACCATCTCTTATTGTCAGATTTCCTGTCTGTGCTACTATCTAAATAGCTTTTTTTGTTGTTTAAGCATTTAATTATTCCTGTCTCTATATTTCTCTTGATTTTTAAGTTGAATAGTTTTAGCGCATTATTCCATTTTTCAAACTCTCTGTATAATTAAAAATTTTAAGACCTGCTCCTTTCTTTATGTGGGCAGGTTCAGCACTTTGGATCTGGGCCACAGGAATGGAATGGCAACTATGCTCATCGGAGGCAGCAGGCTTACATCCCAGCCACTGTTGCCGGTCCTGCTTTCTCCCTTCTGCAAGGAAGTCCAAATCACACTACCATGCATGCGGATCTCTCTGGAAGTGCCCACCTTGGAGCACAGCCTGCTATTCTTCCGTACCCGTCATCAGCCCCTCTTAGTACTGCTGCACCTGTCGCCCACCTCCTTGCCTCGCCATGTACCTCAAGACCCTTGTTACAACATCCAACATACAGTATATCTCATCCTGGTGGTATAGTACACCAGGTTCCAGTTGGCATAAATCCCCGTCTCTTACCTTCCCCAACCATTCATCAGACTCAATACAAACCAATCTTCCCACCACATTCGTACATTGCAGCATCACCTGCTTACACAGGATTTCCATTGAGTCCAACAAAACTCAGCCAGTATCCATTTATGTGAGAACTCAAATAAAGTAAATTGAGGAAGCTCAATGATACGGAAGTTTGATTTAAGAAGAAACATGGTATTTATTAAATATTAGCCATGGCACAACAGGAAAATTATTTTTTTGAATCATGTAGACTTGGGTGCAATTTAAACAACTCTGAGCTTTAAAAAAAACTCACTTTTAATGTGTTTTGCACATTTGGTATAACTTGTCTTTGGTCATGTTATCTTCTTATATAGTAACTTTAGACAGGTGACTTATGGGAGCAGAAATCTGATTTTGCTCCTGCTATTTTTTATAAAATTGCCTTCTAACTAGTGCAAGACACGTCTACATTTGGGAAGCCATTCAGTGTACAGAACTAAAGCAACAGATGCACATATGTCAGCAGTACAGTGTAGAAGTAACTTGTTTGTATTGCGTATCTTGGTGTTTAAATGTTGAGTCACTTATCTAAAAGTTGAGCTGTTGTTCTCCACATTGCATGTGTCTTTTGCATGGGCAAAAAAAAGCCTAAACATTGCTCTTAAATGTTGTTGTCCTAATAATCTCAGCTGCATTGTAAACTGTTCCCACACATAGTGCCTTAAATATTTGAGGTTGTTAATGTTATTACTTATATATAAATGTTGAGGACTGCAGCACTTAAAAATTCAGATCTGCTGATTTTTTGATAGCGTAATGCTCATTTTGGGTTTTGTGTGGTATGATTTTAGTATTGAGTGTGTTTTCCTTACTGAGAAGGCAGCATGTTTTGCTGTAGCCAAATTTTGCTGTCTTTTTTTACCCTGAATGATTTAGCTTCAAGACAAGACTAGTAGTGCTTAAGAAAAGTTGATTCAGTAGCTATTGAGTAGTGACACACAACACAGTATTTCATACTGGTAAATTCAACTGCAATACAACCTAAGTAGTTTATTTTAAAAGTGTTTGTCTAATTGGGTATAATCAAATGTTTAGAGGTGCGGTAGGCATGAGTGACTAGCTAATGAAAGAAAAAGCCAAGTGCTTATTGATCCATGATGTGGTTTCATCTTAGCTTGAGCAAACCATGCAGTATTTAATAACTAGTAGCAGAATATTTACTATTGAAGCTTGAAAAGATGTGAGTTCTTTGTGTGCAATCTTTCATTTATGCATGGGAGAGATTTTAGTCTTTTCACATGATAGTATTTGTTTTAGCCTGTTGCGGGTGTTTGCTTATTTAATACATTCCGTCAGGGACGTAAATTACATGCTTTTTGCATTTTTTTTTCCTTAGGAAGTGTGTCTTTTTCATTTTTCTGTTTTGTTCAAATGAAGTTGCTTTTGCAGCACCAAAGACTTAATCATCCATTTTCTATAAAAGGTAGCTACTTTTTCATAGACCTCAAGTATACTGTAGTGTAGAGATGGGATTTACAGAAGGTATTAAGCTGAGGCTGTGTTTTAGCTTATGGGCAAGTAATAAATTGTATCATTTATCTTGAATGTATCATAGATAAGCTGCTATATAATGATTGCCACTTCAGATAGCTGTGAAATTAGGTGATTAACTAGTTCTTTCTTAGCCTTCTAATTTCTGTACAAGTCTAATTACATGAAATAGAAGCGGGGTTTGGGGTTTGGGTTTTGTTGGTTTTTTTTTTTTAAATTTTGTTTTCATGTTTGAAGTGTCGTAACTACTATACTGTAAATGATGGAAGATGATTGCATATGTTTTTTTGGAGTGTGTTATTTGCATCAGTATTTTATCTCCATTAACTTTGAGCTCATCACTGCATATAAGTGGACGTATTGATGTAACTTAATTTTTTTATGTTTTCATATTGGCATTGTGTAGACACTTAAGAAGCTGCATCTTGCAGGCTTGACTTAACTTTTTTTAAAAACAAAATCTGGAATACAATCCTTGCGATGTTGACTGGAATAAGAGTGCAAAGCATTTGAGTTTAACTATGTCAATAAGCTAATAACTGGTAATCTTTTTCTTTACTCCACTAATGCAAGCAGTGTTTTATTTAATGAATGTCTGAATGAAATAAATGTGCCTACATTTGATTTATTTTTTAAGTAATAACTAAAATACCACAGTATTAGATCATAAAGAAAATAAAAAATACCAGCAGTACATTTTTAATCACACTGAAAATTAAGAAACCTAAGTTTTCCCAAAAGGTTCAGCGTTTTTAGTAATCAACTCTATGCATTTTGTACAAGTGTGTGTATATAAAGAACACATAAGAAACTATATGTTTCCTGAGAATTTGAAATCTTACCAACGCATAGGTAGAGCCTAAATATAGGGAGTCAGGGAAGTGCTCCAATTGGATATCCACCTTACCACTTCAAACTTGTGCTATATGGTCCAGCAGATAGTTTTCTGTTCACTCCCTTGTGTTGGGAAGCGACACTTTTTTGGTGCTTACTCCATTGCAGGCAATGGACACACCAAGAATCGCCGATGCAAATGGAGAAAATGAATTTTGTATTGTGATAACAAAACAATACTGCATTTTTTTCTGGGGCCATGGGGTCATTGGTCTAATGTATTTACTGTGCTTTCTTTTTACTGTGCTTAAGGTTTTAAGCTAACGTGCTTGTTAAATCGACACAATTATCTGTACATCAAAACAATATCCTGTCGTGTGCAGGAAAAAGTTGCTGTAAACGTGCCCCAAATTAGATTTGCTGCTCTGTGTGTTGTAATGTCTGCATTTCAAAGAACGAAATATTTGACATCCTGCCACAGCGTAAATTCAATACAGTGGGTGACTCTTCCCCAATCCTGTCATACACTCTGAGAGATTGGACTTCTGCCACTGCAAGTGTCAGGGACCCATCTGCAGTAAAAAAAGCTTTCAGAGCAAGGGCCTTTTCTGTGAAAAAAAAGTCATCCTCTGAGAAGCATTTTTATTCATCACCGTTTTAATGCCTTTTTTAAATAAAACACTGCATGACTACAGAATTGCATATCTGCATATTACTTTAATTTGCAAGATTTTATATGAATTTCTTGTGTTCGGTTTCTAACTTTACTTCAGGGTGTTTTATTGGTCAAATATGCTACTGTATTAACTTTTTTGGGTTTTAATTTTTAAGTTTTCTGTTTTTACTGCTAATTAACTTTGTGTTAAGTAAAAGTTAAATCACACTGCAAGCTGTAGGAAGACTTGTTCTAGACATACTCAGTGATAGAGACTTGATTAATGAGTTTGAACTGTTACTGTTTAACAATTTGTAGACTTGTGGCTTTTTTTTTGCTTTGGATTTCGATGCTACACTAGTTCGCCATGTAGCAATTGCACTGTGCAATATTACAATATGAGGACTGGGAAAATTTTTTATGGATGTAATGTCTCTTACAGTTTGCGATAGTATTTCTTTCTAGTTCTCAGTGATTTAAATGTGACCAAGCCTTCTGTACTTTGTCACAAAAAGCGGGTTTTCCAGGTGACTATTTTGGTGAGTGTCAAATTAAGAATTTATGGTGTATTACTGTCGAGATTCACTTTGAATTAAAATATATATTGCAGCAGATGACTTTGGTGCCTTTCATTTTTTGTTGTGTTACATCAAGGCTAGATTAAGGTAAAGGCAATGAAAATTCATAGGAAGGGCTATAAAATTCTGATACAATCATTTGGATAAGCTGCTCTTCTTCCTGAGGTTTTAAGTTTTAACTTTTAAGGTTTACTTTTAGGTTGATCTCAAAAACCTGTCTTTAATATAGCCAGACCTCAGAGGTTCTTTGTTCTGGTTGACCCACTTTTAACAACCTTTGGAAACGGTTATCTGGCCTAGATACCAGCAGAGACATCGCTGCTACTGAAGTTGGTACCAAGCCTGTGGCAACTGCTGCTTGGCCAGCAGGAAGGGGCTCTTGGTGCCGCAGATGGCCCCACACGGTCAGTGGCTCCAGATGGCCAACCCCGTATGGACCAGACGTCTATGAAAGGTGCATTTGCCAGTGCTGTTGCTGGCCAACTATGCTCATTCTGCTATTGGGTTACAGTGCTTATTAAAATAAGAAGCTGTTATGAAGCAGGCTTTTGGGTACATGTATTTATGAAGTAGTGTGGGTTTCTGTGCTTAACATTGCATTTAAGGTGCCGTTGTAAGTGAAATGTAAAAGGTTGAAGTGACAGTACAATATATTTTTGATGCCAGAATCTTTCAAAATTGAAAGTTTCACTTTGCTAAATATGAGGTGTTGCTGTTACCAATCTTTTACAGTGGTTTGCTCTTCAATGAAAGTTAGTCAAACTGTCTGAAAACTTATTCCTGAGGCACTACACCTCAGGCTACATGAAAACACATCTGTCCAAATTCTACAAACAACTCTTGCTACGAAAGCTGCTTCCCTTTCATTCTTTACAGTTAGACCCTGCATATTATTGACTCTGAAATGTGCATTGATGTTGGTATCTATATCCATCATTTCCCGTAACAAATAGGGTCACTGTCTTGCTGTCTATTACACTCTTGATTTTGGAAGCATAAGCAAACAAGGAAAGGCTACTTGAACCGTTCAGAGGGAACAGTCTGTCTCTGAAGTCCTTTCTATTCTTGCTTTATGTTAGTGGTAATGTCCAGATGTCCCTGTGCTCTTTCCCATCGTGCGGAAGAATAAGACTGGGACACAGTAAGTAATCTTCCTCTTGACTGTCTTTAGGATGACTAATACTGCTTTAAAATTTGGTGAGTATTTTCCCTGTTGCGGAATGCAAAGAAGAAATTTATACTGCAGTTGTGATAGCAGATTGATTCAAGGAAAAGCTTTCAGAGTCAATGGAGCTGTCACATGCTGCAATCCATAGTGGAACAAACTGGTTCGGGATGATGCAACTTTTTCTCAATGAACTAGTTAAGATTTTCAGCTGGAGGGATGATCAGTCTCTGGGAGGCAACAGAGAAGCTACTGTTGGTACCACTGACAAAGCAGTACAGTCCTGACAGTCATGGTGGCTTTGCATTAATCACTGGGACTTGCACATGCAGTGACTGGCTACTCTAATGAATGGAGGCAGTGTGAGTCAACGTTTTAGTAGAGTTGTGAAATACCACTACTACTTGCTTAAAGAGCTGTAGCTTCCTTATGGGCCTCTAGTGCGTATTTTGTGTGGTACAGAGCTCTGGGGAGCACTGGAGAAATGCTGTAGCCTGCCCTGCCTCTTCCCGCACCGAACCACACAATGACTGAAATGGTCAGTCCAAAGCTAAGAAGGTCCTGCTGTGCAAGAAGGCACATTAAGTCATGAATAAGATTTGCTAGTGATTGATGTTGATAATATCTTCCTTTCTTTCACCTCCAAGAGGTGTGTTTTATTTCTTAGGAGAGCTGGGTACATGCTTTAAGTAGATTTGGGTAATTCTAGCTGTTCCTGACTATTGTTTGTTAGAACAATGAAGCTTCAATACAAGCTGCAATAAACATTTGAATGCACCTTAAATCCTGAAGTAGCAGATTGGAAGCATCTACATGTTGTTGGCAGAAGTGCCTGGAGACTGGACTCCATTCCATGATTGTGTCTGTGGAGAAAGATGTTCATAAATTTGGCATTGTTTGTTCATCAAAATGAAAAATGCCAGCTGTTCTTTTTGCAAAAATAGAGACCATGGCCTGCCACCTGCTTCATGGAGAAGTCCCTGCATGACCACTAGTCTCTCATTTATGGCTGAGATTCTTATCTATGGGTTCCTTCATAAGGATAAGTGAGACTTAAAATTATTTTGGTAGGTCTACAGCAAGCATGGGAATTGTGGATCTGGGTTTTACTCATCTTTTCAACCAAGGTCATACAGGTAATGACAACTTATGCTGTGGGGCAGAGTTTGGAGAATTCGTGCAAACATGGATTACAGTCTCAGCGTGTGTGGTTTATTTTATGTAGTGTGTTTGAGTAGTATTCCTCAGCAAGAGGCATAGTAGTCCTATGGAGAAATAATCAATAAAAACATGTCCTTAACCAACATAAATGCATCTTCATTGGCAGAGTGCATCTTGACTCCTTATCCATAATAAGACATCTCTTCCAGAATCTGAACTACTTTTAAGCATTAACGATTCCATAGCTGAGAGAAAATCAGGTTACAGTTACATACACTCCATCTCCTTGTTCCACATACGTAATCATGGAAGGNATGCATCTTCATTGGCAGAGTGCATCTTGACTCCTTATCCATAATAAGACATCTCTTCCAGAATCTGAACTACATTTAAGCATTAACGATTCCATAGCTGAGAGAAAATCAGGTTACAATTACATACACTCCATCTCCTTGTTCCACATACGTAATCATGGAAGGGAATATATAGAATCATAGAATAACCAGATTGGAAGAGACCCATGGGATCATCAAGTCCAGCCATTCCTATCAAACACTAAACCATGCCCCTTAGCACCTTGTCCACCCATCTTTTAAAACACCTCCAGGGAAGGTGACTCTACCNGGTCCAGTCTGTTCAGATCCCTTTGCAGAGCCTCCCTGCCTTCCAGCAGATCGATACTTCCACCCAGCTTAGTGTCATCTGCAAACTTGCTAAGTGTGCACTTGATTCCTTCATCCAGGTCATTGATAAAGACATTGAACAAGACTGCACACATGTGCTGCTTGCAAAAAAAGCGCATGAAAATCGGGTATATGGAGCATGTACACAGTCTAGGAGAACACACATGTAGGAAAGCAAATCTCAGCACCAAATTCAAATTGCATTGAAATTACCTTTCTGGAAAATGAAGACAAATAAGACTGGGAAAGGCAGATTTAGGAAGTAGTTAACTACAGTTACTTGGTAACACTTCAGTGATTTTTCACTAGCTGGAAGAGATCCTATCTAGTCATTATTTCGGAAAATGGGAATTTTAAAAGTCCTCTGAAATGACTAAATTTGCTAGGAAAAAAGTATTTGTGTCATATACAAAACACACACACACACATATAAAGGAAAGTTAAAAGATTACTAAAATGGTCAGATCAGCAAAAAGTAGTGTTAACTTTAAGCTATTGATGGATCTGTCACAAAGATTGTGTTATGAAAAAACCTAGAAAGCTATGAATATGATGAGATAGGTTTTACGAAGTACTCCCTGAAGACAATGAAAGGTACCAGCAGAGGGCCCTGCACTAAACACATTGGCCCTAAATAAAACGGAGTAATGAGTAAGCTATGAATTTTACTGTAATAATCCTGCAACTGCCGTCTTTTGTCTGTGGGTAATCATTAGTAGTCCTCATGTGGAAGCTAATTTTGCATAGAATGAACTAGCAATTTGAAGAAAAAGAGTAAAACAGCACAAATGGGATGTATTAGTGGCCAAGTAATTGTATTGGTGACATTCGGAAAGTGTTAACCAGATAAATATGTAATTATGGGTCATCAGGACTTCGGGAATGCAGCAAGCAGCTGAGCAACAGGATATAAAGCCGTGGCTGACCCATGCTTGGGCTTGCTCTACCTCAGATGTGGCTTGCAAGAATTTATCAGAAAGATGACTTGTTCCTTTTCTGCTGGAATTGCTGTGAGGCTGGGGCAGCTTTCTTGCACATAAACAACATTGTGGCCTTTCAGAATCAGTTTTCAGGGTCCTGAAGCATGTTCTACCCTAAACCCTCCCTCCTCCTCACACCATCCCCATCAACTACCCGCAGACATGATCTGGAACCTCAAGGAAGAAATGCCAGGAAAGAGATGACATTAGAATAAAGAATTCACATTACCACTGCTGAAAATGCTAATTACGGAAAACAGCAAATGAATTACTGTGATGTTTGGTCTGACTGTGACTGAGGCATCTTCTGCCTCTTGCTGGGCTTCACCTTCTCCAATTTCCATAGTTTATTTTATGTACTAGGTGGTCTTCTGATGTAGCTTTAAGCACTGCAGAGGCAAACCTCTGTCCTTTGAAACTCCCCTCTCAGCCTCGAGGTCTGAGTGTGGTCACAGTCAGGGAGAGGGGGGCAGGAGACCTTTCCTGTGTTTGCACACTGGGTGGCTGAGGAGGTCGTTGCCCATTTGGTCAAACCTTGCTCTACGCTTCAGGTTCTTTGTTCTCAAAGCTGTTTCAGCACTTGCAGAAATGCAGCCAGCGGTGCTCTGCGCTGAGACAGAGTTGGGGCTGCTTCTCATGAAGAGATGCTTGCTAGCACCTCAGATAATGAGGCCACCTCTGGAAATGACCTGGCCGGGAGACACACAGGTGTAATAAACGGCTCCCAGGGTGAGCAGAGGAGTCCCAGGACGACTGTGAGCAGTCACAGCTTCATTTACACCTAAAAGGCAGAACCATAGCACGGTTTGGGTCGGAAGGGACCTTAAAGATCATCCAGTTCCAATCCTCCTGCCATGGGCAGGGACACCTCCCACCAGACCAGGCTGCCCAAGGCCACATCCAGCCAGGCCTTGAACACCTCCGGGGATGGGGCAGCCGCAGCCTCCCTGGGCAGCCTGTGCCAGCGCCTCACCGCCCTCAGCG
>WAAB01012879.1:72216-85341 GCA_013389865.1 Piaya cayana | reverse complement strand
TGCTCGGGGCAGGGAAACCGCTGTGACCGCGGAGAAAGCCTCGTTCGGCTGGGAAAAGGAGCCTGTGCGGGGATGCTCGAGGCGGCAGGAGCCGCTGTCACCGCGGGGCGAGACCCGTTCTGTCGGGAAAGGGCGGCTCTGCGCGGAGGCTGGGGTGGGGGAGCCTCTGTCACCGCGGAGAAAGCCCCATTCGGTTGGGAAAAGGGGCCTGTGCGGGGTTGCTCGGGGCGGAGGGGCCGCTGTGACCCGCGGAGGGCGAGAGGCTCTGCGGGAGGCTCGGGCTTCCCTGCAGAAGTTGCCGGCGCCTGCAGAGCAGCTTCACCTGCTGCAGTGGCAGAGGGTCTCCTGTGGTGCTTTCGAAGGGGAGAGGTGGAAAACGTGAAATATGTGCAATACTATAAGTGAGGGAAAAGCCAGGCTCTTCCTCATTGTCTTCTGCATCCCTTTGCACCCGCTCGTGGTCTGTGAAAATGGGGTGCTCGGGTTTTCTGCCTTCTCCCCAGCGCTGCAATCGTCTTCGCTGTCTCCCTGGCTAACGTACAAATAACAGCTTCCCCTATGGGACAGGCTAGTAGGATTAGGTCCTGTTCCTTGCAGAGAAAGAAGGACGGGCAGGGGCTTTTGTTAAACCGAAGGATCATTTCTAGTGATTCTGTATGTGTGGCGGGGAGGAGGGGAAGATGAGGAGGGGTTAGGAGAGGGCAAGCTCTGCTCGTAGCTGAGCCTTACATCTCAAATGTGGTTGAGAGCTGCTACAATTTTTGGGTTATGTGTCCCTGTTTTCCCTTGACTTTTTGAGTCAGGCAGTATTCTGCACTCTCCTGGCTTCTTAGAGCAGTTGGTATCCTCGGTGACCTCAATGCAGAAATGATTGCTCTTCTAGTAGTTATTGTATGTGCCGGGTACAGATGTCAAATAGAATTCTAAAGCTATGCTAAGATAATAGAGAGAGACTAAAATTGATACATGGCTAGATTAATCCCATGGATTTAAGAAAAAAGTAGGGATGTGGATCGACATTTCAAAGCTGTTAAGGTGAATGGACAGTAATTATATACAATTGATGTCAGTTTTATAGCCACACAATAATAATTTCTCATTTGCTGGTTGTAGGTTGGTGGAACAGTGCCTCATACTTCACTGCTTGCTCTGAACATGTAAATGCTACAGCTTGGTTTATTTCTGTAAGATAAATTGGCCCATAATCAGAGGAATGGCTATTTTGTTAGCTGTGCTTGACAATTAAGTCTGGATTTCACATGAATTCTCTACCATTTATGTATTATGAAATGTATCTTCCTTCAGAGGTAGCCAGTTTCTCATAGCTGAATTTTAAAAGCAGAGGTGTTTCTGACAATGGAACAAGGCACCTCTTCTCACTTGATCACTTAATTAAGGAGTAGAATGAAAAGTATTGATATTCTGTTTCTTCCTTTGCAGTCTGTGTGTCTTTATGACACAGGCATCACCTCAATTGTAAGTGACATAATCTAATAGAGTTAAAAAATATTTTTGTAGGTATCTCATACAGCTTGAAAAAAAGAGGTGAGAAGCAACAACAGTGCTAAGCCAAAGTACGTTACCACACAAAGTATTTTATGACATAGCACCCAGTGGAAAATATTGTCACCAGTAGACATTACCCAGGAATTTTAGGTGATCAGGTAGTTACTTGAAAGTGCTTAATGTAATCTGTTGTAGTTCATAGCTTTGAGTGTTACAGCTGAAATTGCAGGTAAAACTTCATTAGTCCTATGCAGTGTTGATCAGTGCTTATGATTGCTAAGGTGCATAAATTGGATGTTGATCAACCTAAAAAGCTCCATCTTCCATGAGGTAGAGCTCATGAAATGCTGTCTCCCATTGAAGTCAGGGGCAAAACATGTAGTAGGGCCAGATTTTCAATCAAGAACATGAGTTTTATCTAAGATGATTGACTTATATGTTTATATGGGACAGTCTACTGGATTTTTTTAAGCAAACATGCTTTTACTGATTTCTGTGGTCATTACTGTAACGTATATAATTCATAGAGCAGGTCTACTGCCATTAAATCCAAGTGGCATTACATGATGCATTAAACAGTGGGAAGAGCATTTGTCATGCACCATTTTACCACACCTTTCTCCACTGGCAAATATATTTGCTTTTATGGGAAGATTATGTCTGCACACATGTACATACATAAATGCTTGGTTCTTCTGTTGGGTTCATGTGGAACACGTGACACCACTGCATGTGAAGACAAAGCAGGGAACTCAGGGCATAGAGGGTAAAGAGAGAAGCTTCATTCTGGTGCTAGTGCTTCAGGAGACAACTGAAAAGTTTCTTGATTGCTGAGATTATTTTAAATAGATATGGTAACAATATGTCCTTTTATCTAAATAAAAGTTCAACATGAAGGAAAAAGTTCTCTCTGAAAAGAGATTCTGACAGGATGGGGTATTGGGCTACGAGGCACTATGAGGAAAGAAATGTGGTTGGTTATCTCTGTTTTAGGGGATAAGAACCAGTGCTGGTCATTGTCCTGGGACACTTTCACCACTGAGTTATCAAACAGCATATGAGAAGCTTTATATTTAATTTAAAAAGTGTTTTATGCTTTTTTAGCTGGATACGTGCAAACCTGCTCAGTGACATGCAGAATCAATTCACAACATCCACAGTATGTCATTCCCAAGACCATTGCTTGAATTCAGCTTCGAAAACAACATTACATCGTCCACCATGATCAGAAGTGCGTAACTGATTTCTGATGTATCATAGAATGAGAGCCAAAATGCAGTCAAACTGAATATATCTGTTGAGAAAAGGGAAAAACAACAAGCTAGAAAATGAATAAGGGAATGTGTAGCTTTGCATTGACTCCTACCATTCTCCGGCCAGATACAACTCCCTTGGGAGCCATGGGCATGGACCATGAGCAACCATTTTCTTTGGGGGAAGAAGATAGAGGCACTTTCTGAAATGGATGTAACTTTGAAAGGCAGCTATTGAAAGCTGATCTGGTCTTGGTGAACTGTGCCTCTCCCTGTAGATACACATGCCACCATTGTTTGAGTATAACCAAGGAGGAGGCACAATGCTCACTGTTGTGTTGCCCATGAGCTTAATCAGAGAGGCTTTAGTGAGGCTCTGGGGAAATAAAGTTTCAAAAATCATTAAAATATACTTTTTACATTTTCCATCATCCTTTATGCTTTTTGTGTAGCCTGTTTGAATGATAAACTTGTCAGGGCAAGGTCCATTTCTTCCCCTGTTCGCTGAACACTGTCACAGTGAGTCTCACCTTAATTAAGTTTCAAAAACAATAACAATGCCTCCAGAACAGTGGCTGATTCTCGCAACTGGAGCTTTGATTGAACAACTTGGAGAGTGCTTTGTGCCAACTGTTAAGTTGCCAGTCCCACCTTCTATAAACTGTGACTGTGGATGGATGGCAGCTACCAGAGCATTGACTCAGTGTCTTTTGGTTCCTGAAACTCCATGAAAAGAGCCAGGATTGGCATGTCTGGAAGCATACAGGTCAGTGTTTCCATTGCCAAAAGAGCTACCATAGAGTGTATTGGGGCACGAGCTGTTCCCTAGATCCATCTCTGCATTGAGGAAATTGGTGAGGATGTAGAGAAAGGCTCTCTACACCTCCTATGACCACTTTCCAGAATTACTAATCCAGCATTTTATGAAATCAATTGTTTCAGGTTAGTCACGCTGCTCTTTTAATGTTCTGACTATCTCAACAGAACAAAAAGCATACAGATACCCTGTGAAACAACAGTGAAAAGTTCAAACTCTGACTCATTTTATTCAGAATGAAACAGGAATCTACAGCATGAATTGAAAGAATTTTGCCTCCAGAAGCATGAAAAGAGATGCTTCTTTGTGTGGATTTGAAGATTTGATGGGTATGCTTGGTACAGACCCATCAGTCATGAATTAACTTCTTCCACAACATTCCTGGGTTTCAGCTACTCTCTGCAAAATAGTTCTAGTTTTAGTACTAATATAGATACAATACATTTTAAATTAATATAGACTGAACGAACTTGAATGAAGAATCGCTGTAGATTCTGCAGGTAAGAAACTGGTATCTCAGATGAGGTTGGAGGGTGCCCACATTTTGCCTGTTAGGAATACTGACTGGCTATTTGAGACCTACAGATAGAGAAGAACCTTTAAATTTTATTTGCAGTCACGTTCAGTCATCCAGTTGTGCACTGGATATCTTGCGTACTCCTAATCTATTTTCTGAAATCTTTTACACTACTTGAGGTCAGGTTGGTGAGCAAGAGGAAGGGGACTGTGAGTAATTTTCTGTTTATGGCATTTTCTTAGTCCTGTGGGAATGGTTGTTTCTGGTGAAGTAAATACTGAAGATATTTGCATATGAATTTAGGCCTCAGTGTCCAAACACATCAATATTTCATTTAAAAAAATTGAGCATTAGAGTGGATATTTACTGTTCTAACTCCCTTCTGCTGAGTCCAAGAAAGGAACTACCACACTTACTGAACTAATCTGCATTTTAGTGCTAAGCCTGAGGGCCATGGGTAGGGTACTGCCTTCCTGCTAGCAAGGTGGGACAGCACCATAGGGAATTTCTCAGCTTGACCACCCTACAGTAGAACATTCCCAATGAGAGTATTTAGTCAGAAGAAGAATAGAATACAGGAAAAACAATTTATGTACATCTCACAGAGTAAGTTACTGCTGAAATAGTTGTGTTCTTAGAACAGTTGGTTGCCCCTTGAATATTACGGGACAGGTTTGTGAAGAAAAGGCAAACGCGCTTTCTAGAAATGAATTTTTAAATGTTCAAGGAAATAACGCTTGTATACTCAAGTTCAGGGTGTGCAGGAGTTTTTCTACCAAAAGAAAAGCACAGAAAAAAACAAATCCCAAGTAAAATAGATTGGAATAGAGCACTGCAGATAGAGGTTGTTCGGAGACTGCCTTCGGGGACGTGAAAGCATAGCTGTCCGTATAAAGGACCAGAGATGAGGAAGTTCCACACTGTAGCCTGGATGATACATCTCGATTCTCTGCGGCCTCTTCTGAGACTGTGGGGTCCTGCTGCCTCTGGCTTTGTGCTGGGCTAAGTTATCCTTTATCCACCATTTAGGCAAACAGCTTCATTTTGTGGCCCTTGTCACCAGAGCACTTGAGACTTCTGTAGTTGTTGCTTGATCACATACATATAAGACAGGAAATAATTATCCTTATTTTCACATGGTCTTGCCTTGCACTCTCATTTTAATTCATGGGTTTAAGGTAGGTTGGCAGCTCCAAGAGGAATTGAGCAGAATATGGGCAGCTGCTGCGTATTTTCTCTCTTTCAGAAGTCTGAACCCTCACGTCTGTAAACTGTTTAGTAATACCTCACTTACTCTCTTCCTTGTCCTAGCTAAAACCAGAGTACACATAAACCATGGATCCACAGCAAAGATTTTTGGATTCCATAAATGGTTCTTCAGAGTTTGCTAAGACTAATCAAATAACATTTTGAAAGAAACACCAGTGTCTTCCCTTCACCCTTCTTAAATATAATTTTCAATACTTTTAGATTTGAAAAGGACGATGACAATCTGGAGTTGAAAAAGATGCAAATAAGGGCAAAGTCCAGGCTTTGAACTGATGTTTTAGTGGCAGTCCTGCATACTTGCAGAAGGAAATAAAGGGAACATGTGTATTTCATAATTGTTACAAGAAGAAAGACCAATAATGTTCTTAAATTCTAAAATGGGGATATGAATCCGATAGGTGTTTGAAGTGCATCTTTGAACACAGATGATATTTATAAGGGCCTCTTACAGCAGCTGTGACTCAGTTTGAGTTCTCCCATTTAAAAAGAGGAGGTGTTGCAGAAAATGGGAAGTCTGAAGATGTACTACCATGGGCCCTTTTTGGGTGAAAAGAAATTGTTGTTATTAATGTCTAAATAACAATTACTTTTGCAGATAGGGGTTATATACAGTGTGTATAGCAAAATGTAGCACATACACAATACTTTTATTTGACCTTGAGGCTATTCAGGGAAAGTTCCTTTCTGAATTCTGGGAGCAGGAGAAGGGAAAGAAAAATGAAGGAACATTCAAAGATGGGGGGAAAAAAAAATCCAGACTTAGAAGACAGAACCTGTTTCCACATTTTATCCATCACACATTCCTGTAGGTTTAAGACTACTTACAATACCTTGTCTATTGTTGGTCACCTGTTGGCAATAAACTGGTGTTGCTCTTTTGAGGGAAATATCTTCACTGATTCCTTTTGACTTTGAATAGGAGAACACGTGAGAAAAAGTGGAGGAAAGCTATGCAAGACTGTAAACACAGAATTTAAATGTTCTGGGCACGTTCTCCACTTTTCGGGTATTATCGTTGGGTTTGAGGCATCATCTGGGGAAGCAGCAGTAGCTCGTTTTGAAATTTTTCTTGAATTTCCGTCGCGTGCATGCATTTTCCTTATTATGACTAAAAAGCCTGTATTGTGATTGACGTGATTTTGGTTGCTCTCTAGGAAAGTGTCTGTACACGATACACCTACTGATCATGTATTTTCCTAAGTGCTCATGCAGATGGGTGGTGACAAAAAATTCCTAAAGCAAGCCAATGCAGATTAAAATCCATCCGTATAGCAGTTAATAAAAAAGGCAGCAGAACTAGCCTTCATTACTCTACTTTTAGTGATATGGTGAACTACTGTGGCATCTTTAGCTGAAAATATATTAAAAGTCTTTAATTCAGTTGTTGCCTTCTGTTTGAGAGGTATGAATTTTGAAATAAAGTAGTTACTAGCTGGGATAATACAATAAGATTGTTTCATAAATATGTGTAACTCAAGATGCTGAGACAGTTTTTTTAAATGTTAGTAAGTCAGAAGAAAGGCTAAACATTTAACTACATTGAAATAAAAATGTTGAAAAACACATTCCAAAGAAATGTGAGACAAAGACACATTAGTTTTTCTGTGATATCTATTTAACAATGAAATAACTGAGGCCAGTAAAATATGTTGACAACCAGTGTAAAAATGGTAAGGAAAGAATTGAATAACTAAAGGTTATTCTTGGGAACAGTTTATTACTGAATAGTTGCTCTTTGTTTTGAAAAGAATAAGAATTACTTAATTATGTTATGCTGTTTGCCATGGAAGTTCTGAAAAACTGATTTTAAAGAAGCCATTACAGACTTCTTTAGTTTTTTCTTTGTGTAGTTTTCTTTAATCCGATGAATAGCTTGGGCAGATGAATGTATATGTGGTGAAAAAACCTGCCTTTTCTAAGGGTCGTGGCTGGTTAAGAAAGTATTCTTGCAGTTTTCTATCATTGTAGTATGTCTTCAATGTGAGGTATTTCAGCTGAAATTTCTAGGGGGGGCTGTTTAAGAAGTCCGTAAAACTGCTGAGTGATTTTAAGAACATATGGGCTTGATTCTAGTAGCAGATCAGTGTTACCAGTTAGGTTTGTCTGAAGTTCTTGATGTTCACCAAGTCTAAAAGTCTCAAACCCTCATTTTTTTTTGTACCAAGTGTAGCTGCTGAATTAGGTAGTCATAAAAGTAGACTTGAAAAAAACCCGTCCATTGTCGACTGTCAGTCCATAAACATCCTTGAAATTAGTCAGTTTTTGCTCTGAGTGGTTAGTAATGGAGATGTTTTTATAGCTGCAACCTGCTGAATTTGTCAGTATATTTCCCTATGCAAAGTTTGATTTTCAAAATTCATTGCTATTTAAAAGCTAAAGTTTTACTTGTTGGAGGATTAGAGCTTGGGCTCTAAATTGGATACAGGCAACAGTCTTCTATTAGGCAAATCAAGTGAGAGTGTTGATTACACATTTTATAAGTCACTGTATACAGCTCTACTGCTATTAATAAAATATTATTTTATTTTTGTTTTCTTTTTTTTTTTTCTTTTGTTGTTAATGAAATGCCTGTAAAAAGCTTATGGAGTCCTGTCACATAATTATTACAAAAATACTGAGCTATTTTCGAAACTAATTTTACCAGATTGTTACTTAACAAGAGCTCTGAGACACTTTTATGTATTACTGAGAAACCATAAACAAAAATCCTGTTGACCAGCTTGGGTTGTTCCTGAACACATGCAGCATTTTGTCTTGTCATCTCACATCCAAAAGAATAGTGGAAGTGGAGAAGGTTAGTGATCGGCTGTAAGAAAGAGCACAGAACATGGAAAAAAATGTATTAGTAAAAAATTTGTAGATATTATAGGTCACAAAGGAATCACATTAAATTCATCTTCTGTGTAAGGTGGGCCATAAGATTTCACCTTTTAGTAACTGATACAAGTGCAGCAGGTCTGGATAGAGAATAAAAGACTATGTGATCCTAATTAGAATTTTTTAGGGGCTGGGCAGTTCAACACTGTTATTGGTGAAGGGTGTTACTACCATGTTTAGAAATGTATATAATTTCAAAACTGGATTTATCCCACTGTTTTCTGGCCATCGTATCTGCCAGACTGAAGAGCTGTGAAACGTCTTTTCCATGCACAGCTGCTGGTACACTGATCAAGTCATGCCTTTTGCATTGAGTCTTTAGATAGTTCAATGAAAGGCATTTTCTTCACATATTTCATCATTCTGTGAGTCTTCTTTGAAGTCTTTCCCTGATATCCCTCTGGAACTGCAGTCTCCAGAGTTGGGCTGGTATTCCTGGTTCATCAGGAATGTGCATTATCATCAGTTTCGAATGTAATCTAATCTTTTGTTGTAGAGTTGCAGACTTCTCTATAATCGAGAGAAGCGAAATTAACAGCCCCTGAAGCTACAGTTCAGCCTGGAGAAGAGAAGGCTTCTAGGAGATGTTATAGCAACCTTCCAGTACCTGAAAGGGGCCTACAAGAAAGCTGGGGAGGGACTGTTTACAAAGGCTTGTAGTGGTAGGACTAGGGGCAATGGGCATAAACTGGAGAGGGGCAGATTTAGACTAGATATATGGAAGAATTTCTTCATTATGAGAGTGGTGAGGCACTGGCACAGGCTGTCCAGGTATCTTATGGTTGCCCCATCCCTGGAGGTGTTCAAGGCTGGGTTGGATGGGGACTTGGGCAGCCTGGTCAGGTGGGAGGTGATCCTACCCATTGCAGAGGGATTGGAACTAGATGATCTTTAAGGTCCCTTCCAACCCAAACAATTCCATGATTCTATCATTCTATGATTCTACAATTCTTCTCCTATTCGGGGAAGCTGCAATACAGTCAATTCAGTAGACTTAACCCTTCATCAACATTCCCCTCTGTAGTAACTTATATCATGAAATTGGTCTGTAGTCTTTATTTCTGGACCTGGTAGTTAACTGCATCTGCCTGCCTGCTTCCTTGTTCATCACCTTCTCAGTTGCCATCTGAGAACTTTTATCAGAGATACTTTTGACTTCCTCCAGGTTACTGATAAAAATGAGTGCAAGACTGAGAATCTGTCCCCATGGGAGTCTGTTAGAAACATTGCTACTCAATTTAATACTTTAAAATTTAATGCATACGCACCATATTCATTTTATGTTTTATTAATCAAAATTTGAGATATAAAATAAAAAGCCTGATTGAAATCTAAGAATATTAGGTTAAATTTGAAGTCTGATAGAAATATAAAATTGATGTAGTGATACATTGTCTGTAAAAATTAGTTCCTGGACATTAATTATTCCATCATCTTTTTTTCAGTTATTCATCAAATCCTTTCTCGACCAGACCAGTCCATCATCAGCAGCAATATCAAAATCTCTATTTGACAGTTCCCATTTACTCTGTTTAAATGTCACAATATTATAGAACAAAGATAAATACTGCTCTTTGTTTGCTTTGTCTCATAGCACTGAGAATAAGGGGACAATCAGCAATTGGTGTAAAAAAAACCCACCCTAGTCTAATTCAAAACAACTTGATGTGGCTTCACATTTCCTTTAGCTTGCTGCCACAAAAGTGAGTGCTTTTAAGCATCCCCAAAATGTAGATCTGGCACACTTTTTGGTAGTGCCTGACTACACCAGCTGATGGAGACTGAACAAATCCTGTTTGTTTCAGGATGGCATTTCTATGTTCCTGTATGGACAAACAAAATATCCAAAATTTGAATAATTAGCACTAAAAGAATATGAACTGTAAGAAGAGGTGTGGAAAATAAAGTCCTGGAAAACCAAACACTACTTGAGCATAGTGACTCTCCTCCCAAGGGCTATGTGCCTTACTTCTGTTTTGTGAACCATCGTGGAGACACCTGGAACTCAATGAATGTCCATGTGCCCCTAGTGTCTCTGTACACACCAGTGCTCAGGGCTGGACTGCATTCCAGCAGTGCCAATGCGGTTGATATGTTAAACCGATTTATCAAGCCAAGTGCTGAGAACTGTGCGTAGGAATGAGTTCAAGAGAGGTGGATATTAGGGACTATGTAAAGAGAAGGGGACAAGCATACCGAGTTGAATAATCTTTCCAGCTGCAAACTAATGTTCTTCTCTTTGTAGATATTTCAGGAAGAGATAAAGGGATGCTACATGAACACTGTTAAGACTTCATTCCTCAAATTCATCTAAAGAGTCAGGGTTATTAGGGTTGTATTAGACAGAGCCTGACCTCTTGTGCTTCTTGGAATAATTTATTTGGAAGTTGGAAATACACTTGTGAAAATCCTGGCCTGAGTGGAGCCCATGGAAACTCATGTGGGTGAGATTTCGGTTGGTTTGTTTTCCTTTCATGATGACTTTGGCTTCCTTCTTCTTGCAGCATGAGTCTCAGTGTCCTAGGTGGGTGAATATTAATCTCCTTTTTGTCCTCTAAAAGGCCCCAAGCCAGCCACTGCAATTAATGAAACTCTTGGAATGCTCGTGGGGAAGCACATATAATGCTTATCTGAAAAGAGACAATAGTCTTCTGCCACGCTGCAGTGCACTGATCCCTGCTGGATGAAGAAGCTGTGCAGTGTGTGTTTTGTTGGAAAGGCAACAGCTCATTTGAAAAATCAGTGATGAGTTAGAAGTACTAGATAATGAGGACTGAGATAACAAAGTATGGAATATTCAAAGTTTATCAGATATTTAAAGATATCTAATATTTTCAGCGTAGTGTGGATAATTAAAATCACACCAAAGAGATAATTGTATGGAATGTATTCTGGGAACACAATTTGTTTTCAGCAGTAGTAATTACAGGCGGCAATAATGTAGGATACTGTGCAGAGCATACATAGGATAGATTTCTGTAGCTATTATTACAACTGTCCAATCAAAGAAATCTTTCTGTGTAATCTCTACAATTATTTAACTGCTAATTTGATTCTAAAATTGTCTTTCTAGGCAATTATTCCTGAAATCAATACTCCTTGTGTACTTGGAAAATTTCTCAACATCATTGTAATGAATCTACATTCACTGTATTGACGTTAAATTATTTGATATATTTGGATATTTCCATGACTAATTAAGCCTAGCCATGGGTATCTTAGCTCTCCAATTTGGTCTTGCTCACACGGAAGGCAAAAGTAGGACTTGCAGGGACCTCTGTGGATGTGGACCGAGTCTCTGATCTGTGAGTGAGGTCTGAAGTACAGACTGCTTCTCCTGTGCACTAAGTTTATACAGATACCCACGTGAGAGGTATTTTCAGAAGGGGGAATGTTTTCCTTTTTGTACAACAGTAATGACCAAAGAAA
Source organism: Piaya cayana (assembly GCA_013389865.1). Taxonomy (NCBI): domain Eukaryota; kingdom Metazoa; phylum Chordata; class Aves; order Cuculiformes; family Coccyzidae; genus Piaya; species Piaya cayana. The sequence continues at coordinate 73,673 of WAAB01012879.1, read as the reverse complement.
CAAGCAAAACTTTTATAGAGGGCATTAAATATATTGGTTGTCACTGATGCTCTCCTGAATTTCATGCTTACACAAATTAAAGTTGCCATTATAGGTTGCCCAACAAGTTGTACTGCTCATATGTTAAGCCCTTCAGTGACGAGGACAATGTCAATAAAATATGATAAGTGATAATCTGGAAGCTAAATCACTGTAGTGTGATATTTGTGCCTTCCTAAAATAAATAGTAGGTTATTTCAGTAGATCTGCTCATTAGCCTGAGAGCAGAGTACAAACCTTACCTGTATTAGCTAAACTGATGAAATACTGAGATATCTGTGCCTCTGCTCCATGAGGCTATGACAATTTCAGGAATACTCTGAACTTTTTGTCAGTTTGGAGCAGCATATGATTGTTGTTTTGATACTATTGATGTGTCTTTCTAGAATAAAGAGGAAATACAGCACTAAGTGTATTTTAAGCCTTCTCATAGATGCTTTTGTTTGTTTTAAATCCATACACTTTGGTTGAGAGTGAAGATAATTAAATATGTTGATTTGTCTATCCCTTGTTATAAAAGCTTTTTAATTCTGTGTTTTCTCTTGTTTCCTTTGCTTTTGTAGAAAAATAGGTGGGGAGTAAAATACTTCAAAAATGCATACTCCTTACCTCACGTCCTCCACTAGTAAACTAATGAGTTCTTAAAACAGTAAATCGCTTTGTGTGTGTGAAAGCTGCTGTGAGCAGCAAATTCCTCCTTTGCACTATCTGTGCACGTATCTGGGCGTTCCAGCGTATCTTGGTGGAAATGACATGGGTTTGCCTTTTAAGCACTGAATGTGTACTTCTGCAAACAAAGATTTATTAATTGCAGAGCACCTTCCTCTTTTTAATATTAGAAGAATGTCGTTCTTTCTCTTCAGTACTGTTTAAACATATGAAAAGTTTTTTTTTAAAATTGCTCTTCTATTACTCCGTTCCTCTACGAAGTAAGACTTATTCCCATCAGAGTAACACTTATAACCCTTTTGTTATGTCAGTACTCCTCTCAGTGAGAATATTGGCATTTATTCTTGTAAATAATTGAAGGATTGCCATTTTAGCTGATTCCACAGTCTCCTTAGGGAAAACTACATTTTATAAATATTACCACTGCACCTTTGATAATTTCCATGTCTGAAAAGGAAATATCATCTTACTTCAGAGCAAAGAATGTACTTTATTTGCTTTCTGTTCAATACAAATGGAGTCTTAAGACTGAGATGGCAGTATGATTTAGAAAACTTAGATTAAATGGAGTTTTATGCATGATTTTTTTTCTTTAAATATATACCGACAATGTTGATAGATTGGCATTTCAATAAAGTTTCTGATGCATGGTTTTGTCAATGGACTATAACAAGTATTATTTTTAGGTACACACCAATGTTTATGTATCCCATTGTGTGGTAGGAGTATTTTTAGGCTCACTGGTTAAG
>WAAB01012879.1:57371-72083 GCA_013389865.1 Piaya cayana | reverse complement strand
GTTCCTCTACGAAGTAAGACTTATTCCCATCAGAGTAACACTTATAACCCTTTTGTTATGTCAGTAGTCCTCTCAGTGAGAATATTGGCATTTATTCTTGTAAATAATTGAAGGATTGCCATTTTAGCTGATTCCACAGTCTCCTTAGGGAAACTACATTTTATAAATATTACCACTGCACCTTTGATAATTTCCATGTCTGAAAAGGAAATATCATCTTACTTCAGAGCAAAGAATGTACTTTATTTGCTTTCTGTTCAATACAAATGGAGTCTTAAGACTGAGATGGCAGTATGATTTAGAAAACTTAGATTAAATGGAGTTTTATGCATGATTTTTTTTCTTTAAATATATACCGACAATGTTGATAGATTGGCATTTCAATAAAGTTTCTGATGCATGGTTTTGTCAATGGACTATAATAAGTATTATTTTTAGGTACTCGCCAATGTTTATGTATCCCATTGTGTGGTAGGAGTATTTTTAGGCTCACTGGTTAAGCTGTTTTTGCTAAAGAAAACAGTAATATTTGAGAAAAGAGATAGTGAAGTCACTTGAAAATTCCTGTGTGGCTTTACAAGCATCTCCTGTGCTTCCCTAGCACTTGGAGGGAGTTTGTATTGTCTCAGCTGGGAAACCAGGGAAGTTCTTTAGCTTCTTGAAGGCATAGTAAACGTTCTATCAAATATTTTGCCAGGAAATATATTTATATAGGCAGAATTTGCAGGATACCATCTCCTTTTTATACTGGACCTCATGTTTGAACCTACAGTTCACACTTCCATTCTCTAATTGACTTTATATGGTACTAACATGTAGTGCAATTGTGCTGAGCCTTCCTGCTGAGACAGCAGGACCCCGAGGGGAGAGCTGAGGTGAAGAAGCTAGTCCCAGGTGAAACCCTATCAGNTCTCCTCCTTATGTCGAAGATTCCAGAACTGGACACAATACTACAGGTGAGGCCTCAGAAAAGCTGAATAGAGGAACAGAATCACCTCCCTTGACCTGCTGGCCACGCATCTTTTGATGCATCTCAGGATACTGTTGTTAGTGTCTGTGATCGAGTGATTTGTTGATTCATCTGGAGTTTTTGAACTCTCCTGCAATGTTTCCATGTTGTATATTGTGCCACATGTGCTGTGCATCTAGTGTTGTGGGGCTTCTGTAGAGTATGTACTTCGTGTATTGACTGCTTGCTCACTGCTCCCCAAATACTGAATCAGCATATGTTGAATACTTTATGGTCTTTACTGGAGTGTGCAAGTGTCTGAAATGTATTACCTATGCTGCTTCTGGTGTCTGCTTAGGCTTTGATACACAGCTCCTGTCTATAAAGGCTCTAAGAGATAAAATTATGTACACTTACTTATATCATCAGTCTGAAGGAATTAATTAACTTTAACTAGCCTTTGTATTCACTGCACTGACAGCAGTTATTTACATTCATAGAATCATAGAATACTTAGGATTGGAAGGGACCTTGAAGATTGTCTATTTCCAACCCCCCTGCCATGGGCAGGAACAAAATTCAATGAACTTGTGCTTTTAAAATACATCTTATTGTGCATTTTGCTTCCAAAATTTCATTAGGTGTAGGAGCTCCACCAATGGTGTGTTAGCAATACATTCATAGATGTTGCTATAATGAAAACCATTTATTTTCTTTATGTATTTGTTGCAAAAGAGTTATCCCGGGATAGTTTCCTCCCTATAAATCCAAAGGAGAGAAGACACCTATCCATTTTACTGTGACTTATTTCTCTACTTACAGTTGCTTTTGCTAAGTTAATCTTGGTTGAAACCATCAATTTTTCATCTCCTCTTTATGCTAACTTTGCTTGAGTCAGTTTAGACCATCTGTGTAGTCCCAGCGCTACAATCCTCACTACAAGTTTACATTGTTAGCCATCTCAGTGCAATAGCACTTTTGGGGAGGTTTTGCAGAAAAGAGGCAATCTAGATCTCAGTTATTTCTCCCTAGTGCCACCTGCAAGCAGTGATGCTCTGTGAAGACAGCAAGACACAGGGATTTGGCCACCTGCATGGTAATATTAAACACTGTCCTAAGACCCAGAGAGGCTTCTCGTTTCTTGAGATCACGAGTCTCCATTTTGGCTTTCTGTTGGACACTCACTCAGGCAGAAACATGTTACACATATTAATTAATTGTTTTTAATTTTTTTTTCAGACTAGATGATTTGTATGCTTTCCTGAGCATTTAATTTGATTTCTACATTAATTCTGTATCAGGGAGTAATTAGAATAGGCAAAGAGGAATAAGTAGGACTTAGGTTATGAAACAAAACTGCCACGTGAAATTATTGCCTGTGGTTCTTCGGGAACCAGTCATCTGCTACAACTTCTTTTAATAGCTCCTTCACAATTTAATGTGTTCAAAACAAATGTAGCATTTTGCTCTTGAGTTACATTTGGATTCTGCTTCCTAGTTGTTGGCACAAAAACCATTGCAAAATGGTCGGAGCATTGACCCTGAAGTCTGGGGAACCCAAACCACTGGGGATGTGTTGCAGAGGCTGCCTGAAGTCCTCTGATACACCATTATCTGCCTTTAGTCAGTTCACTAAGTGACGGTGCTGGCGAAAATCTATAACAAAAATATTGAGGTCTACAAAATTTTGTAAGTGCATCGATTTACAATACAATTTGGAAGATAACGTGCAAGAAACACTAGCAAATATTCTGGAATAATTTGCGTGCTTTCCTAAAGAAACAAAGCTAAACCAATGGATTTTACCTTCCTTTTTCTCAGTCCACTTGAAAGACTGACAAATGTACAACCCTCCTTGGTAACATTTTCATCCTTTGGCTGTTTTCCATCAGGTTTCTCAGAGAGAGATGTCTGCCATCTCAGGTTTTTTCTGATTTCATATAACTCTGTGCCTGCAGAGATGGAAAGGAGCTGATAACTAATGCTCAGCCATTATTGACCATTTCCTGATGCTCCTGATCAGAAGTAGAGTGTGTTGGAGCCAGCTGCCTTGGAGGGCAGGCAGGGAAACGACATCTGAACATGGGGTTCTGGGATGCACTGTGGGGCTCAGTAGCAGGGATGGGTAAACTGGCACCATAGCAAAGAGGAGTGAGGAGAGGGGATGGTGTGTGTGTGATCTGGAATTACTGTGCTAGGAGAATGCCTTCCCCATGACAAACATCTGCCATCACTTCCATGGAACCAGCTGCTCCAAGTGCAACTTGAAAGACATAAATACAGTTGTTGATTCATTCAGCCAAGGAAGACACCAAGAAATACTAATCAGTTCTTAAAAGGTCTGGTTTATTTCTTCAGACCTTTCTAATCTGAAACAACAATCCTGTCAGCTCATGATCTTGTTCATACAAACACCTCTACCTATGCAACATTCCTGTCATTCCACACTCATTTTCCTGCTGAGCACTACCTTGCAGCTCTATGTCCTGTATTTATCACCATGACAGTAAATGAAACTTCTCAGCATCTTTCCAGAATGCTACTGACATTCTGTTAAAAGGAGGAAAAATTCCCCACAAACCCCCTCAGTGCACATTTTTAGAGAAGACGAAATTACATTCTGTCTTCCCAGATATCTTGCAGTCAAGATATCAAGCATGAAACACTCAACATCTTTCTGAAAATCAGCTATTTTTTCCCCGCTTTCAGGGATTATTCATAAATTACTAACTAATATCACGTTTATGAGTTTATCCTATGAAGACGTGATTCAGAACACTGGTGCTCAGCTTCTTATTTGGAGAGAGGAAAAAAAAGAAGACACATTCCAGTGTGTAATTTTCAGATCAGTGATTTACATTATTAATAAATGTGGTTTAATATATTACAGTAAAACAAGATGAAATTAATGCACAATTGGTGCAAAATGTATAATTATATTAAATGTATAATAATAAATGTATAGCAATTAATGTATAATTGGTGCAAAAAGAGTGATATGTTGCAGCTGGAACTTACAGAAATTCCTTTAAAGTAAATAGCAAGTCAGGCTTTTGGGAGATTCTGGCTCTCACTCATCTCAGGTGTTGTTTCTTGGAATCAAATTAAGACCTGCTTATCACTGCCTGGTAATAGTGAAGGTGTTCCTGTGGCTACAAGGGAGAGGGCTGGTAAGAAATACTTCCTTTTTTTTGAATTTACTGAAATTTCCCTTGGATGTGACAAACTGATGTAGCAACTTGTAGTGTTACCCCCTGTGTCCTGGTATTGGATGTTTTGGATACTGAAGTAATGTTAATTAGTGAGTATAATATTGCAACTACAAGTTACATCGAGGCTTTTGTGGGTTGTAAGCTGAGGTTTTATAATACCCTATTTGTGTTCACAGTTGTCCTTTTGCCAACGAAAAAAATACTCAGAAGTACTTGAGGGTACCTGAGGCTTAATTTTAAAAGTACTGTAGATACTTCAGACAGCAGCGCTCAGTAATTCTCATTGAGAGAGTAGGTACCAAAGCACTAGCTACTGGCGTTACAAAGGCACCTAAAAGGTGCCTACAGTTGCAGATGGGAACCTGTAAGATGACTGGAGTAATCTAGGCACAGGAATTGCACTGCCTTTTCAAGAGACGGGTGGCTTCTCAAGTGAGTAGGTGTTAGGCAGCTCTCATAGCTGGCAGCTCCTGCAAGTCTTAGGAGGCACTTACATGCACCATTTGTAAATCTGCCCCTGAGGCACTCATAATGAATTGTTCCAACTGCCGTACTAGTTTCGTGTTTGTTTTGTCATCTGTGCAGGCACTGGCTTCTCTGATCTTGTTTGCAAGGTTATGTATTGCAGGTTATTCTTTTAGTAGTTTTTGTTCAGCTCAAAGTGATAAATACCAAAAGCAGCAGCCCTTCATGTTGCTAATACTGAAAAATTAAAAATAGCTGGGACAAAATGACATTCATTTTGCAGTAGTTAATATGTATCGATAAAATATGCTTGGATTATTCAATACTGCCTGTGAGCAAGGACTGCTGCTTACTTCTCTGCCTGACTGGCAGCACTTGAAATGGTGCACAAATGCCCTTTTATTGGTGAGTAGATTCTTTGTCCTGTGCATGTGCCCACATGTATTTCTTTTTCATATGACAGTTTATGTTTTGGTAGCTATGATAGACTGGTGTATTAAGTAAATGTGTGTATCTGTTTTGTATGCAAGTGTATTTCTTGTATGCAAATGTGTATATTTTGCTGTGTCTTGTCTTTTTTTTCCTGTGTTTTCTGTAAGGTCAGCATCTGTTTATCTGAAAGTGTTAGCTTTAAAATTGTTATTTTTGTGAATATTTGATCTAAGGTGCTAGATTCTGTGGTTTATATGTTAATGGATTAACAATCACTGCAATTTTGGAATATATGAAACAAATGGAAACTAGCTCTTTCCTGTCTTTATTTCCTCAAATTTTTATTCACTCACGATTTGCATTTGACTTCAGAGCTACCCACAGTGCTTCATGCATGTTGGTTATAATGAGATTGCTACTGCAACTGTGGCTGATGCAGCAGCTGCTGTGCATAGAGCAGTTTTCCTCCTTGCTGTTTGTGCATGGATGTTATGTTTGCATGTCATTTTGCAAAGAGAAATAGGACTGTTCTTCCAGGTTGGCCAGTGGATTCCAAAAGGGCTACAGCTTTGCAAGACACTGAGGTATTAAATTGAACTACCTGTAGGACTTCTTTATGTTGTCAGGATGTTTAATCTCCCACTACTCCTTAACCTTGCAGACTTTGTTTTCCTTCCAAACTACTCTTTATTTCCTCTGTGCACAACCATGCTGGGCATCTGCTTAGTGAGAACTGTGCAAAATACCTGGAAATAATCACCCCACTGCCCTTTCATAAAAGTATTTTGCAAAACTTGAACGAATGGAGGAATCCTTCCAGCTGCAGCCACTGGCTTCCTGCATGCCAGCTTCAGCACACATCACACACAGCCACACAGAGCCAGAGCTGGTGCTGCTCTGAGGATAGGGTGCTCCTGCATACAGAATAAGCAGCAGTTTATGGCAGATGCTACAGTGTTTCATACCAAAGGTATTGTGCACACTTTGCGTGCATGCTTTAAACGAGTGCATTGCCATAGAAGGGAAGTTTGCGTCTTCCCACTGGTGCCCTGTGGTTCCTAATGCTTCTTTCCTTGGTACTCAGTAACGGAATTAATGTAACCGCAACATGGGGATGGGAACAGGTTTGTCAAATGAAATAAAGGAACCCTTCAGTTTACACCTGTCTGCTCAACTCTCTGTATGGCTCCATCCTCATCCTTATGTGATGGTCTTTATTTGTGAGGAAGAAATACGTTAAAATCCTTCAGCCTAAAGAAATGTGATCTAAAGGAGATTTTTAAAGTCACAGAATCACAGAATCACCGGGTTGGAAGAGACCCACTGGATCATCGAGTCCAACCACTCCCACAAAACACTAAACCATGTCCCTCAGGACCCTGTCCACCCGTAACTTAAACACCTCCAGGGAAGGCGAATCAACCACCTCCCTGGGCAGCATATTCCAGTGCCTAATGACCCTTTCCGTAAAAAACTTCTTCCTAATCTCCAACCTAAACCTCCCCTGGCGGAGCTTGAGGCCATTCCCCCTTGTCCTGTCCCCTGACACCTGGGAGAAGAGGCCAGCTCCCTCCTCTCTACAACCTCCCTTCAGGTATTTGTAGAGAGCAATGAGGTCTCCCCTCAGCCTCCTCTTCTCCAGGCTAAACAACCCCAGCTCTCTCAGCCGCTCCTCATAAGGCCTGTTCTCGAGCCCCTTCACCAGTTTCGTTGCTCTTCTCTGGACACTCTCCAGAGCGTCAACATCCTTCTTGTGCTGAGGGGCCCAGAACTGCACACAGTATTCAAGGAGCGGTCTCACCAGTCATGAATTTTCATTCATGGAAGTGATTATGATAGTGAATAGAGAATCATTACTGGCTATATATTTTTTTAATTTGTATTGATTCATTTATTATACATCTCTATAAACCTGGGCTCCTTACCATTAACGAGAGCTAGTTGACAGCTGGCTGAACATGAGCCAGCAGTGTCCCCAGGTGGCCAACAGCATCATGGCTTAGATCAAAAGTTGTATGGCCAGAGGGACTAGGGAAATGATTGTCACCCTGTAGTTGCCGCTGGTGAGGCTGCACCCTGGATACTGTGTTCAGTTTTAGCCCCTCAGTACAAAAAGGGTATTGAGCTACTTGAGCATGTCCAGAGGAGGGCAGCAAAGCTGGTGAAGGGCCTGGAGTACGTGGCTTGTGAGGAGTGGCTGAGGGAACTGGGGTTCTTTAGCCTGGAGGATGCTGAGGGGTGACCCCAGTGTTCTCTACAAATCTCTGAAAGGAGGTTATACTGAGGTGGGTGCTGGTCTCTTCTGCTGAGTAATGAATGATAGGATGAGAGGAAATAGCCTCAAGTTGTGCCAGGGGAGGTTTAGATTGGATATTAGGAATATTTCATTACTGAAAGAGGGGTGAAGCATTAAAACAGGCTGCTCAGGGAAGTGGTGGAGTGACTGACCATGGAGGCCATGGAGGAGTTAAAAAAACATGTAGATAAGGTGTTGATGGTTGGACTCGATGATCCAAGAGGTCTTTTCCAATCTAGTGATTCTATGATTATGTGGTAACTGCTGCACGCATACCAGGCTAAAAAGTAGTTCTTTCCCAACAGCCCATAATGCTTGTATCCTGTTCAGTCTGCTGTTGATGGTGCAAAATTTTCTTCACCATTCTGCATTTAATCTTGAGTAGTTTTCCTCTTCTCTTAAGCTCAAATTCCCTAATGACTCTCTGGGTATTTTGTGTCATATCTTCTAAATCAGGTGTTCAGGAATAAAATGTAAATATTTACTTTCTGCACCACAAAACTGATTTTTGCTTCGTTTTTCCCAGAGATGTGTTGTTGATGATGGCATTTCAAGTGAGAAGATTATCTGTCTTCCACTTTTCCTATCTTAGGGCACTGCGTGGGACATTTTTTAATAAATCTTTTCCATAAACATTGAAATTACATTACATGATTGAGATTACGGGAGCTAAACGTTGTGGCTTTCGGTTGTTTTCTAGTAGTCATTATGCAAACGTATGGAAGAGATGGTTCAGGAAGGTTCTATAAAAATACCTTCTGTTCTGCCAGGCTAATATATTTTTTATCAAACCTCTTCAAATTGATTCTGTATACTCTATTTTTCTGGCATTCCTAGTTCTTTGGAGACTCCTGAATTCTGAATAGACAATGTAAAGCATGCATGAAGGTAGGCTGCGACTTGTCCTCAGGAAACATATTCAATTCTACTGGGTTAGGGCTTCCAGAGCTTTTAAACTGTATAAGCATAGTTTAAATTTTGATCCTGATCAATGTGTATTGTGTGGTGTCTGTCAGTCAGCAGTGAAATGGATTTAGCATTTTATTACTTATAGCACTGAATATAATTCAATTAAATTAGCAGAAAAAATATATCAAATTGCTCTGACCGGTATTTGCACTATAAGTCCAGTGTAAAAAAACTCATTCATATCAAAATGAAAAATCGTATGAGGTGAGCACTAATAATTAATTTTTTTTTGCACCTTTAATGGGTTAATTTCTAAATGCAGCTATGAAATCTCTTACTGATTTCCCTGCAGTGTTAGTTTTTCTCACTTTCAGTGTCCTCAGGGTTATTAGTATCACTTAGGGTACAAGCTGTTTACCCTAACAGCTCGAGGTCTGTGTTGATGCTGTAACATTTGTAATGTTTTATTGCATTAAACAATCTGAACTTGTTACACATCTAGGAATTTTTTGTCTTAATATCTGAGACTTGGTTTTGCACTGGCTTTTTTGACCCTCCTGAGCAGCTTGTTTCTCATGGCAGCATCTGGAGGGGCTCAGTGGGTGCAGCGTGTAGGGAGGGTGAGATGTGTGAAACACCTTCTGGCTTCTCACCAGCTCAGGTGTGCCCAGTGTGGAGTGTATCTGCAATGCAAGCAGAATGTAAAGTGATGTATTAATGCTTTACATCTGTACCATTAATTTTTACCCTGTGTGATTCACCTGCTACTTTATGGCCATATGTTTGGAAACAAATGCCAGTACCTTAAAGCATAAGATTCAGAATTGAGAACCTATTGTGTCTGTTGTGTTCTTAGTCTATAACCAGAGTGATGTCACTGACATATCAATGAGGTTGCAGAAGTCTGGAAATAGGTTTCCTTATGAGTGCTCATACGTTTCAGAATGGTCTAATTTCATAGTCTTTTCTCTTTTTTTTTTTTAAGCCTTTGAAGGTTTTTATCCATTTCAGTAGAGAATGGATCAAGCCCTAGGAATAAACCAGGTTTGTTATCTGCAAGACTGCCTAGGATTTAAAAGATGTTTTCTGCTGTGGACAATAAATAACAGAAAGGGAAAGGTCTCTCAGGACAAAGCAGAAAGATATGCCGTGCTTTTGAATGTAAAGAGTGAACACAAGAGTTTGCTTGCAATGTTAATGCAAATAATTTAAGCCAAGTTTGAGGCTTCTGTTTTTCTGAGTGCCTAGCTTGAGAAATCTAAAGCCTAATTTTGAGGTATGTGTTGAGAAAAGGGATTTTCGTCAATGCTGCCCAACTCTTAACAGGTCTTCAGAATGAGTGAGCTGTCATATTTCAGGGTCTTGCAATGAGCAGATTTGGCTGCACAGCGATAGGGACAGTAAATTACACATTTCTGACAGTAAGATAGCTCCATTTCTGTATTTTGCACCCCTGCTCTAAAACATCTATAGGCTTATATTTCTTAAAGAAAAAACTGCAGTAATTTTTGAGAGGACAAAATAGCATATTTGCTTCTGAATTGTGTTTTCTTAAAAAAACCTGATCAATTTTATTGAAGTGCCACATCCCTACATCTCCAAATGAGATTTAATAACCATCTATGTATAAAGACCTCTTGAATATTCCAGTTTATCATGCATACAAGACAGTGAAAGTAGGGCATTAGGGCAAGAATTCAGCAACCTCAGTGAAAGGAGATCCAACAGTGATGCCTGTGATATAGCACCAATGTCACATTGACAAGTGTCAAGTTCAAAGCTGTAGATGGGATCTTGGAGTTGAACTCGGATGTCTTAAGTCCCAGTCCAGTACATCAGCTGTGAGGTATTTCCTGCCTTTCCTTAATTTCATCTTCTGTTGGTTATGATTCATGATTCCTTATAGAAAGGGCTTCACAGTGCTAGCTCTTCTTTGAAAGGGAAATTTTAATTTGCCTCTGAATGAGCTGCCAAGGAGGCTAGCTGGCAGGATGGAGTGTGGCAAAATTATTTCAATCTTGAAATGGTAATAAATATTTACAGCGATTTCTCTGGAGCTCTTCAGTATTGTTAAAATGAACAACTCCAATTACAGAATATTTGTTGAGGCTGTGGTGACTCAGCCATTGGTGCAGTAATCAGAAGAACAGAAATGCTGTCCTTCCCTGCTTGGAAAATGCTCCTCCTGTGTCATTTGTGGCATGAGCTACTAGAATTAGCACCACAAATGTAACTGGGATTTTGGCTGCCCTGATTGATCAGGCTTCCTGGTGCATCAAAAATTTGTGCCAGCCACTTCTGTATATCTATTAACAGGTAATAAAAACTAAGTATTCAGCATTATGTCTATTTGGACTATGTCTAGTTCATAGTGAATAGTTCTACGGTGGCAGTTTGCTATGCGCATATTAGGCTGTTTTGGTTCATTGTTGAAACAAAAATCTGAATATCACCTGCATTACTTGCAGTGGTAGTGCTGTTGCCAATCACCACATCTGTTGAACTGCAGAATGTGCTGTGGAGGAACATGTAATTTGCAAACATAACATAGTAGATATTCCAGTTAGTTTTGTGAACGGTAGATGAACAGTGTTTTTTGACCTGGATTTCTGGGATAATGAACCCCAGGAGAATAGGCCTGTAGAATTTTAGAAGGGTGGAATTGGTGGGTTTTACTGAAATCAAACTTCTAAAAAACCTCTGCAGCTCAGCAGAGATCAGTCTGTGGATTTCCTCAGGATCATTTAAGAGTTCCCTAGGAAACAGGTCATCCTCTCATAGTAGAATAGTCTACAACTTCAGCTTATTCATTGTACCAAATTATCATTTTCTTTGGCAGAATTTTTTTTTTTTTTTACCTTAAGGGCGATCAAATGCTCCAGTGTTGTCCATGGAGTCTTCATTCTTAGAGACGTTTAAACCCTGACTGGACATGGCCCTGATCAACTTGCTGTGGTTGACCCTGCTTTGGTGGGGGCTGCCAGACTTGGTGACCTCCAGAGGTGCCTGCCAGCCTCTTCCATTCCATATGACTTTCTCCAAGGTGTTGCCCTCCCTGTTACCCCACAGATAAACAACTGGAACCATAGTAATGGAATAAAGTGCCAGGGTCTGTAGTAAAGGATCTGCAGAGACCTGTGGGTACTCTCAGTCCCAAATTCCTTTGTATCAACTCTGTGTCTATCAGGACATGACCTTATTCTCCTGAACAACCCCCTCTCTCAAGGGCTCCAAAGAATGCATGTTAGTACTTAAATAGTGACTAAAGATAATCTGTGAAGTGATTATCATGTTGATGCATAATTCCAGGTCTTGTCTATGCAGAACCAAGGAATACCTCTTCCTCTTGCCAGCCTGCTACTGGCACTCCAGTGCAGAGCAGGGTCCCAGCATATCATGCTCTAATGCACAAGACCCATGCATGGAATGTGACCTGCTCATCATAGGTCTCCAGACATGGTCTGGTACAGTATCAGTACTCCAGTTAATGACCAACAAGTAGGGAAGAGTGTCCTCTGCATTATAATTCTAATATGTACAGTGGCAGAGTATCTGTGAGCGTCAGAGGAGCCCTTCGCCATGCTAATAATGAGCTTTAGACACTTCTTTTAAAAGGCACTAAAAGAAAAACAAGGTGTACTCTTTCCTATTCCATTCCCATTGCAAGGATAACAAACCTGCATGCTAACTCTATGCTGCAACATGGTACAAAACTTGAAACAATTGTTTATGAAAACCCTTCAGGAAAGAGAAACTTCATCTTGCAAACAGTGATGGTTACAGCCATGAGCGCCCTGCAGGGTACTGGGACCTTTTCTCAACCACAACAGCTGTGACTTTTGCTACCTTGCTTGGAAGAAAGCATTAGTGAAGAAACAGCTTCAGAAAGGCTTAGGAAAACAGTAGATAACAGGAGTCAGCGGTGGCAAAATTAGTTATTAATACAACAGTAATAACAGAAGCTTTTGTCCAATATGGTGTTCTCTACTGAAGGTTGCATCTGCCAGCAAGAAAGAATTGAACTAAAGAATGTTCAGAACTATATGGACCACCCACTCATTTTTCCTTCCCCACAAGAATCTGGCCCCTGTGTGATATAAGTGAATATTATGCCTTCTCCTATTGATGCACCAGCCACTGTAGGTGCTACTCTGCAGCAAAACCAAGTCCACTATTTTGTGAAGACCTGAGGCTTCCATGCTTCCAAATGCATTGTCTCCTCCAAAGGGATGAACTGAAGAATTTACAGGCAGACATCAAGAAAATAAAAAAAGCAAAATTTCTACTAAGTGAATAGAACTGTGAGAAATAGGCTTTGTAGATGAGACCAGATGGTGGTGGTGGGGGTTTCTTTGGTTTTTGTTCTTGTGGTTTTTTTTTTTTTTNTTTTTTTTTTGTAACAAGTGTTATAAATTGAAATGTCTGTTTAGGTGTCTCTTTTGTTGTTGTGAGAAATAAGGGTTATTAAAAAGAAAAAAAAAAAGCACTAAATTCTTCCATTAAGCTCTATAGACATCCTCATTAAGCAGGTCAGCTCATTTCAGACTTAAATTTATAACAACACGCCTAAAAGCCTTTGTAGAATTGGAGGTCACCCACAAAATAAAATGAGACAGTTTATGAAACTTAAAATCACAGAATAGCTGTGAAGACAAGAAGTCCTCCTTAGCAGTTTGTGAAATTATTAGCAAAGCTATATTTAACATCTGTTTATGGTTTGCTTCTTTCCCAGAAGGCAATATTAAACTCCCTGCATCAGAGAAGAGAATTTAAGATTTGCCTACATGGGTCTTAATCTCAATTTGCTGAGTTTGAAATCCCTAAATGAGGAAGCTGTAAACAAACCACTGCAATGAAACTAGTCACCCAGCGAACCTGGCAGCTGCTGCATCACCAAACCTGTCCTGTCACTGCCTGGGAACTGCCTTGAACATACAGCAAGAAAATGTGTTTGTGTTCACCAGTGTGATCTTCTGTCCAAAATTGTATATGTCGAGGTCCTCTCGCCTTTCATAATCTGAGAGGACACTTTTGAGGCTGAGCTGCCCATGCTGTCCCTCCAGTGGGGCAAGTAACGTTGGTGATGTGGATGGAGGCACAGCTGCAGGCAGATAGACTTCATAGTGTGTTTCATGAGGCATTGCAAGCCTGGCTCAGGGGGTCTCTGTGCAGGGTTCATGGGTCTAGCAAACTTTTTGAGGAGAGATGTGAGCTAGGCAAACCTTTGCTTCTAAATAACTTCAGAATGGCGTTCACTTCTCATTATCTGAAAAATAACCATAATAATCGCAGTTTCCATCAAGTCAGCCCACTCTCCAGCTAGCAGTTTTGTAGTGTGCCGTTCCTGCGGTGACTTCTGCTGGGAGGTACAGACAGGTACAACAGCCTATGGCCAAATAGAGGCCATGGATTTTTGCAAAGGTTTATTCCATTTTCAAGACTCCTTGAGGCCAGAAATCTTCCTCCTCAGTATACAAGTTGGTACCTGAATTTCTAGTAATTAAATACAGTGTGAATACTTGAAGGATTAGTGCACTGGCTTGGACAGCTAGCTTTACTGGTGGAGACTCCAGAGCCTCTATGGGTAAGCTATTCAGCCACTCTGGCATTAAAAACAAAACACAAAAAACTTGTGTTTCAGCAGAATTTCCTGTATTTCAGTTTGTGCCCATTGCCTCTTGTTCTCTGACTAGGCACTGCTGGGGAGGGCCTGGCTCGATCTTCTCCAGTCCCACATGAGGTACCCCAAGAGAGGAAGGATTGCCTCCCTTGCCCTGCTGGCAGTGTGCTACCTAACACAGCCCTGGAGTCTGTTGGCTTTTTATTCTGATTGTTTTGGTTTGGAAGGGGTAGCGCTGTTTGTCATTAGTGAGTGCTTGACCTCAGCCTTCCTCCTACATGGGTACAAAGGGAAGAGTACAGCACCTGAACTTGAAACCCAAGGTTCTCTGATGGATATTTTCAAGGTGGAGTAGGTTGGAAGTATGTTATTAGGACTGCTAAGAGGTCTGAGACTAGACATATATGATTATTTTATTAAGGAACCTGCTGTTATATGTGATTAGCCTGAAGAAAGTTAGCAATTTATAGGATATTGCCAAAAGCAGTAAGTAGACGCATTAAAATTCAGTCCTTCAACACCAGTTATAGTGATTTCCATGAAGTTGCTTTGCATCCTGTGCAGGTACACAGAGGTAAAATTGGACCTTGTGCCTTGAGTTTCACCATCCATATGCATCCGTAGCATTCTCCTAAGGAAACTGTCAGCCTCTGGCCTGGACAGGCGCACACTCTCCTGGATGGAAAACTGGTTGGATGGCCGGGCTCAGAGAGTGGTGGTAAATGGTGTTAAATCCAGCTGGAGGCCAGTCACAAGTGGGGTTCACCAGGGCTTAGTGCTGGGTCCAGCCCTGTTCAATGTCTTCATCAATGACCTGGATGAAGGCATT
>WAAB01012879.1:0-51434 GCA_013389865.1 Piaya cayana | reverse complement strand
TTGTGACTGAATGGTTGAAGGTACAGATGAATTATGGTTCCTTCTCTGTCCAAATAAGTGAATCTTGCTGCACAACTGAGCTTATGGTTGATGGGGCCCAGGCTAATAACTGATTATTTTTAATTGCCGTCTGTAAGCCTTCCTTGTGCTGTAAGGGGAGAAGATTCAGAGCTTTTTGCCCAGAACAGCTTACTCAAAAAATTTTTTTTTTCTTAGCTGTGGGATTAAAGAATCTTCTTGACAGGGATCTTGACTCCATCTCTGGTCAGCAGAAAGAGGAGTTCTCTTTCAGGATTAATTACATTATGGCAAATCCAAAGAATATATATTTTGGAGTTGGTTTGAAAATGAAATTAAAACCTTATTCATTTCTTTAGTCATTCAGTATTTAATTATTTAAGGCCATAAAATAAATCATCACAGTTTTACTTGGATCCTGCATGCTGTAAAGTAAGTTCTGTGCCTTCCAAGAATAAATTATTACTTTCTTTTATTCAGCCAAATGAGTGTTGTTGCCTCAGTCACAGCATCAAGGGTCCAACTAAACACTGATTTTTTTATTTTTGTGTGTTGCAGTTTGTATACTCTTAGGTTAAAAAATGATGTTCGTTATAGGAAGACCACTTCAAAGACCCATTTTACATTTATTGACAATACAAATGTACTCAGCACCAAACTCGAGCAAAAAGATTTGAGTTGTTAATCCTTTCATGACAGACCTTCTGTAGCCTCCTGCAAATTCCATATCTTTTAGACAAATTCTTTTTGGCTGATGGGAACTTCAACTGTTTAGAATGGAATTATAATATGAGCTCTAAAACTGTGTGATGTGAGTGAAATTCCTACAAGATGTGTTTATCTCGTGCCTTATGTATTACTGTGACTGTTTTGCAGGGAACTGCACAGATGTTTGCTATACTAACTGATCATCTAGGCTGCTCTGGTTAACAGAAACTCTCCAGAATAACATTCATGATCTGAGTTTTGTGCTGATAAATTTTTACACATCAGTATTTTCTACAGTAATTGGTAGCTATTCTACAGATTTAAGAGATTGGTTTTTATCTCTGTTTTATTTGGTGTGTTGTATTATTGCAACCCTCGTAAGAAATGTCTCTAATTCACGTGGCCTTTAGCCTAGATGGCATGCTCGCTATCCTAAAAACCCCTCCACTCTTCTACCTGAAATACCTCACTCTTCTGCCTATTCTGGTAAAGCTTTTTTATGGTGGTGAGTGCAACCCTTTTGCTGTTTTCTTAGGAAAGGATAGAGATAGTGCTTCCTGTTCCATTTGTCATGCCTTTAAGAATAAATGTAGAGAGATTAAATACCTTCCAGAGACTCACACAATGAATTATTGTCAAAAGCAGAGCCCTGGAGTTCTGAATTCACTTCAGAGTTACAGAAATCTGTCACACAATTCCCTTGAGTGTTGAATATACAGGATATGCAAAATACAAGCATCTTTGATCTCTGATTTAACTACTGTGTGCTTAATTAAAAACTACTTGTAGTTTGTTCAGAAGATACCATGTATTTCATTTTAGTCTTAGGTTTGTAGGAGCTGATATCACACTGTAGGAAGTGTTGCAGTACTGAAGCATTCTGTTGACTTTGATGCAGGTAAGTGAGTTTCTAAGACACCCATTTATAAAATGCCTTTCCAAGTGGCATGTAGTTCCAGCACATGTATTTTTAGCTGGTAACATGCAGGTAAATGTCTACTTGCTCTGATTGTCAAAATGGAACCCAAGCTATGCCATGAAAATCTTGATTTTACAGCCTCATTTTTAGAGGAAATGCAGAGTCTCTTCATATTCTGATTTAACTCTTACTTCTATAATAAATATTTTAATAGCTTTATTTAACATTTTTGTATTACACCTGTACCCTTTGTGAAAATGTCTTCTTCCCTCTAAGATAGGCTATGATATTTTGAAAGACTTTCTCACATGTTCCACCAGCCATTTTAAGTTGCGTTCATTTGGTCTTTTCAGTTAATAATAAATCATTGTCTGATGCCAGAAAGCACTACAGTCCTTTTTCACCTTGCCAAATTAAGGATAAAAATTTATTCATGTTTCATCATTGTCCAACCGTTGTCCAATGGTTTTTAGGGCACATTGGTAAATAAGTAAGATTGATTTTTAGGGCTTGTAGTCACGTTGCCTATACAAAGCACTTCTTCAGCTTCAACTTGGAAAAACCAATTTGCGTAAAATGTGTGGATGCATAATTTTCACTTTTATGATCCCACCATGTCGGTTCTTTTCTCGCATTTTTTGCTGCTGGCACACACCACCTACGTACTACCCGACTCCTTCTGGCCTGTCTATTTTACCCGCTTTCCCATTAAGCTCTGGCTCATGTAAACTCCCTTTGGCTGTGCACAGTCTTTGCCAGCTATTTGTGGAAACTCTTCCATTCTGAGAGCTGAACGGGACCACAACCACACTGGGCACGCTGTGGATGCTGCTCAAGTGCAGTCAGCATGTATTCCTAAGGGATCGTTATCTTTTCCCAACTATTTAAAACTATTCCAAAGAGAAATCGCAGATTCTCTCTTACAAATAATACTTTCCAAGCAAGCTGATTACAAATAACAAAATCATTAAAATGCTAAATAACTGCAAGAGAACATTATGCACTTGCTTCCATTAAGAATATATGCTTAAGTTGTTACGGAACAATATTAAAGTGGACAGATCTTTCCTTGCAGGGTGATTTGACTGTTACATCAGTGGATTTGCACCGATTTAAAATGGATAAAAATCTGACCAGTTTGACATAATGTAAATGATTACTACATATCTCGGTGTCACATTGACCCTGGTCCTGACTCTTGGTTGTAGTGTGTGAATCAGAGGTGATTATACACTTAATTTAATAGTACCAAATATGACATTGGCTTGCTTTATAACATTTTGTAGTATTATTTAAATGGAAGTATTGCTTGGATGTGTGAAAGTGTTTTGAAGAGAAGGATAACCATCGTGTCACCTGATATAATGCTGAATGGTATTAAAAAATGGAGCATCAATATCATGTCAACCTCCACTAGAGAAGCACTGATCTCCCTGTAACTAGGGGTGAGCCAAAACCACAGATAATCAGAGGCACATCAAAACCCACTCTGTGAATTAAAAGCATTTGTTAGAAATATGCCATTTGTCTCATTTTCTTCTGCAGAGAAATTGCCTCTAAACCATGAATATTTCTGCTAAATAAGATATTTGTTGCATTCAGCCGGAACAAAGGAAAATACAAAGCCTAATGATTTTTATTGACTTGATTCAGCTATTTTTAACCCCTTGCAATGAATGGTTGATATTTTTTTTCCCTGAATCCAGCAGAAATGATTACACCTTCCCATTTAACACCAACTCCACTGTAAACAGCTATAGAGCGTATTGCTATCCGTATTGACAACTTTAATTTACAGACCCACTGTAAAAGATCTATGGCTTTGCTGTCTATGCAGATCTGGATAAGTAAGTGAGTTCAGATACCACTCCTTGTGTCTTTGGCATGTTAAGGTTTAGTGTTTGTATATGTTCTGCTTATAGTTTGGTAGATACCATGTACACAAACCCTCTGATGGGGATGGATGAGATGATCATCTTGCAGAGAAGGTTGTCAGCAGAGAAGTGCATTCATGATTCATATTTTTCTGTGTAATGAGCTTTGGAATTTTTCAGCTCCCCTTGTTAATGGCACTGCTTTAACAGGGATGTCTAGGGATAGAAACAGGACAATGTTTATAGGAAGAGTTGAGATGTTTTAACAGGAACAGCTTGCAGAATTGCATGTTTTAGATACACAAGCCTTTCTTAATCTTTCACATCTGAAATAAAAGCAGCAGCTTTCAAAGCTGAATGCATGAACACAAGGGCTCAGAGTATAATTTGAGAAGAATGAATTAAAATATCTTTGAAGATATTACCATAGTAAAGGAGGAGATTGAAAAATGTATGGCTAGTACAGAGTTAGTCCTTTTAGTTTTCTGATACAGTGTGCTTACAGATATGTTACTTATCTTTCTATTTATGGATTTCTGCCTATCAGAATATATTTGCTTCCTTCAAAAGACAGTATAGGAAATGAAGTAATTAGTACCCATTTTGGACTCCGATAGCCCAAGTGCAATATACTTGGAAAAATCAGATTCTTTGGATTTTAAGTTTATATCCAAAAGCAGTTAGGAGTTGACAAAATTTGGTGTTAATTCCTGATGTTAAAATGACTTGATGTGAAAACTCATCTTTTTTTATTTGGGGAATGGATAAGACAATTTTCTTAGGGACTGCATCCTAAGTGATAACCATGAAACAAGCTCATCAATAAGATCTGGTGCATGCAGCAAATATGGCAAATATACAATATGAAGAGGATGAGCAAAAAAAATGAAAAAAAAAGTCATCAGGCATCTTAATTCCTGATTGCTTTGCAGTCCCTCTGCTGAATAAGGCAAGAATTTGGAGGAGTGTGGCATGTCTGTGTGCAATCAAAGGCTGTTGTAGGGAACATTTTCTAATTTTGGAATACTTGACTTTCCAATTTAAGTAACATTTATAATATCAGGTTTCAGTTTTTGATAAAGTGGGATATTCAGCACTGTTGTGCAAAATCTTTGTGTCAGTAAAAATAATAGGAAGGGACAATATGGTGTTAAGCTTCTCAAACCCAGGACTCAGAGAAAGGCTTCTGACTTCAGTGTTGCATGTGTCCTCTGACTATTTGCGAGATCCTTGAGATGTTAACCTAGCAGCTGTGCCTCAGCTTCCCCAAGGCAGGTATCTGTAAAACAGGGCAGATAATGCATCATTAAATAACAGGATTTTGTAATGGTAGGTTACATTTAAAAATATCAGTTTATGAAATGATGAGCTTTGTATTGCATGTAGATGAATAATTTATTAGATTAACTTCTGCTTCTTACACACAATGAATTATTGCATTCACCATTTTTTCATTTTCTTTGTGAAATATCATTACAGGATATGTAAAATATAGAAGAACACTTGAGTTCTAATTATGGAACCATTTCTATTAGGATAGTGAAGTTTCATTGAATTTTTCACTTGCCTTAAAAGTCACTATTCATTTTTTGGTTTGTATGAAGTCGATAGTATATTTCCATCATATTTATCAGAGAAAAATATTTTTAGAATGTTTAAACTAAGTCTACTACTTTATAATTTTCTGTATACTAAAGCTGGGATTAAAAGTTTAGTGTTTGACTGGAAGGGTTGTTTTGCCACTGAATTGCTGGTTTAGTCGTCTTCAGGCCTCCTATGTATTAAAATCATTGTCAAATAATATTAGATGTATCTTTGAGATAAACTAATCAGAGTTACTCTTACTTTGTATTGCCATTAATTTTGCTTTAATCAAAACATCCATGTTCTTTTAATTGTCTTGAAGCTGATGGATGAGATTAAAGATCCTTTTTTCTATAGGTGAGAACAAAGCTTCTGTTAACCTCTCTGTTACTGTGTTGTAGAGCCTCAGGAGACAGGTGGCAACCTCTTCCTGATAACTAGTTATTCTGTCCAGGAATACTGTAAGGCCATCTCCAAGGCAGCATCTTTTCACAGTAAACCTACCTTTGTACAGCATAGGTGTCTGGCAGGCCCTTAAATGAGTGATAGAATCATGGAATCACCAGATTGGAGAAAAGACTCATTGGATCATGGAGTCCAACCATTCCTATCAAATACTAAACCATGCCCCTTAGGACCTTGTCCACTCATCCCTTAAACACCTCCAGGGAATCGAGGAAAATCTTTAAAGTATATTTTGTTTTGACCTAAGAGGCAATCTGTTTATAAGGTTATTTTCACTTTATCTTTCTCCAACATGTAGTTCACTTGAGTTACATTTTCAGTCTTCATTCATGTTGAATTTGCTGATGGGGTGGTTATTATAGCATGTCACACTATGGGTAAAGATGGTGTATGCATAATGTATGTGTTCATAGCATGTGGGAGGTAAAATGAAGTTGATGGAGAAATCACTATTAGATGAAACATTTACTAGAAAGCTTCCTTCCTAAAACTAAGAAAACTTCCTTAGTTTTTAGGATTTGTGTTGGAAAATGTATTAAGTGACCTCAAGCAAATGGTATATTGAGAAATGGATGTCTTAGTCAAACCTGTAAAACATGGAGGATATGTTTCCATAGTACTCTGTTGCAGAGAGGTTTGGTGGGAATGGTGAGGCTGGTGTGCACAGAGAGTGATGGGTCTGTCTGGATGCAGAAGGAATGGAAGAGATGGTAGAAAAGGGGTGTAGGACTGAAATGTGTCTTAGGACACCCCAATCAGGAGGAGCCTGCAGCCAAACTAGAATAAAGGACAAACTGCAAATAGGGAATCTGTGAGCTCTTCATCAAGAGGTAATTGCAGAAGAGCAAGGCTGGAGCCCATGGGGAGACAGAAACCATTGCCCCATGTCAGCTTGGTACGGCACAAAAAGCACCCCCAAACGCAGCACTAGTCTGCAAACCTGGGAAGCTTGAGTGACAAAGCTGGTGAAGGGGCTGGAGAACAAGTCTTGGGAGGAGTGACTGAGGGAACTGCGGTTGTTTAGCCTAGAGAACAGAAGGCTGAGGGGAGACTTTATTGCTCTCTACAACTGCCTAAAATGAGGTTGTATAGAGGAGGGAGCTGGTCTTTTCCAATGTGACCAGTGACAGGACAAGAAGGAATTGCCTCAAGCTCCACTAGGGGAGTTTCAGGCTGGGCATCAGAAAAAGATTTTTCATGGAAGGGGTCGTTGGGCACTGGCAGAGGCTGCCCAGGGAGGTGGTTGATTCACCTTCTCTGGAGTTGTTTTAAGGCACAGGTGGACAAGATGCTGAGGGGCATGGTTTAGTGTTTGATAGGAATGGTTGGATTTGATGATCCTGTGGGTCTTTTCCAACCTAGTGATTCTGTGAAGATACCTTAGGGGTAGGTGTGTGTGAAGGGCTTTTCTGCAGCATTGCTGTGGGAAGCCTGGTCCAGACAACATAGTTGTGGCTGTGTGCCTTGGTACCTGGTCTCAGGGCAACATGCCTGGGCACGCTCATTTGGTGTGCTGGAGGGCATGGCTTGGAGGGGGTGAATGAAATCGGTTTTAGTTTTTAAAAAGAGTCTTAAAATCATCCCATCCTGACCCCTTCATGTGGAGCTGTATTAAACTGTGTCTACAGCACAGCAAATATTTTTGCTGTGCTGTGACCTTGCAGTGTCTGTAAGGTGGCAGTGTAGCATGGCCAATGAAGCACAGCGTTTTTCACGTTTGGGGCTGTGCCCTGAAGAAGTAGCTGTCTGAAAGGAATTAACAGGAGTGGGTCAGATACATGAGGGGAGAGGGAGTATTTAAAATACTTGGCAGAAGATCAGGGGTGGGTATGAATCACACTTTCAGCATGGTGTGTATTTTTAGCATTTACTCCTTAAGCTGTATCTTTTCTCGTTTTATGATAATTATATATGAACTCCATGGGCACCTCAGTAGCCACTGGTTGTCTTTTTTTTACATTCAGCAAAGATGTCGTGGAGAGTTGGTGGTCTTGGGAGTGGGACTTGTCTGGTCTCCGTGTGAGATGGAGAAGGGCAATGGCCACTTATTAAGCCTACAGATCTTCAGTTTCTCTGTCCTGTTCAGAAAGCCCTTTGTGATTTTTCCCTTCTCTGTGCAACCATTAAATGGAAATGCAAGATGAAGGTCTGTTTTTTCCAGGCTCCTGAGAATCAGACTGGAGGTGTGGGCTGGAGTGCGTGCAAAGAGCTGGTGAGATCCATGTGTCTTTTGTGGCCCTTTTGAAAGGGGAAGAATTATGGCATGCTCAAGGATTCCATCACCATAGACATTTTAAGGATTTTAATCCTTTCCTCTCTAGCTGATGGGGGAAGAGACCTGTTCTGTGTCACTAGCAGTTAGGGAATGAAAGGGAACACGTGATTTTCCTGCAAGTTAAATCACCATCCCATTGCAGATGATATTCTTAAGTTTTTATATATTTATATTTTATGTATTTTACATATATTTAAGTATTTTATATACTAATTAAAAAGATAAATAATATTTAAAAGTATCAAACATGGTTTTGTATGTTTAGTCAATTGAGCATTAAATAGCTGCATCGAGGTATGTTTAATGCCATGGCTGAGGTTAGGTTGTCTCCCTGAAATGCAGGTGATACTAAGCTTTGAACTAATGATATCTGACTATCTCTATGTCTTTGGTCTAAGAACAGGAATGATTTGATTTTTTTCTATTGTTTATTTGAATTAGTAGCACTGTTTATAGTGAAAACTCTACCTGGCATAACAAAACAAAAAAACCATGCCCCACTGCAGATTTGAGCTGATGAACTGGTACCAGAAGCAAAAAGCAGAAGGCGTGTTCCTGTGATGCTGACAGTTCAGATTTGTATAACCACATCACCTCAGAGTTGTGTGGATTAGTTTGTCCTTAAGTTTCTGCAGATTTTAAGAAAAACAAAAAAGTAAAGCATCATCAGCATTTCTTGTTGAGGAATGTGCTTAGGCCTTTGTGTATGTGCAGCAGTCCGTCAGTGTCCAAACTAAAACTACTTCTCTCTGGAAAAGCACTTTCTTAAGTATTTCCTACTTTCTTATATTGTTTTGCCAATACAAGTGGCAGGCAATTTTTTAAAAATTATCTCTAATTTGCTAAGGAATCATGCAGATGTGCTAATGATAATGGGAAAACAAGCCTACTTCTGTCTAATGAATTGGCCTGTGCTATGCCTGCTAAACTGAAAATGAAGAGCAAAAGTTTAATAATTTTTTGAGTCTTTGATTTGTTGTGTTGTTCACAGTTTCTTCTTCCACATTATACTTTCTATTTATTTCTTTATTGAATAATTTGAAGTGTGTTTTTTCTCAGGCTCTATCAACTAAAATTGTCTGTAGATTCACAGTAACAATACATTCAGGAGATGTATGCATTATATATTCTTTCAAAGTAAGCTACAAAAAATTGTATTGAATTTAGAAGAAAATATGGTAAGCATATAGTTTATCACTTTGCTCTTGGACCAGTGAAAGCAACACCTAGCTTTCAGTGAGTAAACATGGGTTGGGAGTAATAAGTATAAATGCATTTGAATTTCTAAGTGCCTAGAGATTTGAGCTGAATTTTTTTGTCTTGAATCAAAGCAGAATTGTGCTTCTATATCTTAAAGTTCTTGTTCACGTCATTTTAGTGTGCTGACTCTATAGGGCTGTGATGTGGGATGTTCTATTGAAGTAGGTGTGTGAGCATAAATGAATCCTTTAATGCATGTTTTTATCTTTCTGTGGCTACTTACGCAGTTTAAAAAATAAAATTATGCTAATTAACTAATTGGAAAAATGTGTTTTCTCTGTGTCCTGGGATTGTGGATTATAAAGAAAATCCCTCACACAGGAAATTTTTTTAATAATAACCTACTAAACCTATTACTAAGCTTCATCAAGGCAAGAAGGTCAGTTGCCCCCTGAGGATGATTTGCCTCCTCTTTCACTTCTCCTGTAATTAGCTTCCTTGTTGTAAATGTTTGCCATTGAGTAGTTGAGGACAGGACTATTAATCAGGAGAAGCAGGTGCTGTGGTCTGCAAATGCTTGTTTCAAGGTTACAGCAGTGCTGCCCATGGCTGCCTGGTCTCTGGGGCTGTTGTTGTGATGTTCTGTAAAGAAATTCCTCTCTGTGTAGTTACCTGGTGTTACACTTCCTATGTATACCCCTGAAGGAAACGTTCTGGTTAAAGGCTGATTTTTTTTTTTTTACCAGACTGTAGACAGCAGGTTCTATAGACAGATCCGAAATAAGGATGGGTATTGGTTTTATTGATGTGACCTGATTTTCCTCCTTTTTTTTTTCATTTTAGGCTTGCAGCTGATTTATACTTGCTGGAGGTGTTGGACCCATAGATTTTGACCAATCTGACAGCTTGCTAAAGGGCTTATGTTGATACTTTGGGAGCATATGTAGCATTTCAGGCTGGAGAACTCTCTGTCCTGGAGGAGAAATTTGTTTTACAGCATGAACTAGCAGAAGAAAAATGGTCATTGCAGTGTGAAGTGGATGCTGTGAGGAGGCTCAATTGACTAACTAGGGATGGAGAGAAGAATACCAAAATGTTCATCTCCTCAGCCATGCAAATCAGGTGGCTGTGATGGCACAGTATTGGCCATAATGCTAATGAAAATGTGCGTGGGAGAGCAGATGGATGAGCCATACTGCAGAAAACTGACATAGACCCTGTTGAACCTGAGGGCAGAATTTATGGAACTGATGGCTAGAGGGATGTGGTGCTGTGTAAAGAGGCATGTGAGTCTGGTCTCTTCCAAGTCTTTTGTGGCAACCTTCAGAGGGCTGGGCATGTGTGTACGACTTTTTTTGTTATGTAAAGATGACACTTTTTTCTTTGTGTGTTTGGGGGGGTTTTTTGTGTGAAATAATTATCTAGTTATATTAGAGAAAAAAATGTGCTGAACTAGACAAGCAGGAGGGGAACTGTCCTCCTCCCCCCTGCTTCATGGTCAGCAGGCTTGTCCATAGCTGCTTAATCCAGCTCAAGACTTGGTGTGGTCACTAAAATCAAACTGAAGAGCAAGGCTGATGCAGACTTGTGCAAGCCATTTGAAGAAAGTCCAGTTTGTTTGTGTTAGAACTCATTTTCACTTGAGTGACATCCTGACAGGCATTTCTTCATCTGCCAGCATTTGAAGAATTTAGGAAAATGCATATTTTATGCCCTGTCTTTTAATACTATGATATTTTAATGAGCAGTCACTGGGAATTAGGACTGTGACATTAGTTTTGGGTGAATACTTTGTAAAATCTTCCCCCTCTGTGTGCAGGAAAGGTCGTTCTTGGTCCTACTGGAAATGCTGTGACTTTGTTCCATTACTGTCAGAAGAAAATATTTGTTTTCTCTCAGCCTAACTCTTTTCTGAGAATGATCTGCTTTTATTTCTGATGTGCAAACACATCTGTTTTGATAGTTCACGGTTTTTTAATAATTTGTATCTGAAATGAGCATTCAAGTTGGAGAGAATATATATAGAAATATGTAATTGCCCTCTGCGAGTCTATTTATGTGTCAACACACCACCCGTAAACTCCATTTATAACAATTAGGTGATTTTGCACATTGTTTGCTATAAGCTGTGGCTGTGAGAGGATCCAGGATTGAGCTTGTTTGTGTTGCAGTTAACAGGCATGGCTAAGCATAGTGACTGCCTTCTTTGATGGAAGGGTAGGAGAGCACTTCCATTAACCCAGAGGCTGAGGTTTCAGCAGCAGCTGCTGGAGAGCGCTTGGCTGTGGGCAGTGAACACTGCTGGCAGGCTCGGGGATGTGTAGTGGATGGTCCCAAAGCTGTGCCTTCTGCAGTATGTAATGTGGCAGTTACGGAGCGATATGTACATCATATCTTTGAGTATCCATGGTTTAATTATGGCCCCAGCAGTGGTTGTGGCTTTAGCAATGTATTTAATTTGGATGGATGCATTTTGATGTGTTTGGAAAGATTACACTTGAAGCTATCACATTTACTAGGGACCTAACCTCATGGTCTGTTAGCTGCATAGCTTCTCCTAGTAGCGATTTTTAGTACTTTTTCTTATTTCAAATTCACTACCATCTTAGCATCTGGCAATGTGGTTTAAATTTACTAAGACATGGTCTGGTTTCTTTTAACTATGTTGCATCCATGGGCTGGCTTGAGAGACCAATTGCAAGCTCTTATTTTCCCTTGCTGTGACAGACAAATCTGGAAAACAGGACTACACACACAATCACACAGAATCACTAGGTTGGAAAGGACCCACTGGATTATTGACTCCAACCATTCCTATCAATCATTAAACCATACCCCTTAGCATCTCATCCACCTGTCTTTTAAACACCTCCCGGGAAGGTGACTCAACCACCTCCCTGGGCAGCCTATTCTTTGTAAGCCTGACTACCTTGTAAGGTGTTGCAGGACAGAATGCTTTAAGGGCCAGGCTCTCAGGGGAGTTGTGCATCCTCTTTCAGAGGAGCCATGCATCCTCTTGGCTGAGGATAGGAGTGAGAAGTCTTCCAGGAGATGTTGGCGTGCAGGTTCCTGAACAAGGAAGGTGCTGAGGTCTGAAGCCGAGGGCAGAACCAGGCTTTGTTTATGCATGTAAAGTGTTTTTGAGGCAGACGATGTTTAGACCAGCATAGCTTGGAAATCAAGTGTATTTATTTTCACAAGGTGGTATTACTTAAGTGTTAATTTTCACCTTTCTCAAAGATATTTTAGGATAAGAAAAAAGATAAAGCTTGAAAAGTTTATCACAATATATAATTTAAAAGTGTTTTAAATCTAATATTATTTTTGGAAGGGCAGATCATGGAGGGCTCATGTCCATACTTGAGAATGTTGATCGCTGTATGCCTGGCAGCTGGTAAATACCAAATAATTTTATAAACCAAGTTTTTCAGGCACTTCAGCTGCTGAGTAGCAGCCTCTGTTTTGAAGAACAGATGTGTGTGTAGGTGCTATTCCTCCACTTTCAAAATCAATGAGCTAGGTTTCAAGGCACCAAGATGTTCTTGAGTGAATTGAGGTAATCTAAAACAATTAGCAAAGCTTTCTAGTTTTATGCCCATTTTATGCCACCAGAAGACTCCCTGGGCTCTTTGCTCTTTGGATGATAAGCATCTATTGCCTAAGGCACTCCATCCCCTGCTCATGCCAGTGGGTGCTCCTTTTTACTATTTCATCACTTTGCTCCTTGTTGCCTTCCACCTGTTGTTATCTCAACCCTCTTCCACACATTCTGTATTACATTATTTCTTGCATGGCCTTTAGTTGTGGCCTGGTGGCATTTTCCTTGGGAGTTTGGCTGCTCTCACCCTCTGAAGTACCAGAGAGCTTCAACCCTCTTGTTAGTAACTGGACTTCACAGCTTTTCATCTTGTGAGGCTGGTGGGAAGGGAAAAAAGCACACACTTTCAACACCCTGAGAACTATGATAAATCTCTGAGAATCCTTCATACTGTGTTAATGTATTTATGTATTTCAGAAGCTGGAGAACAAGCTATCATATAAATCTTTAATACTATGTAAATGCATAAAATTTAAAATTACTATTTTTGACCAAATTTTAAGAGAGATGGTGAGAAGAAATCCCACAGGAACGCAATATTCTTAATTCTGTTTTCCTTCATTTATATTTTTATTTTCTTAGAAATCAACGTGTTTGTCTTTAGCAGCAAATATAGTATAGGCACAGTAGCTGAAATGCACATACTTGGGGTCTTAATTTTTGGACTTGAATTCCATATTTAGCTATCTTTGTAGGAATGGCTTATCTTTCACGTTCTGCGTATCCCCAGGTTGCTGCGTAGTTGGTGGATGTTACTAGGGGTGAGCAGCTTGGGAAATCAGGTTGTTCCTTTTTTGGGTGACAATCTAGAGTTTAATCTACCACTTTGGTAAATTATGTCCTAACTAGATAAATAATATTGTTGACTTGGCAGGATTTGGACGGTTTTAGTTTGACAGGTCACATGACATGACACGACACCATCACTCTGTTTTCCAGGCTGGCCCCTACCTGTGTTATCAACACAGAGAGGAGGCTGTGCACAGAATTTAGTAATGCTTTTGTATAACCTTTTTCCTCCCATGGAGAGTATAAATGTCTTCATGGAAAACACTGCATGGGACAGACCTCTGTGTCTGTGCTCAGCTCGTTCTTCCTAAGCAAATGTGTTGACAAACCAGTAATTGTGGATGAGCGTAGAGATGGGATTTGCCCCAGCAGGGAAACGACTCACAGCAAAAGTAGAGTTTGGTAAGGGTGGGCAGCCCACCGGGTCCAAACAGTGGCTGCAGACTGGTGCCTCTGAGGTTTGTGGTGAATGGCAGTTTGACTGGGTGGCTGGCATGCAAGGCTGGGTCTGACCCCTTCTAGAGACATCAGAGAAGGTAAAATGGGGAAATCAGCATGCCACAGGGAAGTTTGGGTGACTGACTTAATTTTTTTTTTTCAGTAATAATTTACTCTGTTAATGAAGACAATATTCTAGATAGAAGCTTTCTTGATGATGCTTTATAACACATCTGGATGTTGAAGTAGTTGCTTTATTTCAGTTTATCTAAGTGATTATATATCTATAATATATATATTTCTGATTTTATATTTTTTATATACGTGTGTGTGTGTGTATATATATATATATGTAAAAATAAAATACACATCCTAGAGAGTCCAATTGTACCTCTATGATGGTAATCCAGGTAGCATGATCCATACTAAACTGAGCTTGGAAGATTACCCATGCAGCACATGCAGAGTCAATGTTCAGTAGCAGCAGTGGGGAGAGATGTGACAAGCATGCTGCAGA
Source organism: Piaya cayana (assembly GCA_013389865.1). Taxonomy (NCBI): domain Eukaryota; kingdom Metazoa; phylum Chordata; class Aves; order Cuculiformes; family Coccyzidae; genus Piaya; species Piaya cayana. The sequence goes on along the minus strand of WAAB01012879.1, from coordinate 37,049 downwards.
CTAAACTGGGGAACCTGTGTGCAATTTCACAGCTTTAAAGTAACAAGCTTGTTTTGAACTGTAACCTTCACTCTAGCTCAGAGACTGATCTTTACCGTCTACTCACTGGCTTCCTCATCCTGGAATAGGATCCCAAAGGGGAGCTAGATTAAAAAAAAAAAAAGTATTTAGCAATAAATGTGAACTATCTACCTAAAGATGCAATGGTGTTTGGGTTTTTATAGCTTAAAAATTAGTACTTATGTTTATATTTTTAAAGAAATGTCTAGTCTGCTGGCAAGCTACTTGTTGAGTTGTAAGCTAGTTGGTAGCCAAGCAGCAGGTCATTTACCAGAGACCATTGTTCACTAAACACAGGTTTCTCCTCTGCTTCTTCTTCTAAGGGAATGGTATTATCCTCAGGTTACTTGTCTAAAGATTTTTTTTGCGTTATAATTTGTAAGTAGAAAGAAATGTTATTCTCATTAGTGCAAACCTTACCTGAGCTTTTGTGTGTCTTTATTAAAAGAGACCACATTTCCCTGATGGACCCGTAGATCAGAAAGGTCTGACTTTGCTGAAGTCTGAGAAAAGTTGTGGTTAAATCATCAGGGACTGTTCCTCTAAATCACCAGCAAATGTGGTCTGGCCTCAGGTCGGCTTGGAGGTTGAATCAGGACGGAGCAGAATGTATGAACTCTTACGGAAGACCAAATATACCAATTTATTTTTAATCTTAAAGCCCTTCACTACACCAAGGGGACCCACGGAATGATATTTGTTAGCTCCCAAATGTTGTTTTCACTTAGCTCCTTGTGATATTTTGCAAATAACCAAAATGCATACCTCTAGGCACATTGTGTGATACCAGGCACAGTGTGACAGCATGACTAATGTGCATCTAGAATTAAATAAGGTTCCTGAAGATTTTTTTTTTTGTAGGATAGTGCCAAGACATTTCAAAGACTTTGATGCTGACAGTTACAGTAATTACACTGCATCTATTATGTTTTTCTTGGTAAATTAGGTTTCTTGAGTTGGCCTGAGCAGAGGTACAGTGTTTTCCATTTTAACCCACTGTCTATAATCTGCTCAAACCGTTTTTCTACATACTATAGTTTGGTCTACTGAATACCAAATTTAGATTTGGGATATTTTTTCTGCCTGGATCACTTGCATATATATTGTACACTTTTGTTACTGATTCTATACATACCTATGTATGATGGTGATAACTGGAGAATGAAGGTGATAAACGGAACAGCTTGCAGGGGAAAAAGGAGCTTAATAGATAAGTAAAATTAAATTGTTGGAGTCAAGAACATGTAATTTGCCTGTGGTGGTATCCTTGGACAGCCTTCTATTGCTTTTACACCTAGGCTGTCTGGATGTACTGCTGGGCAATTTCTCAGATCACTCATTTAAAGAATGTTTCTCATGAAAGAGAAAGTTACTGGGGAAGCTGATGACCAGTATTTAAAAAGAAAAAGGGGGAGGGCAGTGGGGGAAAAAGTAAAACCAATAAATTAGGTAAAAGTGATTGATTTATGAGGTATTTTTATGGTGTTTTGAAAAATACCACAGATTTTCAAGAGCTCATCCTGCCACTTGCTTGCTGAATTTGAGGTGCAGTGAATCACTGAAGCATGGACAGTTGCAGTGGATCTGATTCATCCCTGCCTTGCTGCTCTTGCAGCTGTTTGCAGGTGTGCAAAGCAAATTCAAAATGCTGTCCAATCAGAAAGATAAATATTTGTCCTTATTTGTATTAAGGATGATTCGTACAACTTGTAGGAAGCATGGGTTTTAAAACAGAGGTCAAGATAGAGTGCTAGCACTTTCATTCCCTTCCTGTAATGGAATAATATTAAGTGACCAGAATTTAAATATGCTTTCCAATTACTCTACAAAAATGTGAGTGATACTCAGGACACTGGGGATTAGGTTTACTATGCTTACAACAGGCTGGTGTGTATTTATGTAATTAATTAAAAAAAAAAAGTTGAGTTAGAAGAAAGCAGGCCATATTTCAATTGAAGCAGTTCTCATAAACAAATTGAATTAACAGCTTGTATCAACTCGTGGTTTTTTTGCTCCCCTGCTGTGCAAAGTCTTACTCGGTTAATTATGCTTCTGTGATAGAACACAACTAGTTGCACACAGGGAGAGAGGGCTTAAACACATCCTGGCTCACCCTGTGGTATAAGATCCCCTTTTAATCTACACCTATTCTATGTTTTCCTTTATCATGGATAGGGATAAATGTGTAGTATTAATTTTTCAGCTTCAAGCCAAATTTTGCACTGCCAACAAACAATCTTATTTCATAGTAATGCAGCCTTATTGTGATAGCTGCAAACTGAGATGCTGTGATTGATGCTATTTAGTCATGTAATATACTGTGTTCTGTTGTCAAAATTTATTTTTGTTATTGTTGACACTTTAATATATCTAGGCAGAGCTTTAAATAATTGCTGCAATAAAAGAAGCTTTGGATGAGGTATATGGTGCCTGGTGGTTTGCAGAAAGGGAATGTGGTTGAAGCATATTTATCAACTAGAAATTACAATTTCTGAGATGACAAATCTTTAATTCATGCAGAAAATTGTTATAATTTAGATTTTTAATTGGAACTCTGGTTACATTCCTTGTGCTATTTTAGGTATCACCTTTTAATGGAAAAGCAGTAGTCAGTGAAGAATGAAATGAATTCCTAGTCTTTATTTAAGATTCAAATCAGTTTTAGAAAAAACATGAGGAAATTTGTCTTGTTGACTTTCATATTAATCTTTAGACTCTGCCCAGAATTTACAATCTCATTTCTGGTGTCTCCTGAAAGTAAAGCATTTGCCTTCATTTTAAGGTAATTTGAAGTAGCACTTGCCTTTTAGCTCAGACACCAAGGCAGGGGTCTCTTTGGTGTCCCTTTCCTTGGGAGCCAGAGCAATCTCCAGCAGGATGAGGGAGCGCCTTAGGAGTGCTGTTCACCTTGCTTTACCCTCCTTATGCTATTGCAAAAGAGCATTTGGGGCATTCCTTGGGGATGCATTGCTGTCACTCAGTTCTGAACTGCAGCTGGGCGTAGGTAATTGTGAAGCCAGAACATGCCTTGATTTTTATTTTACTTTTTAAAAAATATTTTTCCCCCTCTGCTTTTCTTTGTTCTTTCAAGGTAGCCTGTTTGGCATCATGCAAAAAAGACTTTTCTCCTTAGTGAACTTTTGGCCAATGAAACTCTAATTTTGTATTAACTCTGTGGTGGCTCAGCTTTGCTCTGCAGCTCATCCAAGTTTCTGCCTGGGGCTCTTGGAGCATTACAAAGGAGGAGGAAAGCATGCAGATCTGCAGTAGATGCAGTGTGAGAGCTGTTAGGGAGAAAGGTAACTTGTACTAGTGTTCCTCTTGGGGCTTGTAGGGAAAGACAGACCCTAGAGGAGAAGGTGCCATAGCAACACCCTGCATTGTGAGAATTTTAAAAATTGCAATGCAGATATATCTAAGCCAAATGGATATTTGAAATAATAATTTCCAGACTTTTTTCCTGCTTGTGCAAGTCCTGACCCTCTTCTGAGGTGTGTTTTGTTAGCATTAACACTTTAATGCTTTTCTGTACTTACAGTTTTAGTTCTTCTTAATGGTTGTTCATCCATGAAGTTACCGCTTTACAGTAAAGGTATTTTGATTGATGAAAGAACAAAGCAGCACTCTTTGAATGAATATTGCTTTTCGTAAGTGTGAAGTGTCACCGCTGTGGCTGTGTTTGTGTACACAGTTCCCTCTTTACCTGGCACCCTGTCCAGCAAATCTTGATAGTGAGGAAGACTGTGTTGAAAAAGTACCTGGAAGTGGCACAAATCCAACTCCAGGAATTTCCTTAGAGGCTCCCCTGATCTGTGTGATAAGTTGCCCCTCAAGAACATTATGGGAAGAAACTGTTACCTCACACTTCTGATCTTATCTAGACCAGAGCCTTGAATGGTGAGGTTTTCTTTTTGGAAGCATCAGAAACTTTGGCAATAACACTGATATTTAGACACCTGAGCAACTCTTAATTGATAAGAGTAATGAATAGCTACATGACCCGACTGTTTTAGCTATTTCTTGCTTCATGCTTTTTCATGTAGCTTGCTTTCTTTTTTTAGAAAAAAGTCTCTGTTCATCAATTTCCCCCAGTTATCCCTCTCTCATTTGAATTATCTTATTTCAACAGCAATATGAGTATATGGAGCCAGTTAATGAAAAACTTTATCAAATGCTATGCAGTGCATGTATCTGACAGTGTAGTAGTAATACTCCTAAAATCCTGGTTAACCTGAGAGCTTTAAAATCCAGATATTCAGTTACACTTACATAAATGCAAAATGTTCGCATAGCACATGTACAAAAGAGCCTGTCTGAGCAGTGCATCATCTTTCTCGTTTTGTTACAAGTGACCATGCATGTCTCTGCAGATTAATGGAGTCTCTGGAAAGAAGTCAGGGTCTGGTTTGGTTAGAGGCTGTTTTTGGAAATAGCTTCCAGAAATTTTTAGAGAGCAAAATCTCTTGAAACTTTAGCAAGAAGGGCAGCAGTCAAGTGAAAAGAAGCATTGTGACTGTATTCAAAGTGGGTCACAGAGCTAGGCATTTTCTGAGTTTAATTCTGAGTTAAATTAGAAGTTACAAAGATAAACTTTGTTTGGGGATCCAAGTGGGAAGCATTTTGAATTCCTTACCTCCCAGAGCCATTTTTACCATTCTGTAGGGTGCAATGTGATAGAGCATGTGAGTCTCATTAATTGAACCATAACGAAAGACAGCCAAATGAACGAAGCTGCTACAGAGGAGAAAATGTACCCTAGTTGGCTTGATTATTACTTTTCAGAGGGAATATTCTAATCATTTCCTGTCACAGCTCCCAGACCCTTATATAGGATACTGGAGATTTAATTTAGGAGATAAACTAACTTGTGCAGTGCTGTTTGTACATCACCTGAAAATAACAGCATCTTTTCTTTCTGATACTGACCTTTCTTCCAGACAGTGCATCTTATTTTTTAGAAACCTGCTGCTCATTTTGGTAAGTATTATCTGTTTCCTGGGTTTACTGTTAAAAGTAATTTCAGGAATTGATAAGAAGTCATTGTGCTTGCAGCAGTGATCCTGCTTTTTTTTTTGTATTATTTTTTATTTTTTTTTAGGATGCCTGTCAATTTACAGGAAAGATGTCTAATTACTTTACAGAAAATGCCAATACCTTTATCTTGGAAAAAGAATTAATTTTTTTTTAGTGGCATATTACTGATTAGTACTGACATGTTTAGGCAGCCAGTGCAAGGTCTGTAAGTACACCTATCTGCTTTATCCCTGCGTTTAGGCCTTTGTAAGCTTTGGGTTTACCATATATGATGCCTGTACTCATAGATGGACACCTATAAGTTAAATACTGAACCACTGTAGAATATATAACTTGTACCTGAATGTGTCAGAGAAGTGCAAGGGAACTGTGTGCATAGGACTGAGCTTTCCATGTGAGGGAGGGGGCTTCCTTAATGATGCAGAGAGGTCCCTTGCTTTTGCAGGGAAATAGGTGAGAAGCAGGTGCAGGCATCTGCATCCTAGTGGTGGTCTGAGGGTGCATCATTCAGGGGAGCCTGGAGCTGGGTTAGGAGCTAAGGTATTTCACCATCATTCTTGGGAACTCCACAGTCTGCCTATGTTAACATTGATTTTTCAGATTCAAAAGCAGATATATTTGCAGTTGTACAACATTTCTTCTGGATCTTAAGTCATGACTGAAAATTTTGGTTTGACTGGGCAGCTATTTAACCTTTATATCACCAAGGACTGGACTCCCCCTTTGTGCTTTTAGCCCCTTGTACTCTGTCAAGAGTATTGATTTTTTTTTTTTTTAATTACTGATGATAGTAATGTCCTGTCAGACAAGTATTTTCAGCGATTTCCAAGTGAGAAGGTAAAATGAGGTGACAGATTGCTTTAAACTTGAGCTGTTGCCGCTTCTATGCAGGAAAGAAAAGAGCCTGAAAATAAAGGCTAATGAGCCATACTAAGCACAGTGAAAGTCACAGAGAATGGAAATAATTTGCAAACATTTGCATGATAGTTCCTAGCCTGAGCCAAATCTTCATCTATTGTAAAGCAGATAGAGGGCTTAAGAATTAATTACTTAGTTGATATGCGTAATTCATTAAGAGGTAATTCTATTTGTAATGTATGTTGCACTTCAGGTCGAATGCCCACTGCAGGTCATAGCAAAGTTGCAGGTTGACTTGCTTAGAAGAATTTGGTTGCTGCTCTGTTGTCCTGACTTGACCTCCGGAAGCTCTCTGACAGCTCTCTAGAAGCTGCAAGTTTCTGTCATTGGAAAGAGATTTACTCCTCCTTAAGTGTGAGGGCCCTTCCTACATTTGTAAAACGTAGGAATCAAAGGGCAATATTTAATTAAAACCCCCATTTTTTAAAAGGGATTGCCTTTAAATTGATTATTTCTGATAAGTCAGTACATAAGAAAGAACCAGTTAAGATGATGTGTATAAGGCTTTCTTCCTAGTTTCTGTCATTTTTTCCTAAGTAGAGAGAGAGGACAAAACCCCAAAGCCTTAAAAACCAGCTCTCTGTGCTATTCTTACCTCCAATGCTGTCGAGCCATCTCAGGAAAAGAAAAAAGAATTCTAATCTAAGGAAAAAAAATCCCTTTTACGTGGACTCTTTCACAGCAAAAACTTGTGTTTGTAGTCTCATTCATTGACATAAAGAGAGGTCCCCTGGAAAGAAGGGTGTGCTGCAGTTTAGCTCAGTATTTTGTCTGTTAACTCATTCATGGTACTGGATCTTATATGTTCACTGATTTAACCTTCATGTGTTCTGGGGCTGAGTAATAGACTGCTTTTTTTGACTCAGACATTGCATTGAATATACAGTGGTTATTTGGTGCAAATCTTGAATACTTTAGACGGGATTATTATTTCGTAGCATTTTTTTTTATGAAAGGTGTGCTATTTTTNTCTCAGGAAAAGAAAAAAGAATTCCTCTAATCTAAGGGGGAAAAAAAAATCCCTTTTACGTGGACTCTTTCACAGCAAAAACTTGTGTTTGTAGTCTCATTCATTGACATAAAGAGAGGTGGTGTCGTCGTGTCGTGTCCCCCCCCCCCCCCAAGGGTGTGCTGCACTTTGTCTCAGTATTTTGACTGTTAACTCATTCATAGTACTGTGTCTTATATGTTCACTGATTTCACCTTCATGTGTTCTGGGGCCAANTTTTTTTTTTTTTTCTTTACAAGCAGTGACTTTCATACTTTGAAAACCTTATCAGTGGAACAGTGCTCCATGCTGTGCAGACAGAGAAAGCAGGATGCTTCTCTGCATGACCTACATTTCTTTCGTGGTCTTTACCTCTTTATCCCTCATTACAGTCAGAGGCCACAGGCAGCAGAAAGAGCGAGAGAGCAGCAGAAGATATTGTGGGAACATCTGTCCTTGTACTGATCTTGTACACGTGGCACCTCTGAGACCATATCTCTCCCTAGAGAGCATTAACTTCCAAGTTAAGGTCTGCCTCCATTTTCCTCTGGGTCAAGCACGGGGATGCCTGAAATAGTCACTGGTAAACACAGAGAGCTTGTCGTCGCTCTGCTTTTGGCGCTTGCGTGTGTTGCATCTAGTAACTAAGTTCAAAGCTCTGAAATGGATGAAATAAGTAGAAAATAAGACATTTTAGTGTTGTCTAGGCACAGTGTGAGGCATTTGGGTTGCACGCTACTTAACTACAGCCACATAATGTACCCTTTCACAGTTGATGCCTCTAGTACATGTATGTATTAGGTAGGGCTAATGCTGTGATAATCAGTAATTCTTGGATTTCACTTTCTTCTCTGAAACTGTTTCAGTGTATAATGTGCAGTAATCCAACTACTCTCTCCTCCTAGGCTTGCTTGTCTGTAGAATGAGCAGCACCCGGAGTAGTAATATTCATGCACTAAATTGACAGTAGCAATGGTTAAAGATGCTCATGCTGCCACTCTGCTTGTTACCATCTCTCTGCTGGAGATACTCATACCTGTAGCACAGGTGGAATACACATCCGCATGCTGGTGTTTTGGTGTCCTAGCTTAGACTTCTGCTAAATACCCGATGTTAATGTCTCCCTGCCAGCTTAGGAGTGGAAGAAACTGCCACTGCTGCAGTCACTGTCCTAATGCTGGCAGAGCATAGTCCAGACGGTCCCCTCTACTCATGGGTTATGGCCTCAAATGTTACAAGTAAAAAAGATTCCCTTGAAGATGTTTGTGGTTTGGTGAGCAGAAAGCTTTTTGGCTCAAGGGAACATTCACAATTACCCAACCAACATGTCAATATATATCATATTATGTAATCTGGTGCACAGTTCAACCTTTTCAAAGAACTATAGGTCCTTTTTAAAAGTTCTGGAGACAATATTTTTTTTTTGTAGAGTATAATCTACGTGACTTTTAGCAGGGATTCTCTTCAGTCTGCTTTTGTATTTGATTTTGCAGGGAGAATTAAAACTCTGAAAGCTTTATTAAAGGAGTAGCTTTTAGTGAAGAAATGTTTTTCTTGCGTGTAGGAAAAAGCTGTACTATTGCTGACTTGTACCTGCTAGTGGAAAAACTAAGGTGAGTCCACATTTCCTGTACTTTGCTACCTAACTCCCTAAGAGTCTTAACCAAATGTAAGATCAGAGTTTGGTCCTAAACCCCTTCGTTATGCTCACTCAGGATCTCATATAACCCTTATAGTCTGTCCTAGCTCTGGCATTGTTTGGGTTTTCTAGTTTTGTAAAAAAGAAAAAACCCAAAACACCAGTCTGCTAAAAATATGATTTTCTTGAAAATCATGAGATTTTAAAATGCTTCTGTTTTCTTTTATCCCGTGATCACAAGAATTCAGAGCTTTCATGTAAAGATTGAAAGATGAAATACTAATACAGTCTCTTTTGCCTAAGGAATGTTTTTGTTTGTTTGGTCCCCCTCACCCTCCATATAAAAGCCCCTCAAATATCGTAAGACTTGAGGTAAAATCATGAAAACTGGCAGCTTTGGTATCACATGTTCCCAAGTGACCTTGAATTTGTTGCTATGTTGTTCATTAAAGCATTTATGCTGATTCCAGCAGTGTCTATATAAACTACCTTGAATAAACACAATTCCTCTACAAAAGTTTCTATGAATATATGTTTACAAATAAATAAATAGTGTGCTAATGCAGGCTGTCAGGCTTACAAAAGCATTGATCCTAGAAGTCTTACTGACTATTCAATAAACATTAATTAAAAATTAAATACATGTGTAATTCATTCATTTAAATTCTGCAAATAATCTGATAAACTCAAGCAGAAGTGGTAACAGGTCCATTCAATAGGAGCAAGGACAAAAGCCCCTATAGCACATTCAGGTTTCTGTATGATTATGTGCAATTATCCTGCAGTGTTGCACAGAGATGAAATCCTCCTCTGCCACACTTTCCTGCATTTCCTAATGATCTGGCTGAACATCTGCTCTGCGAATATGACATGCAGCTGGAATTGCTGGTGGCAGAATTGTTTCCTTGACAAGCAGTGTGTGTTATTTTACACTGGCTAGGCTATTGTCTCTTATATGGCTCTTCACCTCCATCCCTGCTTGCTGGATGCAATTAAAGCATCCGGGCAGAGCTGCCTTTGCAGGGAAGAAGACACATTTCACCCCCAGGCAAGGCTGGCACTTGGTACAAGTCACACCAGTCTGTCGATTCCTGAAGCAATATTGATGACAACCATGAAGAATTTGCAGGGTCTGCTCTGCTGTCCTGAATCCCAGTCAGTTTGCATTTGGGCTCAGTAAAAAATGAAGACAGGACATGCTGAAAGGAGAGAAGTGTGTTTTCATTGCAGCCCTATGTTTTCATTTTATAGCTAGAAGATTGCCTTCAATGCAAAGCTTTGCTGCTGCTGCTGCCGGATTTCCTTTGGTACCCAAAGGCAAATCTATCTGTGAGAGAGGGAAAGGTCCACAAATGTTCCTAAAGATGATTTTGTTTTGTTTCAACAAATTCTGATAGTTAGGGGGCAAAATACTTTTCCAGGTTAAAAAAAAAAATAGATAGTTGTTTTATGAGATCATAAAGGAGAGGGGTTTTTTTTTGAGGATGGACAGTGTTTGTTTTTAGTGATTCCCTCTGATTACCTGACTGAATCTGGCAATCCTTCTGGGAAGGTTCATCTTGGGGTTACACTGATCACAGAACCAGGGTGTGTGAGCCGGGGTGCAGGACATGTATGTATAAGTAGGCTTATTGACATGGCTGGGAATCACTTACAGGTTATGTTATGCAAAAGTGTCTTTGTAGAATGGTGCCAAAGGTGAGAGGTATAGGATTTATAGGTTGTGATGTAATAATTTCATCAATGTCAGGCTGGAATAACAGATATTACACAGGCATAATTAAGTTCTAACATTCTGCACAGTAAGTAGCAGTAAAATTTGATATGCTACTATAGCAATTCTTATAAATGCTTTATTGAGTATTTGTGTCTTATTTGGAGCATGTTTCATTTCATTTGACCCATGAAATCTCCACTCCCTGTGCTGTTTTTCCAATTGTAAACTCTTGAGGAATAAAAAAACCCACCCAAACATTTTAGGAAACCCTGAAGCAGCTGAGATAACATGCATCTTGAAACTAACATCTTACTGTATATGCTTAATAGTCTTCAGCAGCAGAAATAAATTGTATGACCCTTTGGGTAGGGCGGTGTCTTTTTCCATGGGTGCAGTAGAGTATTCTTCTATATATTTCCCTGTTGTGTCCCATAACAGTCACATCCTCACCTTTTGATCACACAGCTTTTCATGATAAAACAATAATAAGCAGGAAACTTTATACTTGTGAGAAGGGAGAACAAAAAAGCATTTTTTTGATATAATAGCAGCATTGTTTTGAAGAGGTGATGCAGCCCTAGGATAGTGCTATCCATTTACTGGTGTAAAAGTAGCAAATGTTTTTTCTCAACAGTACTCATAGACAGACTGGTATTTTTATCAATGTTTGCAAGTAATTGTGTTTCTCGCAATTTTTTTTTTTGATAGGTAGCTGTGGGTGAAGAAGGTCTTGGCATTTTCTTTTGTAAGCTGTCTTTAGAACTGGTTTACCTTAGGGCTAACTTATTTTAGGCTGATATAAAATGCAGATTGCTTATATAATTTCATGTTTGGATTTCTGCTATGCTTTGGATAGTTATAGTTATTCTTATGTAGGTATTATATGGACTTCATCCTTTACAATAGGTAATAGGAATTGTGAATTTTTTTTTTTTGTCTAAGAAATTAATGATTAAAACAAATTAATTTGAAAATCAGAATCCTGCCTTTAATATGCTGAATGTTATGGAAAAGATATATACCCGATACATGATGGGAAGGTGTCTTGGTCAGTCATACAATAAAATTCTCAGCTGTGCTCCTCACTGCTGCCCCTTTTTCTCTAGTAAAGGAGAGGTAGAGGGAGATGCTGGTCTTCCTCTTTATCCCCTCTGCTCTTGTTTGGTCCCTTTTACTCTTTAGGTGTGCACAGAAAGGCTTGGAAATGAGAAACCTGTGACTTTTTCAGTTTTTAACTTCCAGCTGTGGCATACTGGAGGTGTTTCTCATTACTGCAAATCAGTGATGGTTGTTGTGATGAGTTTACTGCTAAATGGCTTTTAGGCTTGTTGGAGGCGATGGCTAGTCAATAAGATGAAGTATTAAAGAATGGCAGGGAATCCTAAAATATGAGAAACAGCTACTGGTACGTATGAGCAATTGCTCAGTGTGCAGCGCACGTGGGGTATAGTTCTCATTGTGACTTTCATATTGGTTTGAATTGTTTGTCTTCTCCTTTCATCAAGTCTTTTCAAATGTTGATACAGAATATTTTCCCATGTCCCCCCTTTTCCCATGATACAGTCGGAGTTTGTACAGTGCTATATTTTACAAGGATTTGTAGTTGTTGATATTAGCCTACCAGTCATCAAGAAGAGTATGTACTTCAGTTCAAACTTGATATATTGAGAAGATAATTTTGCTTTTTGCTTGCTGTGTCCAGTCACTACCAGGATGCTGAATTTCTGGCAGAAGTTTGAAATTTATACTGATGGTCAGTATCTTTCCATAAAGTCAAAATTAAATAAAACTTGTAGCAGTAGAATACCAGCATTTTATTTTGGTTGCAAAATATTAAATGTTTTTTATCCTTCAGTTACTCAAGAGTTTTACTTCATTAATGGAAATAAACAAGAAAAGTTGCCAGTGGGTATGGAATGGAATCATAGAATCAACAGGTTGGAAGAGACCCACTGAATCATCGAGTCCAACCATTCCCGCCAATCTCTAAACCATGCCCCTCAGTACCTCATCCACTCACACCTTAAGCACCTCCAGGAAAGGCAAGTCAACCACATCCCTGGGCAGCCTGTTCCATTGCCTAATGACCCTTTCACTGAAGAATTTTTTCCTTACATCGAGCCTGAACCTCCCCTGGCTGAGCTTGAGGTCATTCCCTCTCGTCCTGTCCCCTGTCACTAGGGAGAAGAGGCCAGCTCCCTCCTCTCTACAACCTCCTTTCAGGTAGTTGTAGAGAGCAATAAGGTCTCCCCTCAGACTCCTCTTTGCCAGGATAAACAACCCCAGCTCTCAAGAACTGAAGGACTAGAATCAAGCAGTGGTGTTAGAGGACATTTTTATTCAGTCTTTTTATTTTCTTTGCATTATTTGGACTGTCCTTTACTTCTAGTCAAAATGCAGTAACATCAACACTTTTTTCAGGTTTATATTGTCTCCCTGCTAGTAATCATTCTCATTAAACTAAAATGTGAAGAAATATATGAAGATTGGTGCAGCCTGTGTGTGAATTGATGTTGACAGATTTTGCTATTTTAGAAAGCAAGAAAACATTGACTCCTTAAGTTAGCCTTTAGGACTTGTGTTTGCTGGGTGCTAGATGAAATCCCACGTGGAGGCTTTGTATTCACTTTTCATTATGACCTGTCAGTTCAGAGGTAACAAGATAGTTTGAGGTGTAACTTATCAGGTAACGACAACTTCATCAGCTGAGCTGACCTCACAAAAATTTAAGCTGCTGGTTGCCTAAGGCCTTTTTTTGGCAAAGTGCATCATCTAGTTCTTAATTTCAAGTGTATGTTTGAATCCATTCTAGCTGAGCAAAATACATGTTGCCTTTTTTCCTACCTTCTGTTAAAAAGCTGCCTGACTGTACCAAGGAAGCAAAAGCCACCAAAACAGAGTCTAAATCACATTGTGCCTCCCAACACACAGTAGATTATGTAGAATACTAGAAATAAGGCCAAACCAGGCATTTATATCTCAGGAACCCCAATGACACATCAGCAACCATGGTGCAAATACAAAAGCATAATTTGGAAGCACTGTGATTTGTTTGGGGTATCTTTGCATGTTGTTTTTATTTATAGAGTTGAAATACCATGCTGAACGCAATTCCAGCATGTTCCTGTTGAATGCAAACAGGAGGCTGAAGGAGCTATTCTATCTATTTTGGCCTGCGCGTATGGATGATGGGTGGTGTAGCACCAGGACACCACAAGAAAGAAACTTGAATCGGTGCAGCGTGACCTATTTTCCTGTCTTGTGCTTCATCGTGTTCTGCTGCTGGCTCCTGTTTGTGCTTACTGGTCTCCTTTGATGCTGTTGGCTGTGTTGACCCTAAGGTTTGTTAGTGGCTGGAATTAATGTCCAGCTTGGTATACAACAGAGTATCTCATGATCTGGCACTGCATGCTCTTCCATGCCATCCTGGATATGGAGAAGATTCCATCTTATGTGTCTGATCCAGATGTTCTGGAGTCGGAGGGCAGGGAGTGGCTCTGTGTTGTGCCTCTGTTTATTTAGCTTTGCAAGGGGCAGGACTTGATGTGGTAGCAAGTGCCAGTACTGAGTTTTGATCAGTTATTTTGGCAGGGGGTGAACCCCTTAAATTTTACTCTTGAGTGAATCTTAATGCTTAAATTGGGAACAATGTGAGATTTCCCATTCCGCAATTTTAGAATGACTGTAATCATTTTAAGAAAACAAAGCCTAGGAACATTATGGTGTTGAAAGTAGAGTAAGCTGGTGTATGTAATGATGCATTGTACATTCGCACATATAAAAAAAGGAGTTTAATTTCCTAATTCATTTTGCATCTTACCCCCCTTTTCTTATGTTCGTCCCTGTTTTATTTTCTTCGTTTTGTGTCTATAATTGCATGTATTATTAGAACTGGCAAGATGAGCACCTCCAGATGCATCCTGCAGGAACCCAGCCAATACTGACTCTATTCCCATGTCAGACTCCATGCCAAGTCAGTGAAGCTTGGTTGTCAAAATCCATTTCCTTTGTACACTGCTTCAAAACTCATCTTCTAAAATAATATTCTGACACAGGGTGACTGATAATAACCTCAAGAATTGTCCCAAGCTTCAAGTGTCTTTTAGTATGTTAAACCATCCTAGTTAAAAGTAGTATTTTGAAATAATATGGTCTAGGAAGCTTTCCTTATTCTTCTGTCAGATGAAATTACTTGAGAGCTTTATAATCTATCACATTGTGCCTTTCGCTGTTTTTGTGTGAGTGTGTGTGAAGTGATAGAACTTGATCAACAGGCCTAAACCAAAATAGGTTATCCATGGATGATTTGTATTGCGTTGCTATGTTTACTGTTTAATTGTAAATTCTTGCATTGTTGTAATCAGTAGAATTGTGCTGTGCTATTTTTGTAATGCATAGCGTGTCAGAAAATGCATTGTAGTCTCATTATCAGTAGAATTGGGCTGTGCCACCTTAGTTGTGTTTTCTTTGGCGTGCACTGTAAGGGAAGGAGAATGTTTTGGAGATGGGTGGCAGTCCTTGTGCTTATGGCTGATGTGTCATCACAATTCTGATTGGCCACCAGCACCTTGGCTTGTCCAGTCAGTGTAAGCGTGTGTGAAAAGAGAACTATGGAGGAATGATGTGTCTCAACAGTCCCCTTAGTTAAAAGATAAGAGATCTGGCAGTTTCCTTCGATATCACTTCTTGGGCTATGGCCAGGCTCCAGGAGGGAGTGCAAATGGGATAGTTGAGATCAGAGATTCTGCCTTTTTAGAATGATCTAAATTTTTTCAGTTAACAATATAAAAGCTAGACCCTCTTGCAGTGACTTTGGAGTCCTCACCTATGGATGGATGCACCGTGAAGGACCTACCAGTAGTCTGGGGAAGGCACTCCAAAATCCTTGCTGCAACTAGGGGCTACCTAGCGACTGTGGATCTGATGATAACAAGGCAATTGATGATGTTTCTTTCTTAATTACTATATTTATTCTCTTGTAGTAATGATTAGATGCAGTGCCTTTAAAGCTGTTACTGTTAACTTGTTAATCACTACTGATCATTTGTTACCTTTCTTCTTTTTTAGTAAGATTTCACATAGTATTTGAGAGTTTGGGCTTTTTATGCTTATTGCATTCTGTAAAACCAGGGGCGGGGGGTATTAACTTTCTCTGAAATTTTATGCCCTTTGAATACAAAATGAAAGTTCACCAATTTTACTGAATTTAATACATTTTGTGTTGTGACTTTTTGCAACAAAGCAACAACTTCTTTTCCCTTTAGGGAAGAATATACTCATTTTGGGTTGGTACTGGGACAAGTGCTGTTTAATTGTTTCATCAATGATATAGACAGCAAGGTTGAGTGCACCTTCTGCAAGTTTGCAGGTGATACCAAGCTGAATGGTGCAGCTGCCACACCAGGAGGATAGGATGTCATCCAGAGGATCCTGGACAAGCTGGAGAAGTGGGCCTATGTGAACTTTATGAGGCTCAACAAGGCCAAGCATAAGGTCCTACACCTGGGTGTGGGGGGTTTCAATACAGGATAGGGGATGATGTGATTGAGGAGAGCAGCCCTGCAGAGAATGACTTGATGGTACTGATTGATGAGAAGCTCAACATGAACAAACAATGTGTTCTCGCAATGTGTATCCTGGGCTGCATCAAAAGAAGTATGGCCAGCAGGTTGAGGGAGGTTATTTTCCTCCTCAGTACTCATGAGACCTTACCTGGTGTATTGTGTCTATTTCTGGAATCCCCAACATAAAAAGGGTATGGAACTGTTGGAATGGGTCCAGAAGAGAGCTACAAAGTTGATCAGAGGGCTGGAGAGCCCCTCTGCTGCAGTGACAGACTGTGAGACAGTTGCGGTTGTTCAGCCAGAAGTGAAGGCTCTGGGGATACCTCATAGCAGTCTTCCAGTTCCTGAAGGGGGCTTACAGGAAAGCTGGAGAGGGACTTTTTACCAGGGCATATAGTGATAGAATGAGGGGTAATGGCTTTAGACTGGAAGGGGGAAGATTTAGATTAGACATGAGGAAGAAGTTCTTCATGATGAGGGTGATGAAACCTTGGTTCATGTTACCCAGGGAACTCCCTGGAAGTGTTCAGGGCTAGGTTGGATGGGTCTTTGGGCAGCCTGGTCTGATGGGAGATATCCCTGCCCATGGCAGGGGTTTGCAACTGGATGATCTTTAATGTCCCTTCCAACCCAAACCATTCTATGATTTTACTTATTATTGTACAGGTATTGGGCAACAGCGTATCAACATTGCTCCTTCCACAGGATCTTTTCCTAATTGGAGATCTATACTATCACCAACACGGCCTTCCACAGAAGCTAAGACTTCCTCAATAGCTGAAATTTCTATGGGACAGACTTTGGAGAATGCAAACTTGCTTCAGATGATAAAAACAACATTGACTGGCACGCGTACCAGGACTTTGGATCAAACACATCTGTTGCCCAGCCTTTATCAAGGTAGTGGAAATAGTGCATCCCAGGAACCTACTGAAGTTTCTGCTGAGTTTCCTCTGAGATCATCATCTCAAGATGCAGATGAAACAGCTGCTGTATCAGGTTTGCCTCAACTTGATATGTTTGCCACATTGTCCACTAGACCGTCAGTGACACATTTGAGTACAGTTGTGCCATTTCAGCTAATGCCATTAGAAACACCCTCCATTTCAAAAGAAAGCACATCAGGATCAGACATGCTTACTGCTCTTCCATCATCATCATCATCATCATCATCATTCTCCTCACTGGTAATTCAGTCACCTCATACCATTAACTTTTCTAAACCAGCTGTACTGCCCATCAAAGTGCCTTTGTCTGCAGATCCTGGAGGTTTCTTCAACACAGATTCAGCCAGCTTGCAGGTTAGTGAAAGCAGAAATAGTCTTCTAAGCACTGTCACTATGGTACCTACCAGTACAGTGAATGACAGAAATTATTCCAGTTTGTTTACAGGTACCTTGCCTTTCAGACTCTTTGGATCAGTAACAAGGCATTTAACAGAAACAGCAGGAAAAGGGGCTCCTTCAGAAAGGACCTCTTTTTTGTCTGTGTACTCTGATATTCCTGTGTCAATAACATATCAGTCTTCCCTGCCAGTAACTTCTAGAAACCTGTCATGGTTTCCTAATGAGAGTATATATAATGTATCTTCTACTGAAGTAAAACCAAACACTCAGCCATTTAAGGCAGCATTGACTAACAAAAATAATTATATTGCTCCCCTGTCATCACCCATTCCTCAGGATAATGCAGAGGTTTCTACATCAGTTTTCTATCCTGTGGGTACTTCACATCTAATACCCCAAATAAGTCATCCACATCCTTCCACAGCACTAAATCCTAAATCCTTGACTAATCATACTACGGGCTCTACCAGTACCCCTTTCATGTCATCTGTTTCCAAGAGCTGGACAGGGGTCTCACGCTCAACAGAGAGCAAATCTTTGCTTTCATTGCCAAAATCATTTATCCCAGATGCAAAACGTGCTCTCACGCCAGTGCAAGTATTTAGAAGTGAAACAGATTTTCTCTTTAGACATGCAACACGCTCCTTTTCAGTAGACACAAGATCTCCCCTGCTAACTGAGACAAATGATACTTCTACTGGGACAGCACTCGGAAACAGTCCCAGTGCAGCAGTAGTTGATGAGGATACTTTGCAAATCCCTTTGACTGTTTCCTCTCAGCGCTTGATGATGGCTCCAAATCAGACTTTTGCAGGAGACCTAAATGATGGAGTTTATCAGGCAAATAGCATGCAACTACCAGCTGCTTCTGCACATATTCTCCCTGTGTCTGATGGCTTTCCCATGGCAAGAACAACTCAACAGCCTTTCAAAAGAGCGGTGACAGTGAAGATGCCCATGAACTTTAATGTTAACAGCGTTCTGCCTTATGGATCTCAGCTTTCCAAAGTTTCTCCAGATACCCAAACCAGTAAATTCCCTAAAGGATCCAAGATACCAGGTACTGTTTTGGAGACAGACATGTCTAGTCCTGATCTAGCTACTGTACTGTTAATTACTTCCACTCCAGACTTTTCAAAATCTGAACCTGCTATCAGAAATACATCTGTTGCCAGTATCTCTGTGACTGCATATCTTCTGCCTGGTGCTGGAGAAAGTCCAGATGTAACTGCGAATGAGAACAGAAATATGAAAGTACCCACTGTTGTGACCCCACATGCAGAATATTCACTTTCAAGAGCTTTAAATCGGCTTACTTCTGATCAGACTTCTCATTCAGCTGATAGAAAGCCACTTGCCTTTGTTGTGCCTCCAGCATGGGGTACACTGTCACCACTTGTTTCTATGACAACATTGATGGACAGCCACAGCTCTGGCTCTTCCCGGATTCTGAATGCAGACTCTGAAAGCAATTTAGATCCTGTCAGCTCTCCTGAAATCACAACTTCTGCTTCTACATGGACAAGTACAACATTGCTGTCTTCAGCTGGCATTAGTATTCCTTTGGTAAAACCTTCAGTCAAAATGGCAATAAGAGATGTTCCTCCAAGTACTTCTGTGTTGGAAACTGAATATCAAGCACCATACTCAGTGGTTTCTAATCTACAAAAGAAAATTAATACAAATAAGCAGTCAGTCACCTCCACCCTTTCAGTAAACTATATATATGGAAACTCTAGCCAAAATGTTTCAAATTCGCCCTTTGTTGGAAAGACTTTGAGTAGTTTCCCAGAATCTGATGGAGATGCATTTGCACTGAAAACATCTCCTTTTCACTATTCATCCCTTACTACTACTTTGACAGTCCCTGAGCCCCTACAAGAAAAGCATGGAAGCACAGCTGAAAATGTTGCTGATTTCTTTACTGCTGGAGACAGTATACGCTATGAAGCACCTCTCCATTTACATGTGCCTTCTCTTAACTCTACAGGTGCTTTCCCTAACTCTCCAGAATTGCTAACAACGGCTACTGGGAAGATTACTTTACCGACAAAAATCTTAGGTGCAACACCAATATTGACTTTTCAGCTCACTGACAACTTGAGACTTTCTGACAGCTATGAAGATAGTGTAAACCACAGCATGTTGCCAGCTGAGTCCCCCTCTCCTGTGACCAAGCCTTCTAGATCAACGTTCTTGCATAGTGTTGTTACAGAAGAAAACATCAGTTCTGGAAATTTACCAGAATTTGCAGATGACCAATTAGAGTCCTCTGGTTATTTGGTTATGTCTGATAGAAATCCATCTACATTTAATGTGGAGGAGTGGGACCCAAGTGCTACAAGACATAGTTTAGTTCCCAGTAATATATCTAAAAAAACTACCAAAGGCATCCCATTGCAACCCCCTACCACTAGTCCTCTGCAGTCAGTCATCATAACTTCTCTCCATGCATCACCAACTCCACTAACTTCTCCTTTGTTGTCAACAACCAACTTTACCCATTCTGTCATTACAGTGTTATCTGGAGTATCTTCTGGTGCAATACCTACACTAGGAACTTCAGAAGCAAAACCACTAACGAGAAAATCATCTCCAGCTTCACCAGTGCCAGCTTCTTCCTTCTTTTCTCTAGGCACTGAAAACACACCTTTGCCATCTGTGATGGCTTTAAGCACGCCAATACTAACAAAAAATCACACTGCCACCAAATCAGCATTGGATCTGAACTCAGTAGAAATACATACAGTTTTTCCTTTTGCAACAAGAAGCGCAACTGTGGACATGACAGCTATGGTCATAACCCCTAAAAGCAGCACAGACACAGCATTCACACTTGCACCCACAGCACATGTACCAAGGCAGATAGAAACAACAGTAACTGACACCCCGAAATTCCCAAGCTCAGAAATCACCAAAACATCAACCCTGTATCCACTGACAATTACAGCAGCTTTGACATCTATTACAGCATCAGCGAAAACAACTAGGCTTCCCCTTACTCCAGTGGAAAAGACCTCTGCTCCTCCTGAAACCACAGCAGCAGCCTCTTTCGCTAACATGACAGCTGCTCCTCCCTTGGATTGCCGGCTCTCCAGCAACCTTATGGTTAAAACGGGTATGTGGGGCCACTGTATTTGCTGATGGGACCTCGCTTGTCTGTGAGGGGCAGCTAGTGATGAATGGGAAATACACGTATGTCAAAGAATAGGGGGGGCATTTGTGATTAATCTGGGGATAAGGTTGCTGCACTGACAAACCAGACAGATAAAAGCAGGATTGCTAGATAAGAGACAGAATTGGCTTTATTTGTAGCTTGGATTTTACAATGAATAAGTCAAATGAAGTAGTGATACCAGGTGCTCTGAAGTGAAGTGGGTTGCTGCAGGAATCTAGCAGAATCATCTACATGGAGGGACAAACCAGTATGACGTGATGCTTAGGTCTCTGCTTTGCACCAAGGAGTCTATGTCACTGAGGAAGACAGTGCAGTAACCTGCCTCAGTCTTTGGCCCTGTTTACATATGAATACCTAATTCTCTCATCGAAGAATCATTTGAAAACAATGTTTAATATTTAGAGTTGTACATTTAAAAATGAAACTTTCTGTCTGAATAGTACCACTTGTAGCTCTCACCATCTTTTCACAGACAGCTTTTCCTTAACTTCAAACTAGAGAGGTTGAGAAATCACTTGGCCAGGCTTCATATGGACTCCTTATGGTAGCACAGTGCGGCACCAGGAGGTGTGTGTGTCTTGAAGACCTCAGCAAAGAATAGCTACATAGAAAGATTTATCACCTTGGATAGACATGAATGATACTGGAGACAATGAAATAAGCAGCTTTTGGACCTACAGTGTGTTTAGTAGCTGCTAAATATCTACATCAGTAGTATGATGACTACAAGAACTACTAGATGCGGCTTGTATACAGTATCTGATTGAAAGCACTTAAGTGCAACTGTAAAATTATTTAGGGAAATTATAAGAGCGAGAAAAAGCTAGTGATAATGTTAATGAGAAAGTGCACAGACACTTCCTAAATGGAAAGTAATTGTAGCAATGGAGTAACACCTTAACTACAGCTGTGAAGGTATGAAGCACACCTTTATGTAGGTCTGCCTGTGCAGCACCTCCTCAGTTCCCTGGAAATGCCGCACATGTCTGTCTGCAGGCAATTGAGTGATGTCATACCTCACTCAGAAAGGCAGTATGACAAAGTCTTGTTGTTGGTAAAGAAAATTCATTTGTTAGACCTTGCTCTGGAAATAATGGGCTCTTGCCATCAGGTGAATAGGGAACTCTGGGATGCTACTGAGCCACTGCAGTCCTTGCTCCCATTGGAGCTGCTGCAAATCTTAGCTGCTTTGATGATCTCCACCTAACATAAAACAATTAAAAAAACCCAAACAATAGCGTGGTGACGTCTCAAAATGTGGCTTTCATTGTTCCACAGTTCTGTTTCTGAACACAAGGAGGATGATGATCAGCAATTCCTTCAAGGAGAGCGTGAGAAGAGGACTCAATCAAGTGCTGAGACAAGCTTTCAACCAAAATGTCAGTGCTCAGGTAAGCATGCCTGGCTTGCCCACATTTATCTCTGAAACAGACCTCCCACCAAGAGAATTCTGTCTGACTGCAGCTCCAGTGGAGTCTCAGAATGCAGGAAACCTCTTGGAGAGGAACACTGAGCTTTACAAGGCAGGCACAGGTGACACCCACTCTAAGCTTTAAAAATATGAGGACTGCTCCAAAGCTTTTGCCTTCTATTTGATGAAGTAGAAGTGAGAAATGCAACTTTGGTTTTGGTATGTTCTGGGAAACAACTACTGGCAGCTGTTTTCTCCCCTCCCTGCAGTTCAGAAATGACTCAAGTTCACAGTCAGCCAAGTGCTGCTGTGCTCAGCCTGGATCAATTGCAAGAGCAGGGCTGGTAAATAGGATGTCACTTCTGTCGGTCCACTCTCTGGTTTGACAACCCAGTACCTGACAAGTGCAATTTCACAGGGATGAAAATCCTGACCAGGAAGAAAGCATGCTTTATTGAAAATAAATGAGGGAGATGTGAGGGAGATTGCTCTGCAGCTAAATTGTGCAAACCTTTGCCTTGTTGTGTGTAAGAGCAGGCTTAGACAGATCGGTGGGATGTTCTCTGTAACACAGGTCACCATGCACTTAAGCAGGGGTTTGTGCTGGGCCCAAGGCTGGTGTGAGATATACTCACTTTTTTTCCTTCCCAATGGCTTGGTATTTTTGCTCAAAATAGAGGGCATCATGCTGACTTTTGCCCCGATACTCTGTTGCTGCAAGTTTAGATGATGTTAATCACTTTGCAAATTGTATATTCCTGAGTCTCAGGAGCAGCAATGAAATCTGTTAGACCTATTCTTGCACTTTCTTGTAAATCTGAAAGAGGTTGCCTTTTTCCAATGGAGGAAACCAGCTAAAACTTAGTGTGAAGAACAATTTCTAGTACTTAAACTTTTTTGGAAAATACAGAATTCTGATATAAAACTCAATTCATTGTTTTGGCTCACAGCATGTTCATTCTTGTGGTTTGTAATTTCTACTCATATGGGTGATAGGTTAACCGTGTGGGACAGTATAGGAAGAATGATATAGAAGAGACAGCTGAGGTTGAAGAATAAAACTATTAGATGCTTTTGTCCTTCAAAAATCTGACTCCAAACCTACAATGACAGACACATGCATGAAGTCAGGGAACTTCACGTACGAAGTAGGAGATGGTTGTTCTCTGGAATATCTGCATTTTTACATTAATAAGTAAAATGTCCCAGTATATATATATGAATGAAGCCCCAGTCTAAATTAGAGGTACGTGACATGGTAGTACTATTGCATTGCTTCAGTTTGGAGCACATTTTGCATGGGCTGGGTCTAAAGCTCCCTGAGCAGTCTGCTAATACTGTGTCTGATATGACACTAACTTATGCTGTGTAGGATTTATAGAGGATTACAGGATAAACACGCTGTATGGGAGCTATATTCAGGATGAGAAGTCCCATCAAATAGTGGTTGAACTGCAAACAAAATAATAATGAAAAGACGTTTCCTTGTGTGTTTTAGGTTGAAATCCTGGAGCAATCAACTAATCTAACAGTTGTTTACTACGTTACACAAGGCAGACTGGTTTTTATACCAGCTGCTGTAATTGAAAGACTTCTTGCTTATGGCATCAGCAATGCCACAGTAGACATAAAGCAGCATGTACCACATCTCCAGTCCGTGGCAGCCCTGGCCTTGCCATGGAAGCCCCTTCCCGCATACCACTTCCAGCTGAAAACAGGTGAGTGAGGTCCTGCCCATCTATGCCCATGGTTGCTTGTGTCTTAACAATCAGTGCACAGGAATAATGACCTTCCCTTCCCTTTGCTGTTCTGTCTCAGCCCCTGCTTTCCACCACAGCAACAGGACAAACTCTGCTTTGGTTTTATATGTTGATGTTCCTGGCTTGAGCAGGACAGATGGTGTGTACACCCTGTCCTGTGCAGTGCTCTGCTGTCACCCTTGTTGGTGCTGCTGTGAAATGAAGTGGAGTTGTATTGGGGATGAGTCATGCTAATATACTTGACTAAGCCTTGGCATTTGATTAAAATGGACATCAATCGATGGATTGTGCAGTAACTTGTGCATTTCCTCTGAGGATGCTAAAATGAGAAATGTGGCTATATGATATATGTATATATTGTTCTGGCTGAACCTGTTGGATTTGACTTAATTCCCAATCGTTTGATCCAGGGTCACTGCGTAACCACTCTGTACTGTAACAAGCATCAGTGCAGAGCAGTTGCAGTGCAGCAGAACAGTATAAGTTGTGAGAGGGTAGAGAGTACAGTAAAACAATGTATTCAGTTGTAAAAAAGATTTCTTATGTATGTGCTTGCATGTTTATATATGCATGCCTATTGCAGTTACCCAGTTAAGTGTATTTTTCCTAGCACAAACAGAACGAGAATCAAAATTATGATCAATCATGGCTTAAAAGAGCAAATGACCTGCAAGATTTAAGAGTATAATTTGTGCTTTCAAATGATTTCACTTACTGCTTGGCTCTGAGCAAGTATTTGCAGAATGAACTGTTGTTACCTCATATATCACTGTAGAAACAATCTCCGTTTGTCTGTGGAGAGTATCAGCTATAATAATGCAATTTAGTTCTTACATTTTGTCTTAATTAAAGCTAGTTTAGTGAAGTGCTTGAATGGCATAAACTGATCTTACGTGGCACTGTTTTCACCTGATTAATTTGTAAATTGGTGATTTTGCTGTCAGACATTAGAGTTATGCAACCAAAAGTATTTTGTCCGCATACAAACACATTGTTCCTTTTCTAGAGCTGCAGTTTGTGGGTCAAACAGACAATATACAGTCATGCAAATTTGTTCAGACCATGGAGCAGCGGTTACAGAGAGCATTTCAGGATGCTGAAAGAAAGGTCTTAAACACCAGCAGCAACTTAACAGTTCAGGTATAACATTGTGTGCTTTACCGGTGCCCTTGCCAGAATCTCTGGGTTATTCTTTCCTATATGTACGCTTGTATTTCAGCATAATGTCTTTGATGGCCTCTGTGGAAGTTAGCTTGTTTTCAGCTGAAATAAGGCTGCTTTATTTACTGCGAGAAAACATGTAAATGCATAATTTATAGGAGATTGTTAGTATTTTTTTTCAATTTGCATTTTACTGTTCACAGTTAAATAATTAAAGTGAAATCCAAATAAAATTAAAGATATAAAATTTTTCTTGTGAATTTATATTTTTACTGAATTTGTTATTCCAACACATTAGTTGCTTTAAGTGAGGCTATTCAGGTATAAAGATAGTGTCATGTGTAGCTGTTCGTTAGATCTAAGCTAATGGAATATTTGGGGGTTTTGTGTGCATTCCAGTTTTAACCTTGCAGACCCATTAAATGCATTGATTTTTGTAGAATTTGTATGTTTAGTGGCCCAACACCTTTATGCTGTATGCCATAGTCATCCTCTGGGTGTTATTATGATAGGTGTTTGATGACTCTCTGTATGGATCTTGGGCTCCTCAGAATAGTCTGCATGTGTAATAGTTTACCAGAAGGAGATAATTGGTTATCAGAGGTCTGCTTTGTTACTTTCACTCTGTCTCTTTTAAGCTGATGTTCAAACTGGAGGTGATCAAAGTGCGCAAAAGTGCATGGTAAGAGATGATCCACTGCAGTAGGTAAAGTGATTATTAAGCTTTTAAGTAGCTGGACCTGTGACACTGAGGGGACCTTCATGGTGACTAATTTACTCACAGAAGTTGTAGATCTTAAAGAGCACTGAGTCAATTTTGTAAAGAGCCCTAGAAAAAGGTGGTAGTTACGGTTTTCTTGTGGGTATTGCACACTTAGGAAGTGACAGAATGGAAGTCTTGCAGGCAAGATATAAAATGGGAAGTAAGAGGCTCAAGGGTATGATCTTCATAACAAATTTTTCCAAAGTCGTTCCAGTACCATGGAAATGACTAAACCAGAAAACAGAAGCAGAAAATAGTACAAGGTTTTTAGATTAATTGCAAACTGAGGAACATTTCTGAAGCAGACAAAAGTAATTCAGAAAAGGTATTGCTGCACCTTGAGTGTGGAGAGAATAGCACATGAAACAACTTCCACACAAGGAGAAATTAAATTGGCTGTGGAGCTCCAACCATGAGTGACGTATAATCAGGAGAGATAATTTATAATTTCCCATAGCAGAACAACTCACTTTTAAACAAAAAGAAAAGTCCTTTCCCATAGCGGCTAATAAAATCTTGAAGGTGACCAGATGTAACTGGAAAAAAAGTGTGGAAGTTACAAAAAGCAATTGACCAAACACATAGAAGAAAAAGTTGCAAACCCTTTTTAAGCCCAAGCGTAATTTTTTTGTCTCAGACCATAGCTGTGGGCTAACCTTACACTGTGGAAAAGAGCCCTCTCCTCTTGCCCCATGCTTGTTCTCCAGCCATCTGCTCCTGGCCGTTTGTAAGTGGATGTCAGCTACACAGACCTTTAGTCTGATCTCAAACTCTTCTGCAATGCTTTTATTATACTGTGTTTTGTGTTTTAATTAGCGATACAAATAATGAAAACGGGGTAGTTAAATAACATCCATTAATGCTGAATGCTGTTGGACCTACCTGCAGTATCAGTAGCCAATAACCATCCCTCTTTGTCCTGAGGCATGAGTTTTCTGAGAAAATGTTTTTTCCCCTTCCTGTTCTGCCTTTACCTCTTTGCTTCCCGTGTAAAACTGATATTTGAGGATCTGATTTTGTAATCAAGGAATAGAATTACTCCTTAAATGCAGTCATCAGAGTTGAGCTCAGGAAGAGAGTGACTTAGAGCTAATTTGGGGTGGAGGACTGGTAGTTACATGATGCTAGGAACAGAGAAGACATCATATCCCTTTATATCATATGGAGAAGGTGTAGGTCTATACGACTGCACTGGGAGGCACCAAAGAAAGCAAAACATGCAGAACTAATTCCTCTGCATCAAATAAACATTTTATTTTTGTTTTTCTGATAAGCATCCTCTCCCTCATCTTATATTTCCTGGGAAAAAGCAGACCTCACTGCACCTTTTCTGCCTGTTGCTGTCCTCCAGAAATTCTGCATGTGCTAAAGTAGGAATTAAAGTATCACAAACTGTTTTAATTGGTCATGTTGATTGAGTTGTATCTAACCTATTTTTCAAGTTAACTTTCTCCCAGTTTGTTTGCACTAGTGGTTGTTGTTGTTTTTTTTTTTTTTTAATTTGAGCTGAAACACAGCTATGTTTTTACCTCTGTTTCAGATTTTAAACACCTCCAATGTCTCCCAAGCTGTCACTCTGTTTTATGTAGTGAACAATCAAAGCACAACTTTAAATGGCACTATTTCCAGTAACCTTCTTAATCAGCTCTCAGCTGAGTTGGTGGGTTTTTATCTAACCTACCCGCCTCTCACCATTGCAGAATGTAAGTATGCACACAGCTCGTTAAGATTAACCAGTCTTGGGCTCTTGCATTGCCAACACCATAAGTTTTGTCATCAAGCTCAGATTCTAAATGTTTTTGCTGACTTTTGAACTTTTTTTTAAACAGAAAAATGGAGGGTGGATTTGGTTGGGGGCTGTTCTGTATTCACTGTTTACTTCAGCTGCTAGAAGCAGTGGCAGATAATTAAGGAAAACTCAAATATGCTGTCATAAAAAAAAAAAAAAAGCCTCTGCCAGGTTCCGGACAAAATAAGATTTTAGTTTTATGTAAATTGAACCACAGATTTTCCCTAGTTCTTCACTTGAGGAAAACTCAGCACAGCACATCAGATTTGTCTTCAGTGTGGCCCCTTACTTTGGCAGAAGACAGCCCCTTGTGCTTGCTCCAGTGGCAGGGCTGGGTAGCACACTTCAAGTGTGTGTTTGGGTGAGGTCCACCTATGCTTCTCTGTTTTGTTGGTGTGTTTACTGAACTTCATCCCCAGCTGAAAATGTGGTCTAAGCACTTCAGCATCCATAATTTGCTTGCATTTTATAGAATCATAGAATGATTTGGGTTGGAAGGAACGTTTAAGATCACCTAGTTCCAACTAGGACCAGGTTGCTCAGTTGTTATGAAGAGTCAGAGGTTCAGAAAGTGAGAGAAAACTGTGTGTCTGAGCAGCCTGTGCGGCATATATGTTCTCCGACTCTGTATGCTAATTTCTCTAAAATGAATTAAGAGACCAAGACATTTGATTATGGGGATTTCTGTTTAATCTGCTTGTTAAACTTGGTATGTGAAATTAAGCTCACTGTAGAGCCGGATTATCCGTTCACTGGAGGAGATCAGTGTTCACTGGTAGCGAGAGGAGATGGGGACATGCTAGGTCTGTCTGCGATGGTATTGGACTCTGGTTAAGGAAGGGCAGGTGTCAGCTGATCTCACTGTATGTAAATCTTCAAGATGTTTGTTAAATTTGGAATATTTGCTCAGAGCTAGTCACTATCAGTCTCGCTGATAAGGCTAAACCAGTGATGTAGTAGTTTGTAATTTTTTTGTTTCACAAATGTTGAAATTATCGGGCACATAAAGACAGAGACAAATACGTCTTTATCATCAAAACAATGTACTGAGTGGATTCATAGCTTTAGGTAAAATTATTAAGGCATTAATAATTTTCTGATTCTAAGAAAAAGCAGAACCAGGCTACTGGAAAAGTGAGCACTGGGGAAAACACGAGTTACCTTTTCTGTCAGTCCATTTTATTTGCAAGAACCCAACAGCAGAGTAATTATCCAGTGCAATTCTTTAGCATTTACTTGCACAAAGAGCAGTCTTCTGTCTATGGGGTAAGTGGTTACTGATGTGAAGCAGTCAGGAATCACAGCTAACTGATGATTGTGCAAATCCTTGAAAAACAAGGCGCATATGTTATTCCTGAGGCATTACCCATCTAAATTAGATATTTGCAGACAAATAGGTGAAGCTGCCCAGTGATGAGTTCTTGCACTGCGTTGGTGCACTTTTTAATCAGACTTGCTATCACAGTAAATGAGAGAGGATAGGCTTGTGTTTTCATCAGGTGTTCCCACAAGCAAGGGGAGGTGGAGGGAGGCTGTTAACAAAAGGTGTGCTCGGGGACCTAGAAAGCGATGCAGACCATTCACCATGAGACAGGCTCCTTTGTTTTCATGGCTGGTCAGTATGCTTGTCTGAAGAGTGTTCTGTGCACAGGACTTGTCTTCACAGGGCATCTTGGAGCACTGGGAGAAAGGCGGAGGAAATTTTGATGATGGCTGGCCTTGGTTCAAGTGTTCAGTCTCCAAAATAGGCATGTTGCATAGGAACAGGATTGTGGTGCTTCTTGCAAAGGCAATAGGGGCATATACTTGGTAGTCAGGAGCTGTGAAAGCCATTAGTCGCACAGTATGGGTCTCGTGTGGTGTTGCAGTACTCTGCTGATCCCTGCACATGATGAACTGACTTGATAAAGTATTTAGCTGATGCTCGTTTAACAACTAGTGGATTATATTTCATTTTGGACTTCTTGGTTTTATTTCCAGTGTAGCAGGTATACTACAAACCAATGAACTTAATGCACATTTAGCGTTTATGGCTTCAGACTCGTTATACGTCATGTGAAAATGTTTACTTTGAAAAGCGTTTGATGCTTTTTCATGTGGCAAGTGCAGTTGTTTCAGTTTATCAAATGAACACTACTGCTGTTCTCAGAGTGTGTTTCTTCCCAGTAGACTCCGGTGGCTCCTCTTGAGCTTTTGCAGTCTGTCATGGAAATGCACAGCTCAAGACAGGCTGTGAAATCCCTCCTCAAAAGCAGTTACTGTGTATAATTAGGTGTTTTACAACCTTTACTCTTTCAAGCCACTTTGGTGTGTAAAAATGGAGGTAGCTCAATAGTAATCTATCAACATGCAAGGCATGGATATTTTCTGAATTAAATTACAAGTATTAATGCTTTCCACATTGCATATATCTGTTGAAAAAAAATGCTGAGCTGTGTAAAAAATTAGCAGCATATAGAACTTTACGGCCTAATGCACTTCGGAGATGGAAAACCTAACAAAAGGCATCAAAATGGCAAACATCAGTTTCTCACAGATGTAAACACATATGCTAGTAATAGTAACATGCTAAATGGTGCAAAGTGAGAGTACCACACTCTAAGGTGTGTTCACAGTTTTATTAGTCTTGTTTGTAACTTTTGTTTGTGGAACTGCACTCTATAATTGATGGAATCTGATCCTGGTTTACTTTTATGTTATTTTAGGTTAAAATGATGGCTTGGGTTAAGTAAGGATTAAGTCACAGAACCACCACAGAACACCATTTTGTTTTCCCTGGGAGATTAGTCATGGAGAGAAAGCAGCAGAAAAGTATATAACATAAGCACGTGCATGTTACATATTGTTCTTAGTAATAGGAAAACATGAACTTTTTCTCAGTCAATGTACCAGCCAATATTTTGGCAGCGGAATATGTATGTTCTACTTTGTACAGCACCACCTGTACTGCTTGCACTTGATGTCATTTTTCAAACAGAAGAGAAACTGCAGTCTTGAAAACTAGGCCTCCAGCTCTCCTCCTGGGCCATAGTTCAATTTTATTTAGCAGTGTCTGGTTAAAGAAATAGTTTTAGGGCATGTCATGTGTAGGATGTTGGGCTATTATGACATAATTTCAATTTTTATTTTGAAGCTTTGGAGTATCCAAATCTTGACGTCTCAGAATCAACTAGAGACTACTGGGTGATAACAGGTACTCTTCAATCTCCTTTCCTCCTCCCTGCACTTAAGATGACAATTTTTAGTGCCTGATTATATAAATACATCAGTGCAATAATTTTACACAGAAATAAGTGGCTGTCCACTGAATCTTCCTGTTGCATTCAAGTAGGCAAATGTATTTAACGTTACTCTGGGACATAACTGCGATTAATCGTCTTGAACAAAGATACGTCCTGTGTCCAACACTCACTTTGGAGTTCGTGCCACTTTGGTTTAAGCACTTCCAAGAACAGAATTATCGTCTCAGAGTTTTAAGATGCAGATAGGTGGGTTCCCCCTCACCCCGAACTAGGGGAATTTGATTTAAATCTGAAATCAAAAGAGGTTTGTAGACAAACCCAAGGAAGAAAAATGATCTATTGAACTGAAGAAGTTTGTTATGATTTGCTAACTGTGTCTGGGTCTTGGAATTTTTGCATCCTTCATGTGAAGGATTAAGCACATAACTTTCTATTGGTGGAAAAGAAAGTGCAAAGAGTGCTATTAGGCTTCAAAATACTTGTTTTGCCACAGTGCTTTCACTGGTACCACATTCTCATTCATAGTCATTTTGACTTTAGAAGTGATAACTGGGCAAGAAAGAGACCCTTTACCCCAGGCATCTTTGAGTGTGTAGATACCAAAGCCTTTCTAATTGATGGGTATGTACCTGGAATTACTCAGTGCTCAGGAGAGCAAGAGAAAAGGAGCCTTATATGAAATGGATTAAATTCTACGCTCTACTTCCAAAAGCCCTCCAGCTTTTGGAGAAATTTTGAGATTAAAAATAAGTTTATGCAGAGTTTATGATCCTTTGAAAGGTGTGATATGGCTCCTCTCCATTTTGGACCCTTGGAATGCAGTATGCCATTTTTTTTTTTGCCTTTGTGCTCTTGCTGTATTGGAGTGTTTTCAAAAAAGATCAAGTTGATCCCTGAAAAGGTTTTTTAAAATAATATTGAAAAAACATACATTTGTATTAATTAAATAAGCATGCAAGATCATTTATTTGAACTTTATGTAAATTCATTGTTATTTTTTAATTTAAAATTCTTTTTACTTAGGGAATGTTTATTCAGTTGTAAGTGCTCTCAACTATGAAGCATTTTGTTTCAAACTGAGTTGGACAAAATTCTGACTTCAGAATTCAAAACTGCTGGATGAAAAACTGTTGTTTACTTTATAGGAGCATCTGGCGATAAGCATAAAACCTGGCAGCTCTCAAATAGGTTTTCACTTACTTTTTACGTTGAAGACAATAGAATAAGTGCTTGCCAGAACTGTCTTGGTAAACTGAAGGAGTCTTAAACTGCCCTGTAGACCACGTATTACTTTATATGTCCATCTGAAATGTGCTGATATGTGATTTTCTCCATTCCAACAGTTATTCAAGGGGTTGATATTGCATTACTGGGACTGAACAATCAGAGCTTTGCAAGATTAATGGAGCAGCGTTTGGCCCCACTGTTTATGATGTCCCATCAGCAAGGAAGACGATTCAAGCGTGCCACTACTGTGGGCAGCTACACTGTGCAGGTGATTGATGTGACACCCATTGCACTTGGTTGCAAAACACATACTGCTAATTTTAAGAGTTTATGTATTAAAACATTTCGTTAATTGCTGTGAGCATTGTTACAAAGTACATATTTTAGTGTGAAGTCTCATAGTTAACATTATGAAGAGTTCCAAGCTTTTGTTCTTCAATTAATAAAGTTTCCTAGGTAACTCAATAGAACTAGAACTTTTTTCCTTTTAGTTGAAAAAAAAGTATGAAGCAGTCTTTCTACAGTGTTAGTCATCAAATCATGTGGCCACAGATCACATAATGAAGTAGAGATTTCAGTCCTGAGTAATTTATTAATCATCTTTCTCTTATTTAGCAACATTTCCCATTTGATATTTTGAAATAATCATATTTTATTTTCTCAGTAATTTAGCCAACTGGTGCTAGTTGTGGGTGATTCGAAGAGGATCTTTCCTCAAAAGTTGCATTGACAAGTTGTTGCTTTTTTTTTTTCTTAAGTTACACAATGTTTTTCAGAAATTGCTTGTTGTGAGATATTAAAACAAATTACTGCTTTCTCCTTTGCCCGCAATTCTGTGTGTTTTCCCACTGGAATAATTTAAAAGAAGGAACACATTTTTTACTTGCCAGAAGGTTGAACCTTTGTAAAATTTTCCATGAAAACATGACATTACTAAGTCAATAACATAATGGAGAAGAATCACAATCCTTTTTCTTCTCATAATCAGAGGTATTTGACACGGCCTTTGGTTTCAGGAAAGTTAGAGGCACAATGTAAAAATTATGCTGGTCTTCTGCAGAGTGAAATAGGAAAAGCATGATTCTCTTTATTGTCAGCCTAGCTCAAAAATAGTGTGTACAGAGGTAAAGTGTGGGAGAATTTTTTCAACTGAGATATGCAAGTAAAGTATACTTTTCAATATTAAGACAGATTTTAAGAATTCCCTCTTTACAGAGGAGTGTAATCTCCAAACATTTGATCCTTTTCTCCTTTGTACTGCATGCTTTTCTTAATCCGGTAGTAAAATCCTATACTATGTTTAGAATTTTTTAAGGTGGCAGTCAGTCCTTACTAATCTTCATAGCCTAGGCTACGAAGGAGAGAAGTTCTGATCCTGTGAGAATATTTGCATGGAGCTTATGCTTATATGGGATCTTGAAGCATCAGTGCACATCCTGTATGCGCTGCCTTCAAGTATCTCCTGGCAGGTTTTGCCGTGGTATTATATAAAAAGGGTTTACTTCCTTTCCCCTAATTTTTTTTTTGTTTTTTTGAAAGATGGTAAAAATCCAACGTATTCCAGGACCCAAGGAGCCAGCGGAACTGACGTACTATACTTTATACAATGGGAAACCTTTGCTGGGCACTGCAGCTGCCAAAATTTTGAGTACCGTTGACTCCCAGCGGATGGCCTTGACACTAGGTTATGTTATTCAAGTTCAAGCTGATCGTAAGAATTTTTTAAAAAATTCTGTGTTTTAGTCCTTTATTTCTTTTATTCTTCTTTTCTTTATTTGTGTGGATGTGGGGCACTTCCATTGATCTCGCAGAAAAATTTCAGCTGTGTCGTTCTGAACATCTGCTTAAGTCAGGCTCATCTTTTTCCTATGGAAGACAGACTAATCTTTTATCATAGTAACTCAAAGCTATATATCAACTGTTATTTAGCTGATCAGTGTAAACTCTACCATACAACTAGTTTTACACATATATAGTTCTACAAACTGAACAACTTCAAGAACTGTGAAGTCAGAATTGATTCTGATGCTAACGAAACCATGAAATCCCAGGCTAGTTACTGCTGGAGTTAAATCGCTATTTGAATAACTTGAGCCAAAGTAAAATGTGGGGGCTATAAAATGTCTCTTTTTTTTTTGACTTGTTCAAAAGAATGTAGACTATTTCTATCTGAAATAGATTATTTTTTTAAGTAATCATTTTCACCGAGGACTTTGTAAAGTCACCACATGGTTGTTAAAGATATTTTTTAGATACAAATCAGAAAAGTGAAATTGGACAGAAATACTTATGTATGTGGGCAATTTTCAGATTCAAGATATGTTACCATCGTTCAGAATAGTGTGCCCAAGAAAATAATCCATTCTTGAAAAGTAATGATTTATAATTTTTCTTTTAAGACTTGCATCAGTTACTGAGGGATTGTGGGCACAGAAGTTTTCTTAATTTTTTTTTTCTAAATATTCCTGTATAGTTAGCCTGTAGTCAGAAACCTATGGTAGGTCTTGGCAGATTTTTTTTGTGCAATAGGGGTTAAATGTGCAAATCAATGTTGTACCTGACCTTGGATTTGATCTTGGTCTGTTATTGACTTTAATTGCACTGTTCCTGCTTCCATACAGTCAAGTATTTAAATTCTGAACAACTCTTTTATATGTGAATATTTCCTCAATGTAATTTTTACTAAAGCAGGTACATATGCATAACAGTTTCCTAGCTTTTTGTGCTGTTTTGTGATTTATATGGCTATTTAGGTAATTATGACATCTGCTTCTCATGATCTAACTTTGTACTTTCATGGCCTGATAAGGCAGTCTTGTTCATCTGTAGGTTTTCATCTGTAAGAAGAGAACATACAGAAATTGAAATTATGACCCCTGGTAACTGAGATTCTGAAAGCTAGAGTATTTGAAATGTAGGAGATAGAACTATCTTTATACCTTATTACTGAAAAAATCAATTTCTTTCATTTTGGACAAGGTATTTGTAGCCTGTCTCTGTATTCCCAAAGAAAATACTTTGTGGGCATTTCATTTTTACTCATTATAATTTTCTGTTATAGCAGAATGAAAAGTTCTGTACCAAAATGCAGTAAAAAAAGATATCTACCCTCAGGAGCTCGCAGTCTAGTTAGGTGAGACAGATGAATAATAGCAAAAAGCGTGGATGTTTCTGTTATAAGTGAAGGGCTGAGTTACAGCAGAATGAAAGGCTTTCTTCAAAATCAGCTGAGGTCTTATCGAGTTGAATGAACCATGAATTGACTTACTCAAGGTCATACTGGAAGCTGGTAACTGAATTAATGATGTAAATTAGGATTACTAAAGGTCTGTCCTGTTAGCTTATAACATCATAATTTCTTCTGCATTCCCAAGAATGATTAATTATAATTTTTCAACAATTGTTTGCTGCTCTCAGAGCAGTAATCTGTAACTAAAATTACTGTTATCTGGTAAAATTGAGATTCAGTTTCCTTCCCCACAGCCCTTTCATCCCCAAACTAAAGGTCCAAATTCAAGAATTTATAATTATGCAACTCCATTGAGAAGTGAACCTTGAAAGGCTTCAACTTGGCTTTTAGGGCAGTCTTTAAGCATGTAGTTACTGTTAAACTGAATTCAAGATATGTACTTAGTGGGGGTATTCCTACATCATCCAACAAACTGCATTGGCTTTGCAGAAAGTTGTAAATCTACAAAGGAAATAGGCTCAAGCTTCAGACAGACTTTCAGCTGGGTTTTGTAACTGCTGCTAAACAAGATGGTATGCATTTGAAGTCTGATCCTGAAAGATGCTGAGTGCCTCTGACAGCTAATAAGCTAAATGACATTTGAAAGCCCTGGTCCCCTAGGAAATGGAGAGACTGCTTTGCTCTGGTATTCTCACAACTGCCTGTCCATGCCAGCCTAGGGAAATAGAGACAGCATGGTGAAGTCCACGAAATATATCATGAAAATAAAATTCAGCATCATAAAGAGATTATCTGGTGTTTTTACAGAGAAGAATGAAATGAGAGAACTCGGGATATGTCAGAGGAGGCTGTCTTATGTGTGTACGAGTTGATCATACTAGGATTCTTTATTCTGATAACATGGAATCTAAAACATTTTAGCATTACCGCATTTCTGAAATGTAACCTTTTCCTGGTGCCATTAATATATCTGCAGTAGGTCTTTCCATCCATATAATTTCCCCTCCTTCAGAAATGATAGATCCGTTTTGACCCTAACTGTGATAAAGTATCTCTAGAGCACAACAGAATCATTTTCTTATTGCTCTGTTGATATCAGCAATAACTATTAGCAAGCTTTGCTTCCTCGGTTTTGAAAAAGCTCTGCCAGTTTACTCTTGCTGAGCCAGTAAGTCTTTAACACCAGGTTATGGACTCTGTGTGTATACTTTGAATGGACATGGTGCCTTACTATAAGCTGGTTTTGTGTTTGAAGAATAATTAAGGATGTATTACTTTCACCTATTTTTGTTTATTTTATAAATGTACCATTGGAGTTATATCTAACGTGGCATGTAATTTGACTTAATGGCTGCTTCTGCAGCTGACTATAACTGAGTAAGAGAAGAGAGCCCAGGGATTTGTGATTTGAATAGTGTTGCTGATTAATTTTTTTTACCTAAGGAATACAAAGGTATAGCTAGAATACTAAACATCTTTATATAATGGTTACCGTATGGAGACAGCTGAAGACTGTCTCCGTAAATTGGAAACAATTTAAATATTGATTTTGCACAGTGAAACTTTACCAATGTTGGTTTGCAATTTTCTATAGCTGTGGTGAAGAACCCCCCGAACAACCTGTGGATCATTGCAGCAGTGCTGGCCCCCATTGCTGTGGTTACAGTTATCATCATCATCATCACAGCAGTTCTGTGCAGAAAGAACAAGAATGACTTCAAACCAGACACCATGATGAACATGCCTCAGAGAGCTAAAGTGAGTGACTGGTCTCCAGATCCAAGGTGCCCATTTGCTTTGTGTGGTTTTAGCTGAGTTTCTCTGCTAGGTGTCATTGAAGGACATTGGGAATCAAAATGATTGTTGCTTACAGGTTGGATCTTTGCACTTTTCTGTTCTTAATGCTGCTGCTCACAACAATCACCCTTCTGTTTTACTCAGGATTCATTAACTTCCTTCGCAGGTCATCCTTTGCTGGGGAGGTAGGAGTGACAGAACAACTATTATGCACTTGTGTAAGGTGCTGAGCCATTAGGGCTGAGTGGGCTTTGTTCAGGGTAGT
>WAAB01012877.1:16424-26461 GCA_013389865.1 Piaya cayana | reverse complement strand
TGGAGGAAGGAATTTTTTACTTACTTCAAAGGAATTTCTCTGTTTTGAGCACCTGAGCACAGAAATTGTTTGCACAGGGGCTCCTTCCCCATGACACTGGTACCGTTTCAAAGAGGCCTCCCAGAGCAGGTGGGTAGATCCCACCGCAAATCCTGTTGTTTGGGATGGAGAAACTGTTGATTCAACAGGCTGAAGCCTTGAAATAACTTTCTTTCATAGCACTTGACATCCTGATCCCTTTTCAGTGCTCTGAGCCAGCTGCCTTCCCCTGCACTTGATCATTCAGAAAAGCATGTGTGCTCCGAGTCCTCTGCTAGCAGAGACTGTGCAGGCTGGAACAAGATCCTGCTCCTCAAGTTTTGCTTCTCTGGCATTTCTTATGACTTTTGGTGTCGTGGTGAGCTGTGTGTCCTGTAGTCATGATAGGCAGGACCCCAAATCACCCCGTTAGCCCTTACCATAAATACAGCAGGGTATGTGTCAAGAGAGGCTTCTTCTTGACTCCAGT
Source organism: Piaya cayana (assembly GCA_013389865.1). Taxonomy (NCBI): domain Eukaryota; kingdom Metazoa; phylum Chordata; class Aves; order Cuculiformes; family Coccyzidae; genus Piaya; species Piaya cayana. The sequence continues at coordinate 25,953 of WAAB01012877.1, read as the reverse complement.
CTCTCTTCCATGACGAGGTGGAGGAGCAGAGTATTTTATTTATGTACCCACTGCTAAAACTTATTGTGTGTGTATGAACCAGTGAGATAGAAAAGGCTTTAGTGTGTAAAATGCACAGAGCCTCCAGGAAGGCTGGGGAGGGGCCTGTTATCATGGAGTACAGGGTNAGAAGGAAAAACCATCTGTGAGGGCAAGTCATTTGCAGGATTTGCATTTCTTGCCGTGTTTAAATGATTTCCTCATTAAGCATAGCCTCAAACCTTATGGATGTGCGTGCCCTGCGCCCTGGCTCTGGTAGAAGGCACCGTGGCTGCCTGCAGGGAGCAGCAGGGAGCTTTTTACTGCTGACTTGAGTGGAAAGTCTGCAGTGGAGGGGAGGAAAGGCTTCGGTTTGCAAAAAGCTCCATGCAGGTGCACGGGTTCACTTCCCTGGCTGCTGCCTGCCCTGAACGTGTTTTGAGCCAGCAGCTCGTTCTGGAGAGGTGACAGGCTGTGCCGCTTTGGAAAGCTCGTGCTTTGTAACGGGCTTCTTGTGATTCCCCAGGGAGAGCGAGAAGACAAAGCTGCTGATTGCGGCACAGAAGCAGAAGGTGGTGGAGAAGGAAGCGGAGACAGAGAGGAAGAAAGCCCTCATCGGTCTGTCTGTCCTTGCTTGGAGGCGGTAACTGTGGTGGGGCAGGCAGGAAAAGTAATACTGGGACTGGGGAGGGACGTGCCTGGCTCACAATCAGGCATCTCTGCTGTATCTCCTGGCCTGAAACTCTCCCGCAGAAACTCAGGGGGGTTATTTGGTTTTGACAAACTCAGTTTGTCTGCTGGCTTCCAGCTTTGCCCACAAACGTAGGCGGGTGCCATCCAGGACAGATGGTGAAGGCTTCCGTGGATGAAGTGGCTTCTGGCGTTAGGAAGCCTGCGTAAGGACAATGCGGGTGTGTCCTTTTTCGTTTCAGAGGCAGAAAAAATTGCACAAGTTGCTGAAATAACTTACGGGCAGAAAGTGATGGAAAAGGAGACGGAGAAGCGGATCTCGGAGATCGAAGGTGAGTGGCGAGCTTCCCAATATGTATTTATTCTGTGGTGAATTGGTATCTAAAGATGCTGAACTGATTCACCCTGGAGTTAAGGAGTTCTTGAAGTGCCTGCATTGACCGTGTTCTACGCAGGGTTGAGGCTACCAGGCTCTTTCATTTCAGCCTGTGTACACGGCACCTTCTGTGATCCCTCACTGTGCTGAATAAATGTCTGAACTTGGATTCCCCCGATGTTTTCACAGCCTATTTTGCAGTGGAGTTGGTTGGGGGGCAGATCCGTTGGGGCAGCAGAAAGCATTTGGGGTACTTGGGTAATAGTAAAGTTGGTGAAGTTAATTCTTCTAGGGTTTGTACTGTTAAGGTGATGTCCCCCCCGACATCTGATCGAGGGCTTTGTCAAGCGAATTCCAGGGTGTGAAAAGGAGTCTGCGTTTCCAGTGCAGAGTGGCAGGGCCTTGTTTCCAGTTACATTCATTATAAGCCCTGTCAGGCTTTGCAGAAGGCCACTGAGGAGCCAATTAAGAGTTTTACAGATCAGCAGCTCCTCATTAAAAAGCTCTTCAGAGGAATACAATGGGTTTTATTTCTTATAAATGCATGTCACTGGCTGTCAGGCTTCCAGTTCAACTCTGTTGGCAGAGGATTCCTGTCTCCCTCATTCTTTCCTGCGGCTCTGGCTGGGACCACTCTGGTTAGCCCAAAGCAAGGAAGTCTCGGGCCGAACCATCCAGCTGCTTACGTGATTCAGTGTAGCAGCTCCCAGGAACCCTGCCAGTGTAGGTAAACAAATGGTTTATCCAGCTGTGCAGCTCTCGGATCCAAACTGGCACGTGTTCCGAGTGGGTCTCTTCATCACAGATGGAAAGCCAAGAGATCGCATTGAACCAGCCAGATTAAACTCATCTTGGCCTTATTGTGATGGCCTGATAGCATTGCCATTAGAGAGATAAAAAGTCAGAAGGGAAAAAAGAGCACAGAACAGAAAGGGGAAGTATTTCTTTCCTTAAATATCTCTGCTTGGAGTGAGGGAATTTTAGTATCAGCAGGAGCAGAGCGTTCACGCGGTTGTTGATAATGCAGGGAAAGCAGCTCTCCAACGTCTGCCAAGGGGTCAGGGCCTCAAAGGGTTAAAATCGCCTGCCTCTGCATGCCAGAATTTTAACTTCAGCGTCCCAGACAAGATCCCATCTGGGAATTGAGTTCACAGTCATGGGACTCATCTGCAGCGCAGTCTGCTCTGCTGTCCTTGGAGCCCCGTGCAAACGTCGTGTGTGAATACCGCTTTGCAGTTGGAGCGGTTGCTGTGTCTTCAGTGCAAGAGCCAGTTCCTGGCTAGAGAAGAAAGAACATTCTCGTCCCGCGTGACAGGGCCAGGAATGAAAACCGTATGTTCATTAAACGCTTTGAGGTCTTCAGCTGCAGACGCAAGTTACTTACTTAACGCTATCGTCCTGCAGGGTTTTAGATGTAAATTGAGATCCCTTTTCTGGGTTTCACGTTCTGTTCCCTTTTCACCTTGTTGCGTCCTGTACGGTTCCAATGTGCTACCTGGCCACTTTAAAATGTTTCCAGCTGCAAATGGTGCTAACGTGGCTGGAAGTGAAAACCTGAGTGTGTGTTTTCTTCCAGATGCTGCGTTTCTCGCAAGAGAGAAGGCGAGAGCTGACGCTGAGTGCTACACCGCTATGAAAGTAGCCGAGGCTAACAAGGTATTTCCCTAAGCTGTGCTGTGAAACAGGGTTTGTTACTCTGGGCTGTGTAGAAATAATCAGCAAAAGAGCAGCCTGTTTACTACTTGTGTCTCATCGCTTCGGTCAAAAGGCAAAACAAAACCATCTCCTCTCAGGGGAAGTTTCCATTGAGACTCAAACAATTAGATCCTCGTTTGCAAATTCATTTTCTTCTCAGGACAGAGAAGTTTATGTCAGGACATGTGACACCTGGAGCCAGCACTGCTAGGTGCTAGCAGGGCCATGACTCCCTTGGAAGGTGGAATATCCGTTCGGTTGCCCTTTCGTGCTGTTGCAGTCAGAAATGATGATTCATTCCCATCTGCAAGCAGGGAGGTCTCCAGAGTGAGAGGCGGGCTCAGAGTGAGTGTTTAGGTAGGGAACAAACGGAGCTTGCACACCGAGCTAACAGGCCTGGCAAAGCCTGAGTCCTGCAAANGGGAGGTGGTTGATTCACCTTCCCTGGAGGGGTTTAAGGCACGAGTAGATGAGGTCCTGAGGGACATGGTTTAGTGTTTGATAGGAACGGTTGGACTCAATGATCCGGTGGGTCTCTCCCAGCCTGGTGATTCTATGATTCTAAAAGGAAAACCACCACAAACGGGGAAATGGAGAAATGATTCAGATAGAGCTGCCAGGCTTGTCACTGCCTGCGAGTTCCCAGAGCATCCCAGCAGGAGGACTTTGTTTTGTAAGGGTCAGTGAGAATGGGCAGAGGTCCGTGCTGTTTGTGCACAAGTTTTGTCCAAGTTATTCTATCCTCTCCGTTATAATGTCGTTATACGAACGAATGAGCTCCACTCTCCCGAACAGGCTCATCAGTCTCCTCTCTGGGTAAACGCCAGCTGTATTTTTCTTTCCAGTAGCCTGCATGGCAAGGGCTTTCAGTGAGTTATGCGCTTTCGAGCATCTCTGTCTCTGGTATGTTTGGATTGAACGTTTCCCCAGCTGCTTCCATCACTTTCTCACGTTGCCGTTTAGTCACTGGGATTTAGAGCTTCACTTAGGCACACTGGAATCGAGCCTTCTTCCGGGCACTCCATCTCCGCAGCGGAAGGGAGGATGAGCGTGCCTGCTGGAGTGGTGGAAAAGTAGATGCTTTGTATGGTCATGACAGGAATTTGCTGTTGGCTGGAACCGAGCTGTTGGTGACCTGTGTTCTCTTTGTGCAGCTGAAGCTGACTCCTGAGTACTTGCAGCTGATGAAGTACAAGGCCATCGCTGCAAACAGCAAGATCTATTTTGGCAAAGATATTCCCAACATGTTCATGGACTATGCGGGAAGCCAGACCAAACTTACAGAGGGACTGGCAGAAGGGATCCTAGAAGAGGACGGGGCAGGAACCAGCGAGGACACAAAGCTACTTCGCAACGTCAACTGAAAAGAACAATTTTTATTCGTTTTCTATCGAAACATGAACTGGGAAATTCCTTTTTCTTTCCCCCCCCCACTTTCCACTACTGAGAGAGACAAATCAGACTTAATCCTTTCGATCTTTTGTATGACCATTAGGCACAAAGACTTTGGTATTTACGGAGTGTTTTTCCTGATAACTTCCAAGCAGCCAGCTCCAGGTATGTCCTCCAGGCGCACCTCTCCCTCTGGGACACACAGACCAAATGACTCTGGAGAGGCTTGCTCGCCTGTCTGTCCTGCAGCCAGCTGAGGTGGGAACTTGATTTTTGGGCTGGGGTGGTTTGTAGCAGTTGGGAATAAGTGACATTTAGGCATTTGGGTGGGAGGGGAGTTGCTGCTACGACTCCTTTTAGTTTTTGTTGGAGCTTTCGAGTACTTTATTCCAAACCCCTTTCTAAAAGAGGTGCTAGACTTGTGTACACTACGCGTGTCTGTGTGAGGGCACAGACCTTGTCCGAGTGGCAGGGTGGTGCCGGCGTGGGGGATGCCGGCGTGATCCAACAGCCCGCAGGGTGTTGCAAATGCACAAAACCCCCTCTCACTGAGCTCCGAGCTGCTGCGTTTTGCCTTGCTAGGGCAGCTGAGACAGAGTTCCAGAAGTTTGGCTGCAACCCTGAAGGTTACCTGGTTTCTGTGGGGGGGAATCGAAGCCTTAGGCTGTCTCTCGCACAGGTAGTGGCTCATTTTCCTGCATCTTAACGCTGGTTTTGTGTTCCAGACAAAAGCAGAGTCTGTTGGCAGGATTTGCCAGCAGTTTTGCTGCCGGGTGAGGCACGAGGGAGGCAGCGTCCTGCCAGTGGGTAACTGGACTATGATTTCAGTGATCCAGACTGCAGTAAAAAAACGAGGGGGAAAGGAATTTTTGTCTTGGGGACCCTGACTTTGCAAAAAGCCTTGCTGGCAAGGAAGAGCTTGCGTGACGGGTCCACCGGTCACTACAGCGCTTTCTCTGCCTCTGCAAGAGCAGCTGGATTTCAGTTTTGGTGTTTACAGCATTGTCTCAGAAAAAGGCCATTGAGGTAAACAGGAGTGGAACAGAGTTTATGTTGCGTTTGGATCTTGTTTCTGGACAGGCCTCGTGAAAGTAAAATTTCCTGGTAGCAAAGGACAGAGAGGATCGTCCTGAAAAGCCACAGGGCAAAGAAAAGCATCTCTGGGCTGTCCAAAGATGAATTTTCCTTCCTTTTCGCTCAGGTTGATGCTGTAGAATGTACCTTCCACTTCAGGAACCCGATTAATCCTTCACCGGAGAGGTGATAGAGCTTTGTTTTACACAGATGTAAAACCTGAGGGGTATTAAAGACACAAGCTCAGGCCTAGAGAGAACACTTGTTCCCTCTCCCTAATCCATCTGCTGCCTGGCAGCAGAGCCTGTTTATTAATTGCTGTTGTAATTTGCAGCCAGCATCCTAACAGGAGGTGGTGCGAGTTGGTGGTTGGAGCGCAGCTCCTTGCGTTTATGACCCCGTGCCCCAAGTGCTGGCTCCCTGCTATGTGTGGCTTCACTCTTCAGTGTTTTAAATAAGCATTAGCCTTTTCAGTGAGGCCGTCGCACTAAGGTGGAAACGTGATGAGTTTCAGCTGCTGTTTCCAGTATTTGTACTTCATTTTCCCTTTCCCCTGTTAGAGTGACTGTTGAGACTTGAAAATGCGAAATGAAAGATAAAAGCATCGGTGCCTGCTGGAGAAAAGTCCCATCTCTTATGCGTCTTCGTTGAAAAACAGGAGCTGAGGGAATTGCTCTCTCCAGACTCTGTTAGGCAACGTGGCAGTCAAATAATCCCGTTGATTATAGGCTGTGATATTCCTGACTTATTTATAAATGGGTCTTTGCAGGAAAGCTATGAACAGGGAATAGTGGAAGCTTAGGAATGAGGTAGTAGTACCTAAAACTTCTGGGGACGATCTCATTCGGGATTGTTCTGCGTTCATATTAGGCATTTCCACTAGTCACTAAAACCTCCTTTTTCTGTGAGTATTCTTCACTAATGAGAAAAAACCAAATAAGCCAAAGCGGTATTAGAGAATGTGGGTTTTGTCTGGCTTCATGGTGAGACAATAGGTTGGAACGAGTAGGTTGTAATGCATTTTTTTTTAATTGAAAATGTTACTGTTGAAGTATTCTTGTAATTAACTTTAATTCTAAGAGTGAAAAAATGCAAAAAACAGAGTTGAAATCGTAGCAGGTTTTACAAGCCCAGATCCATTGTTGGGTTTTCATTTAGGTTCCTTCATTCTGTTTATAATTTCTTCAGTTTTCCTGAGAAGATCTGGCACTATGCGTAAATCCTTATTCCATCTATCTCATTAACTGATGTTTTGTCCTGATTTCTATGATCTGAAGTCTCAGAATTAAAATCTGCGTTTTAAAACCATTCTGCATAACAAGGAAAACACAGGGTTGTGGCACTGCTGATACCTGGGAATCGCTGGCGGGAGCATGGGAATGCTTTACCAGTCCAGACTTTGATCTTCTTTGAATTAAAAGCCTTTTTATTTTGGTATTTGCTACGACAATAAAATGGCCTTCGATTTTAATATGTCTTTTTTTTTTCCCATGGATCACCTGTTAACACAGCGAGGTAGATGGATTTGCAGGAAAAGGTTTGCTGGGGGGCTAATGTGGAGGCAGCTGCTGCTGCTCCAGCGGGAAGCACGGAGCTGCAGATTGGAGCCTGCCCAGTGCCAGCTCTCCCTTTTCCAGGGATGGGGAGAGAGGAAAGCGGAGCTCCGGCAGCAGGAGAGAGGAAAGCGGAGGCGTCTGTGCCAGCCGAGGAGTGCCACAAGCATCTGCCGGTCCCGCTGTGCCAAACCAGATGGGTGTCAAACACAGCGACACGACTTCAGCGGCAGGCACGGAAGGTTTGGTGAAATTTGCTGCGAATCGTCGCTGTGTTGTAGCAGAAGAACCTTCTGGGTGTTTCCAGACAGCTGCGTATCTGCTGTCACAGCTCAGAGCACTGGGAGGGCAGAGCAAGTTCTGTACACAAAGGCAAATATGTGAGTTAATGGGTTCCAGCTGGCCGCTGGGATTCTTTCCATCCTGCTGCTGCGATCAAGGCTGGTGGTGTCTGGAGGCTCTGTGCCCGCACTCCAGGTGCTCCCAGAACAGGGAGACCTGCTTAGTGGATGTGGGAAGGGCTGTGGATGGAGGACACTGAGGGGCTGGAGCGCAGCTGGAGTCGGGAGTGGAGCTGGAGAAGGAGCTGGAGCCCAGGGGATCTGGGACCCCAGGGCTGTTCAGCCTGGAGGAGGCTGAGAGGGAGACTCATCGCTCTCTGCAGCTCCTGGAAAGGAGGTGGTGGTGAGGTGGTGGCTGGGCTCTGCTCCTGAGTCGCAATTGATGGGATGAGAGGAAAAGGCCTCAAGTTGTGCCATTGGATTGGATATTAGGAATGATCTTCACTGGAAGGGTTCTCGGCACATGGGAGGAGGGGGAGTCCTCATCCTTGGAGGGCTTCAAAAGATGGGTAGGTATTTAAAAGAGGGCTAGATGAGGAGCTTAGGGATGATTTTGCAGTGGACAAGGATATCTGGGCTCGATAATATCAAAGCTTTCTCTCCTACCAAAATCACTGGGTATTTACCGTTAGAAAAGAAGAGCTGACCTCACCAAGATGGCGGGAGAACGTACGACGCTGACTCCACCAAGATGGGCGCTGACCTTTCTAAATGGAGGTGTATTGACCTCAGCAAGATGGTGGCGGGAGAAGTGCGGCACCCTGCCTCACCAAGATGGCGCCCACCTCTGCCATTGGGCGGGGGGCGGGGATACGCATGCGTGCGGCGGAAGCGGAGCGTGCGTGAGGCGGAAGCCGCGCCCCGTGCGGGGATGTGGAGAGCGGGCATGGCTGCCGGGGAAGGGCTGGGCCCGGCGCTGCGGGCCGTCACCGAGCAGCTGCAGCAGGCGGCGGCGCGGCGGCCGCAGGTGAGTCCCGGGGAGGGGGCAGGGACACCGGGCAGCGCCCTGGGACGCCGAGACCCCGGGGCGGGAGCATTTACCGTGCAAGGACACGCTGGGGTTGTTCAGCCTGGAGAAGAGAAGGCTGCGGGGAGACCTTAGAGCAGCTTCCAGTGCTGAAAGGGACTCCAGGAAAGCTGGGGAGGGGAAAGTATGCCGAAGAAATGATTTAAAGAGATCCTTTNTGTCTAGTCTAACTCTGCCCCTCTCCAGTTTATACCCATTCCCTCTCATCCTGTCACTCCAGGCCTTTGTGAACAGTCCCTCTCCAGCTCTCTTATAGCCCCTTCAGATATTGGAAAGTTGCTTTAAAGTCTCCCTGAAGTCCTTTCCCACCCAAACCATTCCATGACTCTCATGATTCTGCAGGGGCTCCCGGCCGTGCAGCCGCGCCTGGTGGCCGTCAGCAAGACAAAGCCAGCAGAGATGGTGATCGACGCCTACAGCCACGGGCAGCGCAGCTTCGGGGAGAACTACGTGAGTTGGCGGGCAGGGCAGCCTGGGGAGTGGGCTCAGGATTGGCCCCTGGCACTGGGCATCCAGCCCCGAGGGGCCATTCTTGCTGCACAGCCGCATCTAGAGCAGTTTTAACAAGAGATTGTCTCGGGTTCTCCTAGGTTCAGGAGCTGTTAGAAAAGGCGTCGGACTCCAGAGTAAGTACGCAGTTCCTTCCACATTCTCTGCTTTGCGTAGCTGTGTTCTGAGAGCTGTTCCCTAGATGCCCTGGTTTTTGTTAGGGAATTGGCATGGAGGCTGGGTGAGCCCTGTCTTTTCAGATCGCTGGTGGGATTATTCTTATCTCTTTGCCTCTGTGCCGCTCCTCCTCCTCGCCTGGCTGCTCCGGAGGATCCGGTGAATACGTGCGCCTTGGTCATAAAGGATTTGTCTGAACCGTGCTTGACCTTTTGTGCTTTCTGCTGTAGGAAAACATGTAGGAGACATGTGCACAGAATCACCGGGTTGGAAGAGACCCATCGGATCATTGAGTCCAACCATTCCCATCAATCACTAACCCATGTCCCTCAGGACCCCATCTACTCGTGCCTTAACCACCTCCCTGGGCAGCATATTCCAATGCCCAATGACCCTTTCCGTAACAAACTTCCTCCTAATCTCTAGCCTAAATCTCCCCTGGTGGAGCTTGAGGCCATTCCCCCTCGTCCTGTCCCCTGTCACTTGGGAGAAGAGCCCAGCTCCCTCCTCTCCACAACCTCCTTTCAGGTAGTTGTAGAGAGCAATGAGGTCTCCCCTCAGCCTCCTCTTCTCCAGGTTAAACAACCCCAGCTCTCTCAGCCGTTCTTCATAAGGCCTGTTCTCCAACCCCTTCACCAGCCTCATTGCTCTTCTCTGGACTCACTCCAGAGCCTCAGCATCCTTCTTGTGGTGAGGA
>WAAB01012874.1:0-22745 GCA_013389865.1 Piaya cayana | reverse complement strand
TTCTGTGATTCTGTGAATTCCTATGGCTTTATCTTTTTACTACGTCACCAAATTATTATAGGAATGCTGTATGTAGTACATGTGAAACCAGGGAGTAAAACTGACTCTCTATCATGAAAATTAAACTAAGGAGAAAAAGTAATAATGTTAAGACTATATTCATAGGTGGCTATTCCTCAGTTGGGAAGTGCTTACCTGAATAGGAACCTTATGGATACCAGTGTACTTCTTTTAAGGGAAGCTGTTGCAAAGAATTCCATAACTGCCTTGATTTTTACTTTCTAAGCTGCTTGGATTTACACAAACATCGTAAACAGCATATTAGCAGATTACAAGTTCTTTATTCCCTTGGTAATACATCTGACAATAGTATCTTACAAGGCTGGATGAAAAACCAAAATAACCTTTCAGAGTACAATACCAAGTAAGCTCTACTGCTGACAGGATACACATCCTTAAAACAAAGAATCACAAGTTTCACCATACCACATTTCAAATGCTGTCCCCTCACCTATGTGAAAGAACGCTATTCCACTCCTCTCTTTCAAAGACATAAGAATGTTCTTAATTAAGATGGTTCTTAATTAAGAAGGCTCAAATTCTTCCCAGTTACAAGTATTACTATTAGGAACTAGGAAAGATATTAGCAACAGAAACAAATGAAAAACAGGCAACAGAGTAATACATGGGTGTGGGGCAGTAAAGCATCGTGAACCAGAAGAGATAATTTTACATAGGTAAGACCAACCATTGTTTACATTTTTCTAAGTTAAAAAACTTTGAAAATTAAAGAGAACTAACCACTTTTACATGAAAAAGAATTATCTGACTGCCATCTACAGACACTGTTTAATTTATAACTGTTTAATTTCACCTACTGATCTCTCCAACACTGTGTGAGAACACTTCAGGACTTCAAAAAGAACAGAAAAGGGAAGGAGGTTTGATCTCCCTTCAGTAGGGAGCAGTGTCAAGTATTTACATGAAAACAACCAAGAAAACTTTTGTTTCTTTGAAGATCAGGTATTCCTGAAGGTGACTGTAGTAACAATAGTTTCAAGGAGCAGTCAGAAGAAAAAAACAAAACCTCCATTTCTTGCATACAATGACCATCAATAAGCCACTGCAGCAATGACAATCTAGTTTTTAAAGGGAACTACAAAATGGGCAAAACACACCCAATATGCTGTGAGTAATTCAGGTCATTGTGAAGAACAATAACATCCTCTTGAAGAGGATTAAAAGTGACTTTATATTTTCCCCAAATTAGCAAAGAAATACTACAAAAAAAGAAGTTACAACTCTAAAAACAATTAACTTATTGTTCTTATGTAAACACTGAAAAGCCTGCCTTTCAAAAAACCCAATTCCTCCAAGCTGTTAAAAAAACCCCCAAACAAACTATGTAAATACTCTCAAATCTCAAACAACCCAAACAAAAGAACCGAAGAGCACTAAGAAAGACAAACAGTGATTATATGCAAATCACACAAAACATTTCAAGAGCCATCTCAGCCACAGCAAAATGACCACCCACCAACAGCTGATTAGGTTTCTGAACAGCAAGTTAAAATAGGAGCAAACTAAGCTGTGCAAATCATGTACTACTACACTTGCACAGTTCAATACCTCGAGAAATCTCTCCCCCTGGAGCTGAAGAACTAATGTAAGAGCCTGACAGCAGACCTCCTGAAGTTTGTATTGTCTCCTAATAAAAGATGGAGTTCCTTGTTTGGCTCCACTACGATTTCCAGGCCATCCTGATACCCCAGAGCTCATGCCCTTCATCTTTGTGCTGCTGCATGCTTGGAAGGCAAAAGACTACACTGTAGAAAATGGGGGAATGAACTCAACGGAGGAGAAATAACAACAAAATGGACAGATCTACAAAGCTGGAAGTTGCAGAGGTGGGAACACAATCCAAGTACCTGCTTCTGCTTTTGGGAAGGAAACCAAATGCTTTGTTTTATGACCTTTCACGAAGCTAAGTATCCGAACTTAAGAAAGGACAAAACCAAAAAAACACATTGAGGAAACGATACGTAACCTCACTTTCAAAAAGTGCATCTTGGCATTTCAATACACCATAAAGGTGTAAACTCTCACTATTCCTCCATGACCACACCATCTGAAACTCACTGCTCCTCAAACACAAAACATACTTCCTCTGATGCAGGGAGCCATAAGCCTAACAGTGGTCTTATGCCAGAAGGGCCTCAGACACACCTCAGAAACAAGATAAAGCAAGAAATCATTTTGCACATTTCTTTTTCCCACCTGCAAGAAACCCACTCCTCCCTAATGCACACAGTTCTATAAGGTCTTACACCTGTGCTCCTTGCTTCCCTGGGCTCCCTCTTGGCGCTGATTCTCCTTTCTTTGCTCGCAGAGAAAAGAAAGACACTGTTTAGCCCCTGGCTAAGGTGTAGGCAGACTCGCACAGCACCAAAACATAATAATCAAGAACTCTTTGCTCAGGTGGTCCGCAGCAAGAGGCTTTTGTATACAACAGTGCCATCTTCAGCTAATTCAGGAAAACTGCTCCATTGAAATAGTGAAAAGTAGTGGGGGAATAAAAGAGCCATAACAGAGGCGAAGAGGTAGCGTGGGGCTATTCTTTGCCTAAAAAGCAGTCAATCTGTTGTTACCAATCATCTGTTCGCCTGGTGCTTGGAAATAATATATTATAGACACAAAGCAGGAACCATGTGTACTCAGATCCTGGTTTCCTGCAAATGTTAATCTCCTGTCTTTGCAGAATTCTGTTACTAAAAGCAAAGATTAAACAACTTGTTGCTATAAACAACTCATTCTGTAGGATCAGCCTTTGTCATACCTTTTGCATTTAAGGTCTTCTGGATTAAACTGTATATTCATACCATGACTGCTTTCATCGCCTTCTACAGGAACTAAGAGAGGTTTGGTGTCCTCTTCCGTATTTGGTGGATGTGCCTCCATCTAGATTCTCTGTTATTCTGACCTGAAAAAAAGGAAATGAGACTGCAGTTAAGTAAAACTGGGTCCCTGCTACAAATTTAAGACTGGTAGAGTCCCACATCTACAGAAACTCCTGGGGTAAAAAGCACCTGAAATTCCCTTGAACTTGCCACCTGAGAATTCTCATTCCATAATGAAAGTATCACAGGGCAAACACAGCAGGGGCAATATTATTTTACAACACTCTGTCCTTTTTAGTAAAGTGGTCAGTGTACAACTGTGCTCTGAACCTCTTTTAGCATTGCAACAGGCAATGTAAATTGGAGTAACACGATGGATACTGTGGCTTACAGTGGGACTGAAACAAGTTTGTAATAAAACTGTGGCTTGTAATCTGAATATCCTTTGAGCTACCACAAATAAGAAGTTCACTATGTGCAAATTAACATTGAGTCTACTGACACATGTGCCTTCTCTTCCTGCTTTCAAAATATGAGACTCCTTTTACTGCTTCATTGTTAGAGCAGTGTGATTTTAAAAGGAGTTGTATTTCCAATTTGTAACAATACAGCTGAGAAAAATTTGTTACAGTTATCAGTGACTACTGTTTACTCCAAACTTAGCAGCAGACACATAAGTCACTTTCCAGATTATTGCACTCTACTGAGCCCAGGCTTCTTGAGTTAAAGGTAATTAATGGTTTAATAACAAATTAATCATAAAGTATTACATGCATTCAGAGCTCTCTTGGCCAAACAATGGAGAGATCACTTGTAAGCTAATGGAATTCTACTTAGACTGAATTACAGTCCTTGCATGGAACTTGCTGCAGTCTTGTGTGCAGATAAACAAAGGTAATGGCTTTAACAGTTCTCATCCCTGCTGCCTCTTGAAGAGTTCCTCAGTCAGGACAATTTCTTCAAACAAAAAATGGCAGAATCATCTGCCCCTTCACGTGGACTGTCTCTTGATGCTTTAGAATGACAGGATGATGGAAAGGCAGATCTAAGAACCAATGCTGGCACAAGAAAAGGCAAGACAGCACTGGATGTTTGAAACCAGGGCGGTGATGAAGGAAGATAAAATAGTAAGAATGAAGTGTGTATCACCCTTCTATCCTCACAGAAATAAACTGTAAAGGTCCAAGCCCAGAAATTAGATCAACTTAAGTTAAAGTACTAACATGGTTCTATCTGTTCCTGGCTGCACATTGCTAATCTTCTTGCATTAGGTCATCTTGCTAATGCCGCCACAAAACCAAACCAAAACAGAAAAAAGCACACACAAAAAAACCCCAACAAATAATCTGAAAGAGAGCACGAAAAAGGAAGGAAGGAAAATCAGTAGTTTTCAACCACATCCACTCTCCACGGTTCAAACAAATCCTTAAAGAGGAGTCCGAGAACATTGAAGGCAAACACAGTGGAGACTGGGGAAGAACAAAGACTGGTTCAACCTGCCGAGGAAGTGCATTTTATAGGACAGGCACCTGGTCGCTCTCTCCCTCCCTGTCCCAGCGTGCTAAGCACAGTCATCGGCTCTTTGCTATATCAACAGGAGGTGACTGCTGGAGGCTCCAGTTAAACAAAATGTTACTGAAAGCAGTAGCGCTGCTCTTGACAGCTCAAGAGCATTGGTGTGATCCTACATTAAACTGGACTGGGAAAACTGATACAGATGAAAATTAAATGTTCTTTTCCTTGCTTTAAATTTAAACCAGTGCTGAGCTTGGGGCTTGCTGTCCAGCTGCACATACATGCATGCTTGTGCAATGGAGGGGACAGAGTACAAGTGAATCCATTTCACCAGATAGCACTGCTAGTCTTCTCCTACTTCCAGCATCCATGACAAGAGATTTGAATATTACTGAGTTTAAAGGCATGATTTTCTCTTGTTCATTTTAACTCTCTGAGGACATAAGTGATCAGAGATGATAACCCAGGCAATCTCAAGAATCTTACCTGCACTCACCGATAGCATCTTCTTTCTCTTGCATTTCATTTTTGCCATCACACTCCCTAAAGTTTTTTCCTATCTTTTTTTCCAGAGCCTTTCCAAGATGGGGCACTCTTACCTTATTGCTTCCTGCCTGCTGACACTGTAACCCTTCTAAAAACCACAAGATCAGATTCTTTACCCTGAAAGTCATTCTCTTCTACACTGTTGCTGCTGGTTCTTTGGCCTCAACTAAACATCTTACACATTCTCATCCTTCTTTGCTGCTCTGGTGACCACTCAGCTTATGAGGTCCTACTCTTCACTTCCCTCTATTTCCTGTCCTTTCTACACATGGTGAAAACTGCTTTCCAAACCTGCCTCCTTACAAAGGGATTTCTTACTGCACAGCAATATTTTCACTTCCTTTCATGTGGTGCTCTGTTCCTTTCCCAAGCTCAGTTACAGCTCTTCTCTTGTTCAGTTCTTTCCTACTGTTTTCACTTACTTTCCTGTAGCTCCTTCCTCTCTACTAATTTGCTGTACCATCCCACTGTTATATTCACCCCAGTGCACATCACCTTCCTTCAGCAGCTAAATACTTCTGAAACAAACCCAACAGGCCCCAGAGATTTTATGCACTGCTACAGACACTCCACCTACTCATCTGCCACCCCCACTACAAAACACTTTTTGCATCCCTCTGATCACACCTGAAGACAGCGGCCTTCATGCACCTTTAATTTTTGCTTTCAGTTGTCATCTCACAAGCCTACACTTTCTTTCCTTCCAAGGCCTCACTGCTGGTCTCAGGTAAAAGACTGGAAATGCAATAGTATCTTCTTTTACTATTCCTTATCTTTTTCACCTTAACATCCTGCATGCTTCTTCTCAAAAAAAACCCAAACCCCAAAACATTCTCAAAACCAGACCCCTCACTCATTCTGCCTATCGCAACACTTAAGAGTTTAAATCACACTTTTCATCTAGCCACAAAAATGCAGGTGAAAATTTAAATTCCTAACAGCTGAACTAAAATTGGAAATAAATTCAAATCCCAAATACTCTGAAGTGGTTTTAGCCATTTTCCAGAGGACTGCAGAACTAAGATCCCTTCCTTCCACAAGCCCCATTTTAAGGTGCATATTAAGCAGACATTAAACGGTGATTTAAGATACTGCTTTAAACACACCTCTTCCCTAAAACATGTTGTAAATAATGTGTTTGTGCTTTACAATTCAATCTGACAAATCCTGACATTATGTTTGATTTTCTCTACACTATGGCTATAAATAAAGAACCCAGTACATTTTATAGTATTCAATGAAGAAAAACAATCCCTCCAGAATGCAGCTTACAGTAGATTGGGTATGACAGCCTGATTTGGGGGTTAGGGAGCATGGGAGCAACATCTAAAGCATGAAGCTAGTACCAAGCATATCAGAATAAACATTACTTAAAGGACCAGGTGCTCCAAACTGGACACGCAACAAAATGAACACTGAATGTAGGAGAAGGCCAGGCTGGAAAAATAAAGCCTGGAAATAAGTGAATTTGAGACACAACTGTAAGGAGTCATGAGAGTGCAGAACAGACAAAACCATCCTTTTTGTCTGAAGTCTGGAAACCGAAGAGCTGTATAAAGATCTGCCTGAACAAGAGAAGTGGTACTTTCTGAATTTGAGTCCTGCACACTGCACTGCACTGATTAAAATAACACGCTTAGAGAAAAACACGAGGTCTGCGTGTCCTTCATTGCTGCAAGGGAGTTGTTGCTTACCGATTCTTCCAGAGTCTCCTTAAAACCTGGATCGGCAAAGGCAGCTTTTTACATCTTTAGTGCTGAGAACAGGTGGGTGAAGCTTACAACCAGCGAGCCGGCTTGTTTATAAAAACATGCAGCAAGGACACAGGGGAACGCTACTACAGCTCGAGAGACAGCCGCAAGCAGGAGAGCGAAGTTACCACCTCGAAGATTAAACAACACGTTTAACACTCTTTCCTTAGGTCCACGGGTCCCCCGGGCCCGCGACACCTGCCGCCACCTCCCCGCTGTCTGCGGCCCCGCTCCTCACACGGGCCCGCCCGGCGCGACCCACCGCTCCTGCCCTGCTCACCCCCAGCCCACACTCTGCTCGGCTCCCCGCCCCGGCTCCTCCTCCGATCCCCACCCCCACCTCGGCTCCTACTCTTCCCCCCAGCTCCTACTCCAATCCCCAGCCCGCCTCGACTCCTGCTTCGATCCCCCCCTCACCCTCCCAGCCCCAGCTTGTGCTCCTGCTCCCCCGCCCCGGCTCCTACCTTTCCCCCGCGGCCCCCTCTCGGCCGGCCCCGCCGGCCCCCGCACCCTGTGCGCGGCAGCGAGCAGAGCCCCGGGCACAGGCCGGACTACGGCTCCCAGCCCGCCGCGGGGGGGCGGGACCGCGCTGCGCGGAGGGGGCGGCGCGCGCCTCCTCTTAAAGCGCCGCGGGGCGGCCCAGACCGGGAGCTGCTGTGAGGGCGTCGCGCCCCGGCGGAGCTGGCGGGGGTAGCGGTGAGGGAGCGGCCGAGGCCGAAACAAAGGCGGCTGGACCCGCTCGCGGCCCTGATCCTCGTCGAAATAAAACGCGGATCTTGCGTGGAGAACGGTGCTTGGCGAGGCTCCTAACCCGCCCGGGGGGACTCGCCAGAGCGAGGGGCGGGGAGCCAGGACAACAGGGTGGCCAATATGCTTTAGAAACTCGGTTTGACCCTAGGGGATCGGGGCTTTCTTGTCCTTGTGAATCCAGTTGGGAACATGCCCTTCTCATAACTGAAACCCTGGTTGAAGTAAATTTCTAGGGATGTTTGCAGCTCATGCTTAGAAGAAGTGCTGAATTGCACACGAGAGAGACAGCAGAGAGAGATTTGCCTTGTGGGAACGGCAGTGCCAAACAAACTAGATGCAAATCTCAGCCTGTACTTTGTGTGAAAAATGCAGCCTGAACCAGACTGTGGCTAGCGGGGTGGCTGCTCCTGCAAGAAAACTGCTGTGTAGTGGAATTTTAGACTTGGGAGGAAATGAGGCAGCTGGGACTAACGCCACCCATCATCCAGAAATTCAGTGGCATAGAAGCTGAGTCGGACCAAAACTCTTGTTTCTCTGTAGCCCAGCAAAATTTTGCCTCTGAGCCACTGTTAGGATCTAAGCACATGCTTAATGTGGCCATTTTTGGAAGTGAAGCTGGAGGTCTGTCCATCTGCTGCCACATGAATTTGAAGTGCAATGCTAATGCCGCATGCTGGTCCTGTGAAAGTGAATTAAACTAAAATATGCAAATAGAGATGTGTAAAGATCTGGATTTTTTTTCATCATGTAAGCATACAGTCTGACTCTCAAACCTGTCTTCTGTCTCCTATGCTATGAAAGACCTAGTTATGAGTATAGTGGATAGATGACCTGTATTTCATTGTGTTCTTGGTCACCAGCTGTAGTCCTCAATAGAGTTGTGCTTTGGAAAAATGTTCTGTTGTAAGAACTGCACATGAGCCAAGCCTAAGTGTAGAGATTCCTCCTGCTTCTTCCTTAAAGCTGCTTCCAGTTGCTGACTTAATGAAAGGGTGTTCAGTCACTGTCCTGTTGTGGCTTTCTATTTTGATGACACATCACCTCTAGACCAGCATGTCTCTTCCCACGTGCTTGGGCAGTTTCTAGAAAAACACAAGTTTAAATTCATTTAAGACCTGTTGGCAGATCTGTAAGACAAAGAGGGTATTAGCAGCTTATTAAAAAAAATCCACCTCAAACTATGATCCTTAAGGCATAATTTGCTCTGTACTTGCAGGTATAACGTAATTGTAACATGTAAAAAATCATAAAACTGAGGCACTACAGGCATATTAGTGGTTGAACAAATAACTTTTTCCCATCATTGCAAACAGAGGTGTAGCCACATGGCTAACAAACTTAGATTTTGCTGGAGACCTATGTTATTCCAGATTTCTTTTTGAAAAATACTGGCATTGGGATGGCATTTAAGATGTAGAAACTGTTACACTAAAATCTTGTTTGTGGGCAAAAAGAAAACACACCTTACATATAATTAAAGCCAAGAATTGTTGTTAGTGCAAATTAAATTCAGAGTCTAATCATTATTAGTCCATCTCTAATTGTTAGGCAGAAACAAAGACAACTTTATGCACATGCCTTCTTTCTACCCCTTTTCCTGGTGTTATGCTTAGCCTTCTGCTGCTGCTCTGAGTCCTTAGGTTGGTGGTTTGATTCTTGGGTGATGGCAAGCAGAGGGGACATTATAGCATGTGGTCAGCATCTGGAGTTCTTATCTGGGAGAAGCAGGATGTTTACATTGCTGGTAACAATACACTCTAGGGGGTTACACTCAGATGAGGAGTTATTTTTATAAGTTTTGAAATTTACTTGTACATGTTTTTCTACTGATCTGCATCTCCATGTTAACATTTTAATGTACCCTACAAGACACCATTCATGTATGTTGAATAATTCTTCGATCTTTTTAGGCTCTACGTGACTCTGCTTGAGTGAGGCTACTAGGACAAAGTGACCTCAAAAGAAGTCAGCAAACATATTGTGAAATGTATGCCCTGCCACCATGATTTATGTTGAATTGTTAGCAGACTTAGGAGGGGAAAAAATAAATAAATTGTAGCTTCCAGAAAAAAAATCGAGTTAAACTGATTTGTTACATTTACCGTGTGATTTCTTGGTATTCACTAAAGTTCATTGTATGTCTTCTCCTGAAGTAATAAGAAATAGTTTGGAGGCAGCAGATAGTGTCCTACAATGAGAAGAATCAAGGGGACAGAGACAAAAAATAGGAACTCTGCAGGTTCATCCACTAGAAGAGGCTGTGACATCTGATTATATCTAAAATTAAGTTACAGATCATCCATAAGTCATTACAGATCTACCACCATAATGGCATGTGTAGTTGCTCCCTACATCTGGCATTAAAAATATTAACCTGAACTATATCTCCTTGAGTGAGTTAGGGAGTGCAGAAAATTGAAGTTGTGCTGTCCACACTGAAGTAATGGTAACCTGTTGATGGAAAGGAGGATGAACAATTTGAAAGCTCTTATTTTGGAACAGATGTACCAGACTGGCACATCTGCTATTAAACATAAACTTCTCAGGAAAACAGACATACCGCTCCTTTTCTTTATGGCTGTTCAAAGTAGAGCTTCAGTGCAATGAAAACAGAAGCCATTTTTGCTTACAAAGCAGCCTACTCTGTTTTCTTGTTCAGGCAAAAAGTGACACAGTGTGTAGCACAATGGGTAAAGTGGGTAAAATTTAGCTTGCAGGCCTCCCTGCTGATTCCAGTTGCTGTGTCAGAAACTTGAAAATAGCTTTATACACTTCCCCCAGAGATCCTCCCACTACACGTTCTTAATCTTTGGACATTGTGTGTCTTATGAAACCTAACGTTCCAGCAGCTATCTTTGCTACCTGCAATAAGCACAGCCTCATATATATCACGTGGTGGTGCAGTTTTAAGCTCACTGTGAGGCAGAGAAACTGGTTCTTAACATTTCTTAGCTGCTTTGCATTTTAAGTTGAGCACAATTTGTGTCTTGTCCTGATGTTCCTAAAAAGTGAACAGCTATAAATAGTAAGGCTGAACTGACAATGAGTAAGATGAAAATAACCAGAGCATTAGTTTAGAGATCACTCTCCAATATCCTCCATCTGCTGCAGGCATTTCTTTTATTGTTGCCCAAAGCACCTACTAGATACTCATATGTTCACTGCAAGATCACAGGTTGAGTGTTGCTTCTCTGTCACAGAAGGCATTAAAATTCTTCAAGAGGCACACAGGTTTATAAGTAGCTTTTCTGATTCAGAAAATCTGTTGGACATGGTGGAGCAAGTTAATGAGTATCATATTTATGGAACATTAGATACTCTTAATTCACGATTCTCAGAACAAGCATTACTGTATTGTTTCACGGTGTGAGAAGAGGTATAGAGAAGACATTCACTGCACCAACAGCTCAAAAACCTGAAGTGACAGAGTACTCACTGCAATTTTTAATAGAATTTTAACTGATACAAGTCCTACCTATGTTATAAGCTATAAGTTGTAATGCAGATGTTATGATAAATAAGACACTTGATTTAATGTATTGTCTTTTTAGCAAAACTACCTTGAATGGGTGCCATGGGGCAAATTTAAGATCAGAAATAGTCTGGTAAACAGAGTAAGCCAAACAAGGATGTGGTAGCTGAGAAATGCAAGGAGGAGTGATTTGACTATGAGCAAGAAAGTAGCAAAGGTTTATCAGTGAAAGGCTATGAAATAGCCACTAGAGATTGTCTAAACATTGTAGAATAATAAATTAAAGATTTCAGGGTGTACATGCAGTAAAAGATCAAGATAGTATGATCACTTTTGAATATGCCTGACTTTTCCGGGAATTTTATGAATATTTATCTATCTGTAGTGCATAAAATTGTGGAGTCTATGTCATGGGCTTTGGACTCAAGTTTGAAGGGTCTATGCCCTCCTCAGATTGTCCAGAATTTTTGCAAACTCAGACTAAACAGTATCTTTCTTGGCAACGCAGAGATTGGCTTACTGTACACTGAGGAACAGATTTGCATTTCAGACTACAGTTCTGCCAAGCAGAGGACTTCACTTTTATTAGACGTCTGTAAAATAAATCAAAGTTTAACAGTCACACATGAAGAAATTAAGGAATGCTGAGGTCCTCAGAGAGCCAAGCAGGGCTCATCACCAGAGCACAGAAGCACCTGGACATTCTGAACCCATGTTTTCCTGAGCTCCCATCTCCTTCCACTGATACCAAAAATGCTGACAAATAGTCTCAAAGACTCGTTTTGGAGTTTTAGAAACAAGCATCCTTTATCAGGCTTGGGCAACACAGAGGAGTGATCTCCATTAATCATGTGCAACAAGACAAAAGCTGGTTATAGAATGTATTTCCCACTTATACGCATATTGTGAGAATTAATAGATAAGCTTTACTGCAGCTGGTTTGTATGTTTAATTGTCTTGTAATATAAATCTGTGTTGTTTCAAGAGATAATATGCAAATAGTCTCCAGACATGGATAAAAAACCCAAAGAATAAATGTTCTCATAGAATTTATTGATATGCTTAATTGTCTTATACAATTTAGCTGTTTTAGGTCAAGAGATAACCTGTCATAGGGCTGCAAGAATTTAATGATGTGCTTAACTGACTTGTGAGATGCACTCGTCTTGGGTCAGGAGATAACCTGAACGAAATCTCCAGAGGTGGTTTGATAACCTAAAAAAAAGAACATTTGTTAAAAACTTACATGGTTCTTTGTCTAAAACTAGCGTATATATCCACTGCTTTTGTAATATGGGATGACTTTTTTAGAAAGGCATCCAGTTCCCAATTCAGTGCTGAATTGTAAAATAATGTTACTGCCTTTGCTTTGAAGATTTTGTCCTTTTCAATATTTTACCAGTAAATAAGTGTTTCATAGAAACATAGAATAGTTTGGGTTGGAAGGGACTTCAAAGATCATCTAGTTCCAACCCCCCTGCCATATGCAGGGACACTTGCCATTACGTCAGACTGCCTGAGGCCCCATCCAACTTTGCCTTGATCACTTCTAGGGTTGGGGCGTCCACAACTTCCCTGGGCAACCTGCACCAGTGCCTCAGCACCCTTATCATGAAGAAATTCCTCCTTATGTCTAGTTTAAATCTGTCCCTTTACAGTTTATACCCATTGCCCCCAGTCCTATCAGCACAAGCCTTTATGAACAGTCCCTCCCCAGTGTGATAATGGATATTAAGGAGACTCATGTCAGCATGACAGGAAATGGTGGCAGTTGTGAAGTTGTGAATGTTTATCTTCAAGTTTAAGCGTTTGACGAAATTCACTGTTTAACATTTGTGCAGGGCTTAGCTGTATTGGACTTTGCAGACTGGCGGTCTGAGGGGATGGACGGGGAGTCTGAGTTCGCGGAGCCTCGGGGAGGAGCTCTTGAGAGGCCCTGGACAGTCCGGGAGGGGCCGGGTGCGCTAAGGAGAAAGGGACATTGTCGAAGGTTATTGTAATATTCATGAAACTAAATGAACATGCACGAAGGAACATTCTCGAAGAGGGACACTCTGCTTAACTGCCCCCCAAAATACTGTTACTTGGCAATTACCCTTGCTTTAGCATAAATCAAAAGTATCACGCTTTTTGTGGCAGGAACTACTTCTCGTATCACTGCGCCGCACTTCGACGCCACCTCAGCGGTCGCAGAAGTGGTCGCAGCGGTCGCAGAAGCTGCCGCAGGCCACGCCCGCAGCTCCCGCCTCGCGCCCAGCTACAGCCGCGAGCGCTCCTGCTGGCTGCGGCGGGCGGGTCACGTGGTGGGCCGGCACGTGGCGGGACTTTTATCAAGGGTCGCGCGGGGACGGACTCGCCATTTTCTCTCGTCGCTGAGGGTCGGTGAGCGGTGCAGGGTCGGGAGGCGGTGGGATGGCGGCGAGGATAGAGAGGGCCGGGATAGCGGGCTGCATCGCATTGCCCTCGTGGCCAGGGAGCAGGGAGGAGGTTGCTGTTCTGAGGATTAATTGATGAGTTTTGTTGCAAGTAGTTTGTATGATTAGTTATCTCGTTGTGTGAATCTGTCTTGTAGCTGTTCCAGGTCGAGAGATAACCTGCCTTAGGGCTGCAGGAATTTATTGATGTGCTTAGTTGTCTTGTAAGATACAGCTGGTTTAGGTCAGGAGAAAACTTGAAGGAGGTCTCCAGACGTGGTTAGATANGGGAGGCCAGACCCCCGCTCTGTCCAAAGTCTCCAACCGAACGTTTGTCCTTCAGTCATTTTTTTCCCTTTTGATTTTTCCCTTTTGATTTTACGGTTGGACTCGATGATCCGGTGGGTCTCTTCCAACCTGGTTGTTCTATGGTTCTATAGAAGGGCAGGTGATTCAGCGCTCAATTGTAGAATAAAAATATTATTGTCTTTGCCTCTAAGACTTTACCCTTCTCACTATCTCACCAGTGAATAACTGTTTCTCACACTACTAATGTGTTTTGCCTCCTGAAAGCAGATCAGGCAGGAATTAGAATGGACAAAGAGGACTGGGATGTAGAGGTGGGGGATGAGGCATCAAGAGTTCTCCCGCTCCTGAATCAGGTATGGTGTGGCAGCTGTTGGGCAGTTTGTTTCTCTTCCCCTTCCCTCCTCCTGCCATTAGCAGCTGGGGGCTGTTGTCCTCTGTTCTTGTGATGCCTGAAGCGTTTGGAGGAACTTGCTCTAACTGACAGGTTGAAGAGACACTGTTCTCTTAACAAATAGTAGCAATTTCTTTCTCAAAGCTTTCAAGTCCCGTGCCACCCTGGAGGCTCTTGGAGGACTATCAGTATAGCCAATTGGTCTTATTTTTTCTATTCTTTTCTTGTACTTCCCATTAAGATGCTGCCCCCGTATGCTGGGTTGTGAGAGGATGTGTACTTTTTGGAGAAGTATGTGGTATAGAAGTGGGATGTACTAGTAACTCAGTTCTGGTGCGTAGGAATTGAGTTCCTGTGTGGATAGGCTAGATCAACAGAGGCTGGGAGGAAAATAGCAAAAATCTAGGTTGAGTAGAAACTAATGATTGCACGTAATGGTGCTATGTATTCAAGTAAGGGGAATGGCTTTTAATTGGAAGGAGGAAGATTTAGAGTAGACATTAGGAAGATATTCTTCATGATGAGCTGGGTGGTGAGGCTCTGGAACAGGTTGTCCAGGGAAGTTGTGGATGCCTTCTCCCTGGAAATGATGGAGGTGAGGCTGAATGGGGCCTTGGGCAGCCTGGTCTGGTGGGAGATGTCGCTGCCCGTGGCAAGGGGTTGGAGCTGGATGTAACTTAAAGATAGGTCCCTTCCAACCCAAAGCATTCTGTGAACTACTTACTGCAAGGTATAGCTCCTGTTGCCTACACTTTCCATCTAGTGCATTATTGTTCTCTTTTGTACATCAGATCTTGTGTGTCCGAAGTTCCAAGATAAACTGAAAATATGTGGTTGGTTTGCAGGATTTAGTAGGCTGGTGTTTCTCACATAGGTTAGCTTACTTTGATGGTATTATGTAGCAGCTGTAATTCTAGATCTGGGTACTTAGCAGTCTTCAGTCCTGAGCTCTGGGGAAGCTGTTATGTATCCAGGAATAGGTGGATCTGTTGCTTCCTCTCAGATCTGCTGTTTAAGTTACTTCTGTAACTTGCCTCCTTCTCTGTTTAACTTCATGCTGTTTAGTATACTGAAGTGTAATGTATGGAAGTGAAGAAAGTGGGAGATGGCGTTTCAGAATGTGAAGAGTGGCGACTTCTTGCAGGTGCAAGATTTAGCATTGCCATGTATTCACGTATTTTGTTTGGCCTGGGGTTAACATGATGTGCTTTTTTTTTTTCTTTTTGTAGTCTACTTTCTCTGGAAGACCAAGTGGCCCCTCGTCTGGCTTGAGACAACATGTTGGCTCATCTGACATGAGTAAGGAACATTTGATTTTACTGACATGTGGGGGTTTGATCCCTTGAGCAGTTCAGGAATTCAAAGAAAACCACAGTACTATCCTGTGATATTTCTGTGTGCCCCTCATGGAGCAAACAGCTAGATTTTAATTCCAGTGAAATGGAAACAAAAACTCATTCTAGTCCTTCTCTCTGTCAAATAATGCTTGAAAGTTAGTAAATTTAGGATGGTAGAAGATATAGTGAAGAACACTGGCATTTTGTGCTCCTAGTCTCACTGTAAGACCAGTTTGCAAATCTGTATAGACAGGAATTGAATGAATAATTTGCATAGTAGGGAAATGGTAATTGTGGAAGCTACTTCACTTCTACTGATCTTAATAGACTGGTTGGCAAGTAACAGCACGGTCTACAGTTGATTTGGTGTAAATGCTGAACATAGGAGACTTGACTAAAGAGTCAGTATTGGTTCTATACAGCTTACTGTCTGTAAAACTGTTTCTCTCCAGCATCTTTTTTTTAGTAGATGCAGTAAACATGTAGGGCGGCATGGTGAAGGAACTTAAAGATGCTTTACCAATGTAGTATTTTGTTGGCATGTTATGTGCTTTCCAAAAACTTTGAATATTGAATTAACTTATTGTACTTAAGATGTGGAAATCTCAGTGGAAGAGGAGTGATGGAATAAAAGTGGGTTAGGATGGCCAGTAAAAACCATTTGTAGTTGATAAGGTGTATTTATTCGCTGCTTGCTATATGTTACATGTAAGCACAGATATCAGAATCTTACACTGCCTTTGCCACAAACTGCTCATTTAAATCTTCAAGGTGAGCAGGCATCTTGAACATTCTTCATACTATGGAAGCAACAGTTGAACTTCTTATTTAGTGTTATGGCAGCAGACTTCCCTCATAGAGTGACTTGGTAATGTACCAGGTGTCAGCAGTCTTATTCCTTTATGGGTGCTCTCTTCCTTAGCTAATCTATTTGTGTTCTTGCAACAACAAGAAAAAATAAGTGCTTAGTTTTTCAAGGGTAGCTGTATCATTAGGTTAAGGAGTTTTACCTCTGAAAGTGGTAGCAGTCAGTGCCATATATTTGCCTATTGTGGAATTTTGTGGACTCCTGTTTTGATTTCAGATTTCATATATTTATGATGCTGACGTAAGCCTATGTTGACTTTAGTAGTGCAGAACAGATAATTTTGTTTTAATGCAATCACTCAAGATTGGAAGTGAATTGAAGATTGAGTAGTCTGAATCCTTGTTCTGAGTAGGGTCAACTATAGCAGGTTACTCAGGACCTTATCAAGCTGAATTTTGAATCAGACTATACAAACTTTCTGGGCAATTTGGCTGATCTTTAACTACCCTTAGTGAAAAAGGTTTTCTTAATGTTAAAATGGAACTTCCCGTATTTCAATTCGTGCCCATTTTTTGTCATATCTTACTGGATATCAATGAAAAGAACACAAGTGTCATTTTTGCTCACCGGTTTTTAAGATGGAGGATCCTTTGAGCTTTCTTGTCTCCAGGGACAGCAGTTTAAGCTGTCAGCTGTCATCCACCAATCTGACATGCACCAATCTTTTCATTATCTTTGTGATCTCTTGCAGTGGGGGTAAACCACAACACTTAGAAGTTGTGGGCATAAGGACATAGTTATTGATTTTACAAGACTTTTTATACCCCTTCTCGAGCTGCACATTCATGTGCAATTGGTTTAGCTGGGGACCAACAGTTCATAATTGGACAATGCCTTCTCACTTGTAACTTCATAATTGGGTGATTCCACCTGCAGCCTGGCAGCTTCCTAATCTTGTTTACTCGTCTCTTCTTGGCACCTTCTAGCTTCTCCAGGGATACATGGGCAGCTATTCAAGGCCAGTGTTAAGCTCGCACGCTCTGACTCACCAAACTAGCTGAGATTTTCCACAGTGATCGTTCACTGGACTTACTCTAGTATATCAGAGTGTTGTCTACAGGACAGCCTAACAGCCTAGAACTGGATGGAGCACTCTAGATACCGCATCATCCAAAGGGAAGGACCAGCTCCCCCAGCCTGCTGGCAAAATTGTTCCAAGTGTAGTCTAGAAGGCTGTTGGCCTTTACTGCTAAGGCTTATGATCAATTTGCTATCCACCACGGCCCTCAGGTTTTGCTCTGCAAAGATGTTTTGTTGCTGACTTCCCCCAACCTGTACTGGTGCGTGGTGTTATTCTTCCCCAGATAAACAATTTTGCATGTCTTTTTGTTGGACTTCAGGATTCTTGCCTGCGCATGTGTCTGGCATGTTTGGAGTTTCCTCTGAGTGAAACAGCCCTGTTTTTTTCTGGTTTTGTATGTTTGCAGACTTGCTGAGGGTGCATCCTGTCCCATCATCATGAGTGAAGGTGATAAACTGTGTTGTCCCCAGTATCAGTCCGTGGGGCACTCTGCTTGTAAATAGTCTCCAGCTGGAGGTTGTGCTGGTGATCACAACCCTTAGAGCCCAGTGCTTCAGCCTGCCTTCAGTACTTGCTGTCTCACTCGTGCAGGCTGTTCTTCATTGTTTTGTGTCTGGAGATGTTGCAGCAGATGGTGTCCTGCAGTCACTTTGTGTTTTTCTTTTGCAGGTAACACTGAAAAACCATGTGAAATTAAGTATATGCAGGATCATTTTGGAGGGTATCCTAGTGATACACGTAGGATTGGATGGTTAAAGATATGCTTTGGGGGTGATTAAGCCTTCCTTTTGAACAAAACATTTAGAATAGAGTAGATACTTGTTACTTCAATTTTTACTGTGTTTGTAGCAGTGCTGTTGCTGGGTGGTGCTATACCTTATGGAAAACAGTAGTTGCACATATCTGAAGCTTTGTAATTTTAGTGTGTTTTCTTTGTCTTAAAAAAGGACACCTTCGTCACTTGATGGGGTTTTTTTTGTTGAATGGATAGTAGGCTACAGACCTGAGGTCCAATTTAGCCTGAATGATTGTGTAATTTTATTCTTGACTTTAAAAAAGAACACCCCCCCCCCACCAAACTTACCAAAATCAAAAGCCTACTCGAAAGTCAAAGACAGTTTTGAATGTTAATTTAAATTACATTAAATTGAATACTAATTAAATCTAGCTGAGGACATCAAGGGCAGCAAGAAATCTTCTGTGTTGGTGATATGAAGAAGACTAGGGAGTATATGGGACCTCTCTGGAAGGAGACAGGAGACCAGGTTACCCAGGTTGTGGAGAAGGCTGATGAGATGCATCTGCACATCCTGAGGAAACTGGTAGATGAAGTTGCTAAACCACTGTCCATTGTGTTTGAGGAGTTGTGGTAGTCTGTTGAAGTCCGCTCTGGTGGGAAAAGGGGACATAAAACTCCCATCTTTAAAAAAGGTTAGAAAGGAAGACCCAAGGAACTACAGACCAGTCAGTCTCATCTCTGTGCCTAGCATGATTGTGGAGCAGATTCTCCAGGAAACTGCAGGCATATGGAAAATAAGGAGGTGATTTGTGACAGCTGACATGGCTTATCTAAAGGTAAATCATGCCTGAGGAATTTGGTGGCCTTCTACAACAGGACTACACCAGTGATGATTAAGGGAAGAGTAGCTGACATCATCTGTCTGGACTTGTGCAAAACATTTCAGTGTCCTGCACAACATCCTTGTCTCTGAAACGGAGAGACATGGATTTGACAGGTGGACCACTTGGTAGATAAGGAATTGGCTGAGTGATTGCACTTAGAGTTGTGGTCAGTGGATCAGTGTCCAGGTGGAGATTGGTGACAAGTGATGTTACTCAGGGGTGGGTATTGGGACCAGTGTTGTTTAACATATTAGTTGATGTGGACAGTGGGATTGAATGCACCCTCAGCAGATTTGCTGATGACACACAGCTGTGTGGTACAGTTGACACACTTGAGTGAAGAGGTGCTATCCAGAGGGTATTTGGAAGGCTGAAGAGATGAGCCTTGCAAACACCATGAAATTCAGCAAAGCCAGCTGCAAGGTCCTGCACCTGGGTTGGGGCAGTCCCAAGCACTAATACAGGCTGGGCCAGGGAGTGGATTGAGAGTAGCCCTGAAGAGAAGGACTTGGGGTTGCTGATGGATGAGAAAGCTCAAAAAGAGCTGGCAAATTGAGCTTGGAACTAATAAAGCTAGCCACGTCCTAGGCTGCATCAAAGGTGGTGTGACCAGCAGGTTGAGGGAAGTGATTCTGCTCCTCTGCTCCTGTGAGACCTAACCTGGAGTACGGTGTTAAGATCTTGAGTCTCCAGCACTTCCAGAGAAGTCATAGAAGACCCATCCTTGGGAGTGGTCAGTGCCCGGCTGGATGAGGCTTTAAGCAACCTGATGTACTGGGAGATGTCCCTACCCGTGGCAGGGGAGTTGGAACTCTAGATGATCTTTAAGGTCCCTTCCAAACCAAATCATTCCATGATCATGTTAAGTTGATTTTTTTTTTTTTTAATTACATGTTCTGAAGAATGTATGAACAGACAGAGTGAACCAGTGAGAAGATTCAGTAGTCGAAGAACTTTTGGAGACAGAGGTAACTTTTTGATACTCTACTGACCAGTCGTATTTGCTATGTAAAATTTTACCCGTTCAGGTATTCAGTTCTGTTGTATCAGACCCAAATGAGTATCTATGACTTAGAGGGTAATACCAATCCTTATTTCTGTGTGAAGTAGATGCTTGGTATCACACCTTCGTTTTGACTGCAAAACTTAAAATACCCCACCAAATTTGCCAGAAGACAGGACTTGACATCTAAGATCAATGTTTATTCTCCTCTTCCCTTTGATTCCATTCTCCCTGGAGAGGAGTATCTTTCTGGTAATTACTTTGAATCATAATGTAGCATAAAAGGCAGCTGAATATTAGTATACACATACACGCCATGTGAGTATACCAGTGCTCTTCTGAGAGTGCTTTCTTTAGTATACATAAAGTGTTATTTCGTCCCTATCTTCTTCCTGCTTATAATGACAAGTGCCAGCCATTCTTTAATGCAGTGCATGTGGAAGAAGTTAGTAACTGGCAGTCAGCAGTACTGGCGCAAAAGCTTCCATCAGTTGATTTCAGAAGGGCTACTACCATGTAGCATCTGTCTAAATAGTTCTATGGCTATTAGGAGACTGGTTATGAAATAGGAGAATGGGAGCTCTAATAGCCCTGGTCTGGGCATATGTAGCATAAACTCTGACCTGCAGATCAGCTGTAGACCTGCTTTAAGTTCTTGTGTTTATTTGCTCAAAATATTCTACAACATTTCTGCATCTCTTGGGTTGATGCCCATTATGGCAGGGGAATGCTGGACTTTATTTGACTAAGTGGGTCGGCAGCGCTTTGGTGCTGTGGAATGGTGGTGGACAGGTCTGCTGTAGACTCTGGCAATTGCAGTACAAGTCACAAGCTGTGTGTAATGTCTGTATTTTTTGTGGGAGTTTATATCTAGACTGTCTTTTGCATGTCAGTCTTTGGGATGTGGGTATTCTTTTTTTAATGTGGAAAAAATTGAATGGCAGAAATTGGTAGGCACCAGGGTTTGCTGGAGAAGGAGCTACAGATGCTCTGGTAGCAGAAGATTGTATTTATCATTACAAGAGGATAGAACAGGTGTTGAGTTGAAAAACAAAGACTAAGGAGCAAATGATGATCTCAGTTGACTGCTTGTATCTTAGATAATACCTGAAACTGTCCAGTCTCAACTGAGAAGTAACCTTGTTTATACATGTGGCTGTTTACATCATCTGCTTCCCCATCAGAAGGGTGTAGCGATTAAGGCATGGACCTTGTCAGTGAGGCAACATGCTTGTCCCAGCGTACATGCCACAGTGAAATCTTCCATGCCTGCATCTCACTCTTCGTTCACAAACATCATGAATTATCAATTGCTTGTTGTACCTTTCATGGAAAACATGATAGACATGTGATTAGGCACGCACGGAAATATCTTACTACAGATACACAGAAGTATACTAATGGAAATAAAAGTGAATTGATTAAAGCTTTTAGCTATCTCGTCAG
Organism: Piaya cayana; assembly: GCA_013389865.1. Lineage (NCBI taxonomy): Eukaryota > Metazoa > Chordata > Aves > Cuculiformes > Coccyzidae > Piaya > Piaya cayana. The sequence goes on along the minus strand of WAAB01012874.1, from coordinate 1,402 downwards.
TTCTTATCCGCCAAACGAGTTCTGATCCAAAAGTCCTTTATAACAACTTTTTCAACCAGCATTCATCTTCAGCCTTCTTGTCTCATCCATAAGTGTTGATACAGTGCCAGCATTATTGCTTTCCATATTAGTGTCACTGTCATCTTTGTCATAATTACCATCTCTGCTTAAATACGGATGGGCAGACAGTGCTGGCATCCACTTGGGTCCTTGACCTGTGGAAGCACAAGCAGATCCTTGACCCCATGTTACTGACTGATATGGTCCTTCCTATTGGCCTGATTCCAATGATTTTAATAATACCGTGGCTCCTTCCTTCTTGAGCTGCTGACCCTCCATTTGTGAACAGGAAAAAAAGCCTTACAGTAGGTGATTTTTCTGTTCCCTAATTCTCTCACACATTTAACCAATGTAGTAAATACAATGCTTTCCCTAATCTGTTCTATGGTGTTTCACCCTTCATTCCCCCTTATTGTTTTAATAGCATATTTTTTAGTGTCTAATGGGCTCATTCTACTATCACCTGTCCTTGTGGATAATGCGGCATGCCTGTGATGTGTTATTCCCTTGGTTTGAAAAAACTTCTCAAGTTGGTCGCTTACATATCCTGGCCCATTGTCTGTTTTTACCTATGTGAGAATTCTCAGGGCTGCAAATGCCTCGACAAAATGCTTCACTATTTCATTTAAAAATTCCTCTGTATGTGCTGTTGCCCATATCACGTTTCAGTATGTTTCAATGGAAACATGTACATGTATCAGTCTTCTAAATTTGGGTATGTGTGTAATATCTATTTGCCAAATTGTAAAGTGCTTAATCACCTTGGGTTGGCTTCTCTAGGCTGTAATGGTGTTATTTGTTGACAATCTGGGCATATTTTATTATGTTCCAGGCTAATTCTAATGACGTTTTAAATTGCCTATGTAATGCCTTGCAGACTGGTGATAAAATTACATGACATTAGTGCTTGTTGAATAATGTTTGGTAGTGGGCCTTGGACTGCCCCTGCTGTCAGTCTGTCTGCTATTCTGTTCCCTTCGACTATAAATCCTGGAAGTGATGTGTGACTCTGAGTATGCATCATGTAAAATTCTGCTTTTCTAGTTGTGACTTGAGACCATAATTGCTTTAACATTTAAAACAAGCAGTCATTGTTTACCTGTTTCAACCATCATCCTTCTTTATGCTGCACTACCCTGGCTACATATTGTGAATCTGTAACTAAATTAAAAGGACTGTGATGCCATTCAGAGGCTTTTAGCACTGCATATAATTCCACTATTACTGTTGATCCTTGTATTATATACACTACTCTTTATTTGCCCACTGTCTATTTTCTTTCCAAGTTAGTACTACTCTTCCTGTTTTTTCCTGAGCCTTCAGTAAATATTGTAGGGCTGTC
>WAAB01012873.1:157732-177229 GCA_013389865.1 Piaya cayana | reverse complement strand
GCTTACATATAGACTCAACGCTATAGAAATCTGAAGTCGTCTGTACCTGACATTGAATCTCATACTTAAAGTTATATGAGATCAGTTCCTTCCAAGGAAATAAGAATTCAAGTATCTTCTCAGCAAGAATAACTGCACACTCAAGAGAGTGACAAGAGGGTATCTAGAGTGAAAGGGAATGTCTTAATAGGTTTTTTATGTTCATAGAATCATAGAATTGTTTGGCTTGGAAGGTATTTTAAAGATCATCTAATCCCAACTTCCCTGATATGAGCAGGGACAACTCCCACTAGATCAGGCTGCTCTAGGTCCCATCCAACCTGGCCTTGAACACTTCTAGGGAAGATTATAAACAGNGTGATATGAAATTATATTTCATATTCTTATGAAAGATAAAAACACGTTATGCAAATTTTAAAACTAATTATTTTTTTTTAATCTTGTGGTGTTCAATCTGTGTAGGACATACTGTCATGAAAATCTACCCCTTATTTTATAATAAATTACTATTTTTAGTATACTCACATTATTTTATATTTAAAATTCACTAGTTTGCAGAACTTCAACTTGACAATGCTACAGAAGACTTACAATGGGAGATCAAATCTAGAAAGAGCAACTCTAGAAAGATCTGGAGTGGCCAAATATGTGGTAGGCAATGAGGTATGAAACAAAGAATAACACTTAGTATTTAAAGTTAATACAACTTAAAAGAGATTATGAAGAAGATGAGCATTACTGTTGCCTATGGATAATATGCTAAACAATATCTGCAAACGATGGCAAAAGATAATAGAAAGCAAAGAAGTCTAATGCCACCTTCCTGGAGGTGCAAATCTGGAATACAAATCTCAAACCATCTCTGGCTGGACAATTAGGCATTACAAATTAAACCCAGTTCTAAGATCTGACCCTATGGACAGTGCTCAAAATCATGCATCCATTGGCCTTCAGAAGAACTTTGCTGTGTGCCAAACCCAATGTCTCCTGACCTCTTTGCAGAACAAATGTTTTTCAGAACTGTCTTTGAGCCTGTTTTGTCAGTACTACCGCAGGTCTGCAAAGATATGCAAATCTCATGACATGTACAGTTCACATTCTGTCATCTCAAGTGCTCAATAAATACCTGAAAATAAGACACTGGGAGTGCATAAAAAGAGAAATTCAGGAAAGTATATGGAGGGATGGCAAGGGATTAATTGTGAAGGGGTGGGGGTGGGGGGCGCGGGGAAATGTGTGTACAGTAAATGCTCATGCCTGAGCCCCGTGTTTGGTCTGTTTCTACCTGACCTCCCACGTCTGCTCTGGTGAGGAAGTGGTTCAGGCAATCAGTACAACAAATAGCTTTATACCTCCTCAGGTGAAAATCTGGCCCGAGAGCTTGATCTGAACTAACAATTCCCTTTAGTTCACAGATTCTTCTAATCATCATTAGGAAAGTATCTCTCTTTTCCAAAGTATTATTTTTATAGCTCTAGGAGATAGTGGCTTTGCTTACAAAACATTCAGTGAGCATTCTCTGACAGTTTTAAAACAAAACAAGATAGTAAAAAAATTGTTAAAGTGTATCACCACCAGTTTCAAAAACCAATACATTTTTTCCTGGTCTCCAGCTAAAGTGCAGTTATCCCACTGAGGGTTTTCTTTTATTTTTCAGCTATGACTCACTGAATGTATGACAGTCTTGTTTCAGAAAATTTATTGAGGCTGAGGAAGATGTTGAAAAACAGACAGACACCTGGAAATGCTAGAAGTGGGAAAAAAGAGTAAATACAATTTATTTCAAGGGAAAACATAGCATAGTCCCTGATTCCCTCTGTGTATAAAACAAATACAATCATTCTCCGACTCCTCTACTTCTCTCTTAAACTTTTGTTTGAGCTCAGAGAAAAAAGTTTATTTATCAGTCTGGTAATAACATTAATATCCCCGATGTGCATTTTTGAGAAAACTGGCAGGAGATGTCATTAGCTTCCTGATGCACTGATTAATCTATTAGCTTTCCAGAACCATACTCCTTAACTGTAGCATTTGCATGTGGATAAACTAATTAGTGTAGGGGGAGTTTGCATCTAGCCAGACAGGAAATTGATGGGTTTTAATTTCCTGGCAGCAGTATCATTACCTATTGTGATAAAGCTTTTGGAAGAAAGACAAGGAGTGTCTTTTGAAACAAAATTAGTGTAACCTAGCCCCTGGATGCAGAGGAAGTTTTGGTACATTGTATTAACCCCTGTGAATGTTTTGCCTGGCTATTTTAATGCTGGATCCAGATAAGCAATAGAAGAAATCAGCAATTACGTGGAAGCCAAAAGTTCTGATACTAGAAAACCCTTAAGTATATAAGTAATCCACTCTTCCTACAATAATGTGTTTAAGTATATATTGAACTCTTATTGTTTTCAGTGGAATTGAGCTGTGTGCTTAAAGTAATGCACATACACAGCCTCCTACTTGTACAGCTACTAGAAACAAGCATCTGATAAGGTGTGATCTTTGGCCAAGGAAACCTCTTAATGTAGTTGTAGTTATATTGACAAAAATGTCTGGGTTATTATTTTTTTCTTCTTTTCCCATGTAGCTTATTTCACTAACAGAAAGCGGAACAAAGCAGTCAGCATTCAGATTTGCCAATATAGCTTAGTACATATCAGTGAGGTTTTGTGGCTGTCATGTTCCAATGTCTTTATGATCAATAAAATGATTTTAAGAGAGGACGCAGCTTCCATAGTTTCAGGTTTTAAAATATTTTGGGAGACAATAGAACAGCTAACTAAGAGAGAGAATAATTTATCCTGGTTGTTAGAGGAATAGTCAATGATGTTCTTTAAAATTGTGATGCTGATCCTGTGTGCAGAAATAGTTCTGAAGGAGCCCTGGTGAGTCTAAAGAGATCTGGAAAGTCATTCAGTGCAACTAAGTGTTCAAGAAAAATTAAAGATGGCTTTGAATATCAACCTGTAGGGGAAAGATTGCACCAATTGTAAGTTTACTGTCTAATGTATGTATTAGGTGGATGAAGAATTACTGCTATTTCTTTATACTAAACAAAGGAGTAAACTTGAAAGTCATTATTGAGTTTGCTAGAAAAACATAATTTAAATAATAATTGCAGAATTATCTCACTGAGCTTAATGCATCTGAAGGTCAGGCACCTGTCCCTAACTAGCTATCTACAATTCCTTTGAAGCCAGTGGTGGGTGCAATGAGAGAAATTCTCCTTAAAATGAGTCAATCTCTGGCAAACAACTCATGAGATATGGGATGAATACGACAGAATCTCTTGGTTGAACATAGAAGAAGTAGATGTGCTTGCTATAAGCTGAAGCCTTATTTTTAAAAGTATATGTGCCCATCACATTTATCATATTTATTTTAGAGTCTTTGTGATCTGGGTGTTCAAAATTTCCTAGTGAGGAAAAGTATCAGTAGGTGAGCATCTTGAGGAGCTGAAAATAGAAATTTCTTGTTCAATACATGGAATAAATGTCTAAGATGTCCTGTGAGATGCACCTACCACATACTATAAGAAAAACCAATCATCCCAGAATAATGGAAAGGCAGGGGTTTTGGTCTTTTCTGGATTTGGTGGAAGACATATTCTGGTATTTAACTTCAGGACAAAGGGATTTATAGGCATAAGGTGCTGCCCTGGATATTTTCACATTGGGGGTATATTTTCTTGGTTATATTAAAGTATTTGTTACTAGGCCTTATGAATGCTTTAAGTCAGCTAGATTCTACTGACAGACAGGAGCACTGTGTGCTGGTGTTAGCACTTGTGACATAGAGTCAGCATTACTGCCATAAGATGACTGTTGAAAAATAATGTGACAGAAAAAATGGGATCAGAACCATGGGAATTATTACGTATTTGTTGATTTTATAGGCAAAACTCTTCATTAGATTTTATCCCTCTACTGATATCACAGAGAAATTTTAAAGGGATCTGAAGATAGAAGAAAGGAATCCTATTTTGTACTAAATTATATACAGGTAATAAATCCATGAGTCTCCTCATTTTTGGAAGGATTGCATCACATGATCCTTTGTTATTTAATACGGCAACAATGATGAAGCAGAATAGAAAGGAAGACAATTAGAGCTATTCTGTATGTGATGAAAGATAATGTCCTGAAAATTGCCTTCACATTAAAATGATTTCTAGAAATAAGGGATTATTTGATTTACATGTTGTGCATAAGAGGTGTATTTTCTAGGTACCTTGCCTGGTTTATATTTATTATAGTGTTGATTATTTCTGCCAGCTAGGTTCTATCTCCTTGTTGCTCCATTGCAGCCTTGAGCAGGAAAAACTCAAAACTTGACCAAGTGCTGAACACCCTTCTCTGGCTTAGGTCAGGGCACTGATCCTAGTTTCATCAATTAAACCTTCATGGAGGAGAGGTGGGCAGTGTCTTTAATACAGTTGTTTAAAATTCCCTCCCATTTCAGTGGAAGAAGAATGAGGTCTTGGTGCTCTGCCGGTACCCTGAGGAAGGGTGGTCTCCAGATGGCTGTGCAGATGGTACGTTACACCTGCCACTACCATCCTGTCCACATAGCTGCCTTATGGGCTTTCTGCAGGGTGCTGGCAGACAGCCTGTCTGGGTGTGCTGTAATGTGTCATTTCATTTGAACAGGCTAGAAAAAATGGAGACAAACCATTTCAGGGGTGTGAGCTTTGACAGCACCCTGAGTGGAAGCTTGGTTGGCTTTTTTGTCTTTGCAGCCTTTACTGTAGGCGCAAAGATGTCCTTGATTTTCCTTGTCATTGGACAAGTGAAGGTATCTCCAGAGGTCTTGTCTCACAGCTCAGCACATACAGAGTGGATGCAACAGCTTATAATTTGGCCTATTTTTCCTACTCAAAAGTTTGATACAAGTCTCTCCAAGTTGTTACTCCTAGTAGCCACGCATTTTTACATTAATTTGGGAATGCATGCCCCTATAATGACTTGGACACTAATGGTGATTTTTCACATTAATGATCTGCATTTGGATCTGATTAGAAGATAATTTTAAAATTGTGTCAGTGTAGTGTATTCCAAAGATTTTCATAAGAAGGCAAAACCCGTGTTTAATGCAGGTTAAAACCTTTTTATTTCCTTTCTGTGCTTTTTGTTGTTTTGTTTTTTCTTTTTATCAGAGAGGTGTTTTTTTCATCATAGCAATTTAAATAGTGAAAAAATGACTGGAACTGTTTTTCTGGCCATCAAAAAGTAGTTATAACAACATGATTTAGACAGCTGTACCATATTCAAATGTCATTTAGGTAACACTATTAAGTTAGTTCTTATAATAGCTCAAGAGTGTAGATTATGTTGGAGCAATTCAATCACTAAGTGCGTAGCTCTTAACTCTTGTAAGAGCAAATGTCTTATATTGATCTCCAGAGCAAAAAACAAACAACAGAAATACAGAGCAATCATCATACTGCATGGAAGATTTCCCAGGCAGCCTCATGGAACTTTCAAGGTACAACATGAGTATTTATATTTCAAGGAATAGCTCATATTGAGTCAGATGTATGGCTGAAATCAATAGAAATCTTCTACACGTAGCTCTTTAATGAGTAGTGCATCTGGACCAAACCAAATAGTGCTGCATATTTTAACAGGCCTTGGAAGCTGGGACATCTGAACTCTTGTTCTGCTTAGATTTCTGATTCCTTGGATATTACTTCATAGATCATGCATAATTTTCTAATCTGTGAGAGTTGTTTAGACCTAGGAGTGCGGGGGTGTGAGCAACTTTTAGAGTCATGCAATACATTCTGTCTCTCTTTACCCATTTACCTTGCTGACTTAAGACGCTTGGGTGAATAATTCTCTATAAAATGAGGACAATCACTGTTTTCCCTTTGCACTACTAAAAAGGGCCTGTCACTTAAAAACAGGCACCAGCACCATTTGTCATGGCCTCAGANATGCATAATTTTCTAATCTGTGAGAGTTGTTTAGACCTAGGAGTCCAGGAGTGTGAGCAACTTTTAGAGTCATGCAATACATTCTGTCTCTCTTTACCCATTTACCTTGCTGACTTAAGACGCTTGGGTGAATAATTCTCTATAAAATGAGGACAATCACTGTTTTCCCTTTGCACTACTAAAAAGGGCCTGGTATAGTCACTTAAAAACAGGCACCAGCGCCATTTGTCATGGCCCCAGGTATCTCCAACAGCTGCAAGGGAACAGCAGGTGAGATCTGATGGAGACCATGTCTTTCTAGAGCAACAGATGGAGACCAGGCAAGATTCCGTGGAGTATCTTAAGCAACATGAAACTGAAACCCTTATGTTAAGGAAGCTGCATAATTTCCTTAATAGTTGATTGAATGAGATTAGTATCTCATAAATTTAGTTAATAGGATATTGATTATGTAGCCTGAATGAGTAGTCCAAATTCCTGAAGAAGAAAGAAAATCTACCTCTCCTAGCTCTGTTACTGGATGAGAAAAATGTCCTTCTGGAGAGCCTCATGCAGAAGCCTTTGATATCCTAGGACCCTTCATATGTTACTGGATGACTATATGTGGACATCTGCATCTGCTTTCTGATGTTTGGGGAGACATATCCCACTTCTGCTTTCTGACTGAAAGACTTCATATAAAAAGCCTCATTTTCACAGGATTAGCACCAGATATCAAGGGGGAAAACCAGATATTCAACAGATTTGAAAGTCATAGTGTTTTGTTTAGATTTAAGTGCGTTAATCTACACAGCTAGTGAAAAGTGAGAGGATGAATTATGGTGATAAGCCTGAAAATTTATACAGTTTGTATGGTTTAACATTTCCAGAAAAAAACATCCCTCTTCCTCTGAAATTGTTTTCCATGCTACAAAATACTTTAACAGGGTGTTGTCAACACTATACTGGTACCATAAATAAATTAATTAATTGGTATAACTAATGGTGCACTTGGACTATAAATGAACATTTTTATGAATAATGAACATTTTCATAAACGTACGTTATCGAATCAAGGACTAAATTTTCTGCTGGGTCACTGGATTGAAGAGAACACAGAATAAACACTGAAAGAGAGAAAATTGTATTATTAACATACCTTTTACAGGTTCAGTGAGATTTCTTTGTAAAAGCATCATTGATTGTTAGGATTTCCCATCTAGTCTTAGTTAGGCACTTTAACAGGGTTTATAACTAGCAGAGCTGGGTGATATTCCAGTCTTCATCTTCATGGATTAACCTTGCAGATTATTTCTCTTGAATTTTGCTCTCCTTGCCCTGACTTGCTCTAACCATATGTTTTATGATGAGTAGTAATAGTAATGGGACTCTGACATGCAATTACTGCAGATGGATTGAGACTTTAGTGATGTCCCTGTCCACTCCGTCTCTGTGCAAGGAATTTCTCTTTGAACACATGCTGGTACTTCAGTCACTATAGATAAGCCTATCATTTTAGCTTGAATTCTTGAATTTTTAGTGAAAGGCTGGAATAAAGTAAATGTCACTTTCGTGTTCAAGAAAGGCATAGAGAATGAGCCAGGGAACCACAGGCTATTTAGACTCATCTCGATCCCTGGGAAGGTAGTGGAGAAAACAATCCTGGAAATTATATAGAACAGAACAGAATAGAATATTTCTGTTGGAAGGAAACTATAATGCTCATCTAGCCCAACTGCCTGACCAATTTATGGCTGAATAAATGTTAAAACAATTAATCAAGGTTATTATCCAAACACTTATTAAATATTGACAGGCTTGTGACATTGACCACCTCTCTAGAAAGCCTGTTCCAGTGTTTGACCACCCTCTTGGTAAAAAAATGCTTCCTAATGCTGTGTCTGAATGTCCCCTGATGCAGCTTTGAACCATTCCCCTGCATTTTATCACTGGACACAAGAAAGATCTCAGCACCTTCCTCTCCACTTCCAGTCCTTAGGAAGCTGTAGAGATGTCCAAATGCATGGAGGATAAGAAAGTGATTGGAAATAGTCAGCATGTATTTATAAAGAAGAAATAATTTCTGAGCAACCTGACAGCCTTCTGTGATGGGATGACTAGCTGGGTGGATGAAGGGAGAGCAGCTGGTATTCTTTAGCTTGAATTTAGCAAGGCTTTCAATGCTTTCTCCCACAACGTCCTTATTGACAAAGTGACGAAGAACAGACTAAATGAGCAGGCAGTGGGTTGGACTGAAAAATGACTTATCTCTTGGGCTTAAAATGCTATGATCAGTTGCATGAAGTCCACCTAGAGGCTAGTCACTAGTTGATTCCCCAAGGTTAGATACTGATACCAGCACAGCTGAACTTCTTCATTAATGGCCTAGATGATGGGATAAAATATGTTCTCAGTGGGCTTGCAAATGTTGTAAAACCAAGAAGAGTGAGTGATACACCAGATTGTTGCATTGCATTTCAGAGGGCTTAGCTGTTCTGGAATTCAGCTGAAAAGAATATCAAGGTATGCCACAATATGAAATGCCAAGTCTGAGATTTGGGAAGGAATAACTACAGGCACCAAGGCACTGACACACAACAACTGGAAAGCAGCTTTGCTGAGGAGAACCTGATCATCCTGGTGGACAAGGTGACAATAAACCACCAGTGGCTAGGAAGGTCCACAGCCTCCTGGACTTCATTAGACAGAATGCTGGTAAAAAGTCAGGCAAGTTGATAAATCCTTCAGATTATCAGTTTGAACTTTCAAGTTCACTATGATTAAGCAGTGCCAGAAATTATAACCAATTATATGTATTTTGTGATTTCATCATTACATCATCTGAGTTCTGAGGGCAATGTGAAGCTTTGAGGACACAGGTGTTTATAAGAACTCTAGGTAACAACGTTGTCCTAATAACACGAATTTTCCAGTGATACAAATTATTAGTAGTAACAAATTTGTTTTTAATCATTGTGAAGTAGAAAATTAAGGTTCTGTTATGAGATGTAGTATTAGTGTCCATATGACTAAATTAAGATCTAGGCACTGAACTGCATTTATCTTTTTGTAATTTGTAAAAGTTTATACATAACATCTTTTGGGGCTGGAGAACAGGCCTTATGAGGAGCGGCTGAGGGAGCTGGGGCTGTTTAGCCTGGAGAAGAGGAGGCTGAGGGGAGACCTCATTGCTCTCTACAACTACCTGAAATGAGGTTGTAGAGAGGAGGGAGNAGAAAGGGTCACTAGGCATTGGAATAGGCTGCCCAGGGAGGTGGTTGATTCACCTTCCCTGGTGGTGTTTAAGGCACGAGTAGACGAGGTCCTGAGGGACATGGTTTAGTGTTTGATGGGAATGTTTGGACTCAATGATCCAGTGGGTCTCTTCCAACCCGGTGATTCTGTGATTCTTTCCTATGGTAAATTTAGAAAAATCTTGCTGATGAGGTCTGACTTCTCACAAATATTTTCCAAGGTCTCTTGTGCTAAGTTTTTGGGAATCTAGTATATTATTTGCTAAAGTAGCAAATGTTAAGCAAATATCATAGGACATTCTCAATCACTTAGTTTTAATTTAGGAATTTTCCCATCAGAAATATTAAGCTTAACCTTTGAAGGAACAGCAATACGGCATGCAACCTATAAATCAGTTTTAATTCTTAGTACTCAACAATAAATGTAATAATTACCAAATTATCTACAGATCAGAAGTTACCACAGAAATAATGCTAGAAATATAGAGAGCATTCAAATTTAAATAAACTAATTTGTAAGTAGGATGACAGAAGAGCAGATGTATCCTCTCTCTGTCTTTTACCCTGTCTGCAGCCTGTCACATCAGCCATCTTCAAGAGCATACATGTTTTCTTTCTCTGCCTCCTGTCTGCATTGCAATTAAACAGGAGGCAGCTGAGCTTAACTTCACTTAATTTACAAATTTAGTCAATGTCATATCTGACCTGTCCTTATAACCTATCTAAAGTAATCACTTGAGAAAAAATAGGCATTTATAGGATATAACTAATCTCACATTAAGGTAGATACCTAAGAGGAGTTAGAAAACTTATTCTCAAATTTCATGTTTCTCTCCATTGACAACTCAGATATGGATGTCAACATTGTTAATATCTAAAATCAGGCGAGATGAATCCCAAATCTTAGGACTCGATTCAACTGTCCAACCAAGATGCCAAGTGGTATTTGCAATGTTGTAGGTTCCCCTACAATTTCAACTTTATCAACTCAAACAGTGTAGTGTCCTGTGTCACATTTGGCATTCTGTAGTGGATGCATTATATATGTCTATAAATTGAAAAAGACAATATGAAACTATTTTTCTGTTATTGAATGGAACTCCAGGAGCCTACCTACCCACGCAAGAGAATTTCTGCTTGTTGACAGATTTCTAAAATTATTTACCTTTTAGAAGATTTTAAAAATTATATAAATTGCTAGATTTTAAGTTACAGAATTAGATACACTTTAGCTGTCTCTCTGTAGCACAGAATTGCTGAATGGTTCAGGTTGGAAGAGGCCTCTGGAGATTATCTAGTCCAACTCCTGCTACTAAAGCAGATTCACCTACAGTAGGTTGCATGGAAATACATTTAGGCAGGTTTTGAATATCTCCAGAGAAGGAGACTCCACAACCTCTCTGGGAAGCCTGATCCAGTTTTTTTTTATACTTATAAATTTTGTGTGGCCTCTTGGCAAAGTCTTTTATTCCCCACCTAAAAATTTAAGAAGAGGGATTGTGTCATTTGACTTTCTGTAAAGTTCCATTCCTGCTAGAATCTGTTGAAGATGTCAAAGATACGATCCAGTTTGAAATAGGACTCAACATGAGTAACTGCTTAAATGAAACAGTCAATATGTGAGCTAGACTTGTACATTTACTTTATAGTCAGTGGAGAAATAGGGTTCAGATAACTTACCAACAAGCGAATTTCTTGATACATTTGAAAACTCAGTGTGAATTATTAGTTTGATGATATTGCTAAGACATATTTAGCATTAATCTTTTCCCCTATAGAAAGAATATTAATTTAAGGTTAGATTTTGCTCATGTAAGTATTACAGTGTGAATACTGCAATTTGGAAACTTTATTGTTCCATACAACCATCTGAAAGGCGGTTGTAGAGATTAGGACACTGGCCTCTTCTCCCAGGTGACAGGGGACAGGACAAGAGGGAATGGCCTCAAGCTCTGCCAGGAGAGGCTCAGGGTGGACATCAGAAAAAAATTGTGGTTGATTTGAATGGTTGGACTCGATGATCCTGTGGTTTTTTCCAACCTAGTGATTCTGTGATTTTGTGATTTCAATGAGTAGTATCTCCAGTTCTTTCTGGATAGCTGGTGGTAGAACGAACTAGTAGCAGTTTCTATCAATGAACAATATTGCATGCATAGGGAAGGAGCATGGCAGCAATCATTACATGAAATAAATGTTTTCTTTTTCCTATTGAACACTGCTTTAAGACTGGGTGAAAAACCAAAACCAAAACCAAAAAGAACCCCAAATAACCCTAAAAATTTGGAAGAGGAGAAAAATCTTCACATAGAAAATCATAGATGCTTAAATGCAGGTGTGTTGTTTAGCGCATCCAAAAAGGCTGCAGTCTGATGTTCAAGAAAAGTTGTTTTGAAGAAAAGCACCTGTGCAAATTATATCCTGAATTGGTAAAGACAGCTGTGATACTGCTAATTTTCAGGGGGTGACTCTGCTGCCAAGACAGAGGTGTGAGTCCCTATAAAAAATTCAGGAGGCTCTATAAATAGTACTCCCAGTGTGAGGGTGCTGCTGACAGAACAGGAGTTAGACTGACAGCCATGCAAAGTGCACTGTGGATATCCCAGAGGCTTCGCAGAAAGCTGAAATCATATGTTTACTGCTAAGGTGACCAGGAGAAATGATTGACTTCAAGCTGCATGGATGTGTGTGATAAATTGAATAAACTGTGAGGATCTGGAGGTGTCAGGGAGACTTCTAAATAAGCTAAATGTTCTGAAAAAGAAGAATGTTTTCATCTCTGCCTAGCAGCCTGCTTTCATGCAACCCTGTAGTTTTGCAGCTGCCTTTACAGGTGCTGAATACAGTTCCCCAAGATAGATTCATTTGCATCGTTGGAAATAAATCCTTAAAAGCACTTAGACACTGTTTTAAAACATTTCACCAGCTGACAGAAAATACAATTTTCTTCTCACTTGTAACATTTTTACTGTCATGTCCACTAAATAATCTGCTGCTTTTGCAAATCCCTCCCCCAAAAAGGAGTCTTAATATGACTTGACAGCATGATACCTTTCTAATCTGATATTTTAAACCTAGGATAAGTTTCATGACTCACAACCAGTTGAAAGGCAAGATGTCGTTCTACACTTGGTCTTGACAGACCAACATCTGCAGCAAAGAAGAGATTATATAGCTTGAGTGAGCATATTCTGAAGTTCTTTTTTAGCTGAAGTCTATGTTAGACAGCTGTCAGTCTGGAAGCTGGCTCGTGTACCACAGCAATGAATCTAGATGGCTGATAGAGTACAATCTGAATGCAATAGCAATATGCAGCAGGGATAAAATCTACGTTAAGAATAGCATTGAGGTAAATTATGGTAGATAAGGGTAGGTTAGCTGAAGAAATATGGATTAGAAGATATGTCAGTGATGAATGAAATTAAAATGCTTGTAAACTAATTTACATAGCACAGCTGCTGAATACAGCACCTGTTTGAAGTGGCTGTAAGACATTAATAGATGTAGCAGGTACATAACTTCCATCTGGTAAATTTTCTATATACTTTGAGCAAGTGCCTATAGGACATGAAGCAAATTTTGAGAGTTCTGTACATACATATGAATGTTTACTTTGAGTATGAAAGGCATAAAAATAATGAATATTTCTTCTAGTGTTAATGAATGTTTTTTCTCAGTTCTGTAGGAAAAAAAAAACCACAACTAAATAATGAGACATAGACCTAGTGTGAGATTTTAGATAATATAGATATTCTTTAATTCCTATCAGAAAAAAAACAACAGCAGGAAGCAGGTACTAGATTCTTCCAAAGGACATTTCAGAGAAGCCAATGCATTATTCAGTGAAGCTACTTCTTCATAACCAAACAGTGTTTCATAACATTACGTACACCCTGGGTGTGCACCTACCACAATGGTGATACAATAACTGTGTTTTCTGTTTCTGTTCTCCTCTTTGGTGCCTTGGTTTCTATTAAGACAGAATTCAGGGAGGCAGGTCAAGCCTGGTAGGAAAATATGCTGCAAGAGAGCTAGGAATTCAGAATATGCCCGTTAGTCTGGACACAGTCTGAAGTGCCCATTTGAAGAGCTTCTTCATTAGAAGGAAAGCCCAGCTTTGAAACTTAACTATGAGAAGGTGGATGCCAAAACTTAAGCTGTGATACTACCTCCACAAGAAGAAGAGGCCTGAATATTATACCTGTAAGAACACAAAAGGGTTTTTGGAGCTCATATTGGATACTCTATCCTGTCAACAACAAGCCAAGCCGTAATATATGTGTGTATATATGTAGACATATATATAATCACATTTCTGCTGTTAGCTGAGCAAAGAAGTCCCATAAGTGAGAAAAATAACCACAAAAATTTTGCAACATAATTTTTCAACTTTTACATCTAAGAGTTAAAATAGATTTTATTGGTTCTGTTTATCTCAGCTATCTATGATTTTAATTCCTCACTGGAATGGTCAAAAGCTGTATTGGTGAAGCTGTTACAGACGAGTTGAGTGTTGGCACACTGCTCGACAGGCCTGATAACAAATGCTGTAATTCTACATTACCAGGACAAAATATGTCAGTAGATGTTATGTTGATTGCAGATGGCTTTTCAAAACAAATATATGAAGTTTACAAGCAGTCCTCCAGCCTTCTGTAATTCTGATTTACTTAAAAATGTCCCTCTCTGTTAAAATTTTAGCAGTTTTCTTTTAATTACCTTTGCACAGAGGTTTGCAGCCACTGGTTTAAAGAGTTGCAGGAACTAAACTCATCTCATCTGGTCCTGTTCCAATACAGAGCCTGAGAAGTCTTGGAAACAGATACTTGTGTTTTAATTTTATTTTTTTTAAATTTTGGCAGTTTCTGTAAGCCTGGATTTTACATTTCCTATATCTAGAGATCTGAAGGGACTGTTACAATACTTAGCCTGAACTTGCTTTTTTTTTTGACAGCTTCAACCTATTTATTAAACTAGTTAGACTTTCTCTAAATTCTGTTAAGATCCTAACTCCCCATTGACATCTTACAAGCAATTAAGCAATCACATTAACCAGTATCAGTACCAACCATTTTCTGCCTGATGTAGCAAACAAACCTCCCCATCTGTGAACACATGTTTTTTTTCGCAAACTTAAGGAGCAATCTATGGTTCTTAAAGCTCTTCATTGAAGTTCAAGATAGATATTGTCTACAAAGTAAACGTGTGGATGAGTAGAATTTTACAAACTTACAGTATTATTTACTGTTCTTAATATAAATCTTCTTTCTTCAGGCTGACTGTTTATCAATCTGGTAGATGGTCTTATTAAAAAGCCAGTGAGTTGTTGTGTAATTATTATGACACTCCTCTTGGTCTTGGCAAATGCAAGGTAATTCAGCTTTCACTGAAAGAAGACCACGTTACATTCATCATGGTTGAAGTGCTNTCTGCAGATTTGAGTACTCTAAGATCTCACTGTCTTCAAGCTCCTACTTGTCTTCACCTTCCTGACTTATTTTAATAAACTCATTTTTGTGAAAAACAAGAAGATGCTTTTTAATCTGTGGCCCGCACTTTTGTTTGCCACTGATGGAAGGGCTGTAACCTTGCTACCTGCAGCTGTCCTAGCATATCCTTAATCAATCATCTTCTCACTGGATGAGCTCAAAGTTTCTGACAAATCTTGGCATTTAATTGAATTAAAACGGGAGGAAATAACTCCCCTTTCATGCATGTGCTCCAAAAGGAACAATGTCTTGCAAGTGAAGAGCACATAATGATCCTGTCTATTTACAAGTCTGAGAATTAGATGAAATCAGAAAAAAGGAAGTGTTGTTCTGATCAGAACAACAGTTTGGTAGGAAACAAAAAGGGCTGTTTTCTAAAACATTTCAAAAGCTGGGTTTTTTGTCAGAAGATGTGTTTGTAATAGAAATTCGCAGGTGACTTCCAGGGTTTTATACAAGCCAAGTAAGAAAAATGGAATTAAGTTATAGGACTTGAATCATAACCTTGGATTCAGAGAGTAATGAAAGTTGAACATGTTTTGCAGTTCTCTGTATAAAATAAAAAAAAAAAAGGGCATGAAGGTCAACATTTCTCCTTTAAAGACAAGACTCTTTGCACACTCACCTATATTCTTCAAAAGGGAAGACTGGCTTTCTTTCTCAGACAGTGTCCACAGATATAAAAATCAGACTTGAGTGAGCCATATAGAAGTCTTTTCACACATTTTGTCTTGTCTTTCGCATGCTGAGTTCTCAGTGTTTGGCAGGGTATTATTCACAGGTACGTGCAGTGGCTATTGAATTGATAGGTCCAGCAGTGGAGACAGAATTTAGACATGCACCTTGAGGAAAACTTTCCTGACTGCTTTTTCCCCATTCATAACAAAGCTACCTAATATAATGCGTGATTTGTTGTTTGCCCTGTGTTTTCCTATCAACAGGACAGACCGTATAAACTTCACACAAACAACAGCATCCACTGGTTGCTGATGATTAAA
This sequence comes from Piaya cayana, assembly GCA_013389865.1. NCBI lineage: Eukaryota > Metazoa > Chordata > Aves > Cuculiformes > Coccyzidae > Piaya > Piaya cayana. The sequence continues at coordinate 161,583 of WAAB01012873.1, read as the reverse complement.
AACTCATTTAGGATGCCACAGATTATATATATTTCAATTTAATTACATGTTCTGATAATGAGTATAACTCCTGCATCTGAACAAATAAAAAACCTCAATTTATTGTCATATACTACTACATGGCAGAACAGAGTTTGACACAGCCGGCCATAAAATACTAATTCATGAGCTGCAGTTGATTAGCATCAGCACTATGGCCTACTCATCATTCAGACTAGAGTAGAAAGCTGAAAGTTGTCACCTAAAGAAGGAAGAGATAACAAACTGACAGACAGTATATTTTGCATAGATAAACAATTGGCCCAGATATTTATTTTTCTCAGTTAAATGAGTGAAAAACAAAATCAACAATGAAAGTTATGTGGGACTTCCATCACTGAGAATAGGAGTAGAGAATCACAATCCTGACAGCAGTCACGGGTGCCTACTGAAAGCTAGTGCTATCTGAGGCATGTAGCTATAAGCACTAATTAAATCTTAGAGCTGTGTTCTATTATTAAAACAAGAGTCCTTAGTAGCTACTAAACAGAGCTGGCTCCCCACAGGGGCAGAGCTATCAGATGCCTGGGTTTCCCTGATATGTTTTCTTTTTCTGTCCTTGGAGCACCATCTAAGCAGATTTTCAGATAAGTGCAGCCTGTGCCTGGGATTTGAGTTTTTCCAGCAGAAGTTTTGCAATGGGCAGGCTTGGCAGGCTGCAGCAGGCAATGGCAGGGCAGAGGTGAGCACAGGCAGGCAGTGGGTGAAGGGAGGAGAGAATGTGCACATAGTGCTAGATCTGAAGTGATGGCAGCTGCTGCACTTGGCTGGGGTTTACAGAGCTGCAGATGTGAACAGGTTGGATCTGTTGTGAGCAGAGCTTGGGGTAGAGAGGTTGGAGGTTTGGAAGGGATTCAGGTCAGGGTGCAGGAGCAGAGGCGTGGAGGGTTATTATGTTGGTGAGGGGGTGGAGGGTTTATGTTGCTGAGGATTGGTCTGGAGATCTTAGGGCTCTGGATTGGAATTGGAAAGTTGTGATGGGTTTGATCAAAATTCCAAAATCAAACCCATTACAAAAGTGTGGGAAGCTCTGTGGCAGGGAGTCTGGGACTTTGGCATGTTGGGATGAAAGAGATTTGATGGGGGATGTTGGGAGAAGTGATGTTTCTTCAGTGAGCATTAGTGTGAAGTGGCAGTATTTGCTTGGACACAGGGATTTTGGTTTGGAAAGTATAATAATCCATCCACTCTTTTTCAGGAGAAAATACTGGGCAGCACACACTCCCACCACTCCCTACTTCTTTTAGATCCTTTTCCCTGTTTTTCACATATTTGGAAAAGAGGTTGCATTGAATGAAGAGGCACTGTAAGAACAGATGGGCTTCTCTCCAGGAGAGAAGGCTTCATTTTGTGTGGGGAAAATGGGAGAGAATAAACACTACAGAAAATGAAATGCCCCTCCAAATCTCTTTTCAGTGATTACCATTCCTATTGCTCATTTTTAACCACAGTCATTGTCGTAGTGCAAGGACTACAACACCAGTGTGGAGTAGATGGGTTTTGCACAACTGCATAAGGGTGTCCTAAATGAGTGTGACGTGCATAGCAACTTCCACACTCTGCTATTCTTCGTAATATTTATTCCCACTGAATGCAGAGAGTGTCTTTAGCACTGAAGTTCCCATCCTAGATGATTAAATTTAGGTGGGATCAGTGCTCCTAATATCTGCCTCTTTCTGCATATAATTCTCAACCAGAGTATTTTAGGAGCATCCAAACCTGGCTAAATGTTGTCCACACCTGCATTCATCTTTTACACATAGAGACAAACTCAGTCCACATGCTTGCCCAAAGCTGGTGGACCTAATGCTCACAGTTTAGTGTTGGAAATATAAAACTCAACTTTTCTTTTTATAGAGTAAGAAGAAAACTTCCCATCCTTTACAGAAACTACTAATAATGTCAAAGTATACTAAATATTAACTTTGTGAAGAAGTCAGTGCCTCCTAGAAAAATGTCCCTACGCTGTCCTCCACCAGAAAAGTATCTTATACTGCTTGCATTGCCCTGCAGTGGAGGACATAAGGAAACTTTTTCTTTTTTTCTCTTTTTTCCTACTTCATTTGTACATTGCTAGAGATTACTATTTTTTTTTTTACCAGTAGATCAACTAAAGATATCTAGAGGAAATACACCATAAAAATATACACACTTTAAAAAGGAACCAATTCAGTAAGACAAATGCTGTAGAAGATGCAGTAGTCTGTCCACAGACAAGCATTTGTGGATGGATACAGAATCATACAGCAATTTCCACTCTAGATATACAAATTCTACTCTTGCCTTTTAAGAAAAAAATTAACCTTTCATGATGAGCCCCACATAGCCAAAAAAGACAATATAATCATGGAACAGCAAGAGTCAGAACGAGGTCACATGCAGAAGATTGAAAAGGTCTGAAAAGCCAACTCACTCTTATCCCAGGCAGACATAATGCAAAATTTCATTTACAAGCTAATTCTACTCTACCTCAAAAGCATGTGGATTTTTAACTCCTCTAACAAAAATTTCCATAGCTTCACTCCTTTTGTCAGCAGAAAATAACTTCTAGTTTTAAACCCAAATATTGAGGGGTAGTCCCTGCCCATTTGCTTTGTGCCAGTCTCCCCAAAAATTTATTAAGAGTTTTTAACTCCCCTTTTCTCCTTTTTTTCCATCTGCAGTACTCCTGGACATTTAAAAATCAGTAGTTACCTTCCCTCCTCCCCATACCAATTACGAGAATGACATGTAAACTGCATTACAAATTAAGAGTATTTTTTCTCAGGCAAATTAGAGCATTATGTCATTTTATTATTCTAGTTTCTTTCTCATCTGGGTTAATGAGATGTGTTCGGGGTCTGTTTCCAAGTTTTTCTTAGAAAGGTAAAGGAAAGATAAGACAGTGTGATTCCCTCATTCCTGTGACTCCTGATGATCTCTTTCTGGTACTGATCATTAAAGAAATACGGTGTTTGATTATTGGCAGAGAATTGATAGGACAAATAGTGCTAGAATGAGTTGAGCTGAATAAAACAAAGGGCAAATCTGGAGAAAGATGGAGAAATTCACTGTAGCAGGTTGGTTTTGAACTCATACTTTGTTTTCAGAAACTGATTTCTTTCAGTAAGAACCTGAGAGTTTTCATATAGCAGCAAAGTATTTTAATGGCATGCCAGACATAGCCAAGATAAAACTTCTAGTTCAGCACAGATTTTTTTCTTTTATTTCTTTTGTAATTTAGGTTTTATTCAAGCATCCTGACCCTGTGCATGATAGGATTCTCAAAACTAAAAAGCATCCAAACAGCAAACCTTGCTGTTACATGTCAGATCTACAAATAAGTCCCAGCTTTTAGGTTTTTGCATTTTGTACCCAAGTTATCTTTGCCATGACTTTCACAACAGCTTCCTTGACATCTTGCATTGAATCCACTGAAAGATTCTGTTATCTAAGACTCTTTGAACTAAATACATCTGGTTCATTGTACTCACATACTTTGATGAGACTTTCTTGGTAGGGAAATTGAAGAATGACTAAATAGGAACTTCTTCTTCTTCTTGTTGTTGTTATTAATGTTATTATTAATGTTATTATCAGTAATGAAGCAGTTTGCAAGACTGCGGTACCTCCTTAAAGTCAAAGAGCTTCACAGGAATACAAATGCTGGAGACAAGATGAAAGAATTTTGGTGAGTGCTTTGTGTACAATAATTTTCTCATCACCCCAAATCTCTTCAGCCATAAAAGGGGTCTCTTAAGAAACTTACAAAGTAACAGTGAACAAAAAAAAAAAAAACACATTCTACCCTTCACACTTCTAAAAAATCAAAG
>WAAB01012873.1:146106-157716 GCA_013389865.1 Piaya cayana | reverse complement strand
AACAAAAAAAAAAAAAGCTCCTTCTACCCTTCACTCTGCTAAAAAATCAGGGAGGATTAAAGTTAAGAAAAAATACTAATTACTTTGTTTCTAGATTTATACTGTGATCAAAATACACATATGCATGCATTAAGTTATAGAGGAATCCTGATATTTTTTTTGGTTTCAAAGACTTAGCCTCAAAAACTGTTTAAGCTACAGCAAGAGTAAAATAATCATCACATGAACAGAGTAACTGATGGGAAGATGGACTGAAAAAATAGCCTGCATATAACAGCTTTGAGCAACTACATGAAAAAACAGTTTGCTCTCCTAGAGAAAACTCACAATGGATTAGACAAAAGAATTTAAAAAATGAGGTTACAGTCAATTCACCTTGGTTTGACATGTTGCACTCCATGATAATTTCTTTTTCTTTTCTCATCAGCATATTTAAAAGGTTTTTATAGCATCCATTTCATTGCCTTCACGGTGTGAATTAATCACAAGCCAAGATTTGTGCCTGCACTATATTTTAAGGCCTTTAGGGCTAGCAATTAATGTGTGGCAAATATGAAATCAGACACTTTGGACTAAACAAACATTTAGTAAGTCATCATATGGACAGGTGCATGCCAGGCACTGTTCAGTCTTCTTTTGTTCATACTGTTGCCCTCTATAGTAACATTCATGGGAGGGTTGAGGGTTGCCAGTTCTAGGTTGCATTGCACAAACTGATAAAAGTGAGATTTTCAATCCCACCATCTAACTTCTATGTCACAGAATCACAGAATCATAGAATGGTTTCTGTTGAAAGGGACCATAAATAAGTCTGTTTAGAAAGCTGCCAGGAGGAGAGGGACCTGGGGGTGTTGGTCGACAGCCAACTGAACATGAGCCAGCAGTGTGCCCAGGTGGCCAGGAAGGCCAATGGCATCNGGAGACCTCATTGCTCTCTACAAATACCTGAAGGGAGGTTGTGGAGAGGAGGGAGCTGGCCTCTTCTCCCAAGTGACAGGGGACAGGACGAGGGGGAATGGCCTCAAGCTCTACCAGGGGAGATTTAGGCTAGACATCAGGAGGAAGTTTTTTACGGAAAGGGTCATTAGGCACTGGAATATGCTGCCCAGGGAGGTGGTTGATTCGCCTTCCCTGGAGGTGTTTAAGTTACGGGTAGACGAGGTGCTGAGGGGCATGGTTTAGTGTTTGGTGGGAATGGTTGGACTTGATGATCCGATGGGTCTCTTCCAACCTGGTGATTCTATGATTCTATGATCAGAACTTTTTTTTCTTTTAATTTATCTTTATACTGTGTCTCTTTTGGTGTAAGTATCTGCCTTAATGAAAATTTATGAAAGATGCAGCCTTTTGCTTCATGTCATTAGACTTCCACAGATTGTTTCAGATTGGAGGGAGTCTTTCTGTGTTAGGTGCCTGGCTTGCCAATTGCCCTATTTAGGGTTATACTTGCAGTTGCATTCAAAAGTTTCCAGTCACATGAGGGGACAAAATAGATGCCTGAAAGTATAATCTCTTTTTCCCCAAACCAATAATTTTGATTTTCAGCTGAATGTCAGTTATTTTTGCTATTTATGAGCACGTTGTATCTTTTAGAAACACTGGTCCAATATTTACCCCTAGCTCTATATGTTTACATCAATCAATATCTCTCTATCTTTGGTGATATTATTTAGCCTTTAGCATGTGCAAAATAACAGGCAACTATTTAATTAATGGTAGTGTTTGAAAGGTAATTTTGGTAGAGCCATGTTAAAATCAACAAATCATCTGCACCTCTGGCATATGTTATTTACAGCTTACTGTGGTATTAGCATGAAACATATTGTCTCATTTACTCAGTAAATGAGTTGCTTTTTTATTAAAGCTTGACAGCCCCTGCATTTAGAAAAAACTTCACTTGTTTTACTTGGAAATGTAATTTTATTTGTTCAGTCAAAATCTATCTTTCTTTGTCAAGTATATTGCAGTTTATGCTAATGAAAAAAATGAATCATAAAAACTTGACATTTTTTTCCAAAAGTGCAGCAACATTAAAGGTCATGTTTTCAAAAGGACCTTTAAAACTCTCCTAACAAATTAGGCTTGAGTATTTAAGTGCACAAATTCTTTTTTGCTACAGTGTGGAGAATGAAGAATGAATGCAATCCTGGTAGGCTGGTAGATTTTTTTTTCAATATTTGGCAATGAAGGTGAATTAATGGAATTAGGACAATTTTTCAAAACCATTTATGTCATTTGGGAGCTTAGATATAATTTTTTAGGTTTTAGGTCAAAAATCCCTGTATTACTTACAAATATACAGCCTTTATCATGGGAAATAAGGAAAGCGGCAGTAGAATTTCCATTGTTAATAACAAATGCCTTTGTTATTCAATATACTTCCACAATAGAGGAATTTTGTTTTACTAGGTATTATTTAATCACACTGTGAGTCCGTTAAGGAAGGGGGGGGGGAGGTAAGGAGGGTTAGAGAGTCTGAAGGTCGCACAGATAGTCAGACACAGTACTTTCCTTTAAACTGTCCATTAGATCTTTCTTAATGCGTAGATGATGCTCTCTCTTCCTTCAGATATCCTTACACATTGAGTGAATAAAACCTTATTGATCAGCTTACTAAGGAAAATTGACAAAGAGCTGTATTTCTATTATGATCAGCCGGCTAAACACTATTTGAGTAATCCTTACACTTGTTTTTAGAGTAACAAAAAACCCCACACACTCTGAAATCTTGAATAACAACAACTCTCAAAAATTGCTGCTTTGGAAGGTGGAATTACAACCCTTTATATCTTGTGTTTACTAACAAATTTAGCTTGCTAATGATAACTGCTGTGAGAAATATACCAACAAAATAAACCAAACAAAGAGTTTCCATAATGTAGTCCTAGGTTTTACTCTAAAGTTTTGTCTGCTGGGGCAACAAAGAAGGGTGTTACTTTGCTCTGATTGTGTTCAAGGGCTATGGCAACTTTTGTCACATGAATTGGCTGCTAGGTGGGTGGATGGGGATGCAGTGGGGTTTTATCCTCCAATTTGTGTGGTTGCCATGAGGAGATTTTTAGGTTATGGGTTGTTTTTTTTTTTTGTGATACCATATGACATATACCAGAAAGGCTCTGAAAGGATGCGGTTTTTGAGGTTTGATGTCAGTCTAGAATTATTTTTAATTATTCTTTAACACCAGCTTGTAGCTGTGCTGTTAGTTTATATTTCTTAATCTACCTGATTTTTTGGTTTTGCCTAGCCACTTTTGAGGAGTTGTGATGAGTTGTGAGGCCTGGAATGCCTTGATAGAAATCACAGAATCATAGAATGGTCTAGGTTGGAAGGGACATTAAAGGTCATCTAGTTCCAGCTCACCTGCTATGAGCAAGGACAACTTCCACTGGATCAGGTTGCTCATATCATCATCAAACCTGGTCTTGAACACTTCCAGGGTTGAGGCTCCACAACTTTTCTGGGCAGTTGCTCCAGTGCCTCACCACTCTTACAGCCAAAAAATATTTCTTCCTAATACCTTATCTTAATCTACCACTTTTCAGCTTGAAACCATTATCCTTTGTCCTGTCACTGCACTTTCTGATAAAGAACCCCTCCCTGGCCTTCCTGTAGGCCTCTCTTAATTACTGGAAGTCAGTTATAAGATCTCTCTGGAGCCTTCTCTTCTCCAGGATAAACAAACCAAACTGCCTCAGACTGTTTGCCTAAGGGAGATACTTCAGCCTTTTGACACTCTTTGTGGCACTCCCCTGGAGTCACTAACAGATCCATCCCCCTCCTGTGCTAAGAACTCAAGAAACTCATACTCCAGGTGAGGTCTCAGGAGGGCAGAATAGGGGGGGTAGAATTGCCTTCCTCAGCCTGCTGATCACACTTCTTCTGATGTATTGAAAACCATTGAATTTCACTGACAAGAAAAATTCAGAGGTGAGAGTGGAGAAGCTGTTGTATCTAATGCCATGTGGGAAAGAAATACTGTTCCCACAGTTAGTGGATGGAATAGAAAGCACTTCTGAGATTGGCAGAACTACAGCTAGTAAAAGCTGCAGTGTGAAAGGGGAAGCAGACTGGGGAAAAGTTATTCTTATTAAGTATTATTCATGATCTTGAAAAGTTCTCCAAGTTTTTCATGTGGCCACCTGCACCACCCCAAGGTGCTTCATTACCTTTTCTCGGCCAGGCTGGTGATTATGAAAAACTACCCCCTCTATCACTTCTCAGGGTAGACCTAAACTCTAATGTGATTCTCTTTCTCAGCCTCTGGAAAGGTTTCATCCTCTTCATTCCCATATTTCAAAAAGTATAGAGTCTGCAAGCATTTATCTTTCTGATTTTTTTCTCTGTCTCTTAGGATGAATCAAAGACATTGAGTGATCATTACCTCAAGTGTCCTTAGAGAGTTGTAATGCTGTTAGATATGTGCTGCTTGAGCAAGAAATTAACAAAGCTGGTTTTGTCTTTTGTCCATTTTACATATCACTGAAGACCATAATATGTTGGAGTTAGGGGACAGGGATTGTCAGCCAACCTAGAGATATCAGTCTCCCATCTCCCACCCAGCACCTTCAATTAGTCATTTTATATTTTACATCCACACATGGACGAAGTATACATGTATTAGTCTTGTCTAGTAGTGGTTGTAGGCAGTGAGGGCTGTCCTGGACTGATGCTAGAGAGGTGTTCCATATGATTTGTTGGAGGACAGGACCTCAAGCATTCATTACAGAAAGAACCTTGGAAGTGCCAGGATTCCACTTTGCCTCTGTTCAGGTCATTGTTACACTGAAAGTCATTTCATCATTGTGAGGGCTCAGGAAGTAGAGAAAATAGTAGTTCAAGTAAGTGAAGGGCAATCTTCAAACTACTCATTGATGTCATCCACCAGTGCAGTCATACATCTATGCACCCCTAGAAGGGGATAGCCACTTTTCCTGCCTGAGGAAAGAAGTCAGCCTTGTCTTATTCTGACAGCGTGAGAGTGGAAACTGCAAAATGAAGGAAGGTGAGAAATTCATTGAAAGAAGAGTAGCTTCCTAAGAGCAGACAGGTCACACAATAATTCTGCAAGTCCTGCAGAGTGCTTGCTGTTTTTATCACTTGGAGGAAGGATAGAAAGGATGAGAGGTCACTCAAAGGACATGAATTTTTATCCACTGAACATGAAAATGTAACACTTAAGGTACTATAAGTGCTGGAATACTTCCAATGTACGCTAGTAGGAAATACAAAATACTCATAATAAGATCAAATATAATGAGACTAGAAAAGAGTATCAGCTGAAAACCTCATGGGAGACTGAAGATTACAATTTTAAACAGGCATGAAAAAGGGGTGTTTGGGTAGATTTCAGACATTTTAGGGTGTCTTGTGGTATCTGCCCATGTGTTTGCACACTGCATGACTGTTGAGTTTGAGTGAGGACTTTGAGAAGGTCTGTATCAGCACTACCATCCTTAATCGCCCATTAACAAGGGATTCCAGATTACATGATGAAGTTGAGACAGCTGATTCACTCTATGGATGGGTGGCAGAAACACCTCTGGACTATTGCACATCACATTCCTGTAAGAAGATTTCTCAACAACTTCTGTTAAGAAGAAAAGACAGATCATTGTCATATGGGACACCCTTCTGAAAGGAACAGAAAGTCTGATATACATATTGGACCCTTTACATAGGGAAGTCTGCTGTCTACATAGGTCCTTGGTTAGAGATGTGGAAATAAAACTTTCAAGTCTCGTCAGGCCCACAGATTATTATCCATTCTTGTTTTTCCCAGTAGGCAGTAATGCAAACCCGACAAGAACTCTGAGGGCAACTAAAAGGGACTTCAGGGCCTTGGGATGAATGTTGAGGGATCACGTGCCCAGGTAATGTTCTCTTCTGTCATTTCTATTACATGGAACAATGAGAGAAGGAGAACAATCTGGTGTGAAGAGCAAAAATTTGGGCAAGTGGCAGCAAAAATGCAAAGGTTATTAATGGGTTAGAAACTACAGTGAGTAGTCACTTAGGACTTAAGACTATTCCCCTTAGGAGTGTAGCACGATCAGCAGTCCAACTGAAGGGCATCTACACCAACACGCATATCATGAGCAACAAACAGGAGGAACGAGATGTCATTGTATGGCAAGAAAACTGATATAATTGCCATCATGGAAAAATGGTGGTATGACTCGCATAACTGGAATGCTGCTATGGCTGGCTATAAACTCATCAAGTGGGACAGGCAAAGAAGGGGAGGTGGTGGGGTAACCCTCTATGTTAGTGTTTTGATTGTCTTGAACTCAATGATGGTGACAATATGGTTGGGTGTCTATGGGTAAAAATCAGTGGAAAGCCCAATAAGGCAGATATTGTGGTGGGAGTCAGCTATAGACCACCCAGCCAGTAAGAAGAGGCTGATAAAATTATCTATAAGCAACTGGGAGAAATTTCATGATTGCTAGCACTTGTTCTTGTGGGAGACTTCTACTTACCTGATGTCTGCTGGAAGTATAATACAGCAGAGAGGAAACAGTCTAGGAGATTCCTGGAGTGTGTTGAAGACAACTTCCTGACACAACTGGGGAGTGAGCTAACTAGAGAAGTTGCCCCACTGGACATGTTATTTGTGAACTGAGATGGCCTCGTGGGAGTTGTGATGATTGGAGGATGCCTGGGGCACTGCCATCATGAAATGATAGAATTCTCATTTCTACAAGAAGTAAGGAGAGGGGTCAGCAGAACTGCCACCTTGGACTTCCAGAGGGCAGACTCTGGACTGTTTAGAAGTCTGTTTGATAAAGTTTCTTGGGAGGCAATCACAGAATCACTGGGTTGGAAGAGACCCATCAGATCATCGAGTCCAACCATTCCTATCAAACACTAAACCATGCCCCTCAGCACCTCAACCACCTGTCTTTTAAACACTTCCAGGGATGGTGACTCAACTACCTTGCTGGGCAGCCTGTAAGTCCTAACAGGCAAAGGAGTCCAAGAGGGCTGGATGCTCTTTAAGAAGGAAATCCTGGTGGTGCAAGAGCAGACCATTCTCATGTGCCAGAAAGTGAGCTGGTGGAGAAGGACAACATCTTGGTTGAGCAGAGTGTGCTGGGTGGATCTCAGAAAAAAACAGGAAAGTACATGAGCTTTGGAAGAAGGGGTGGACATCTCAGGAGGACTAAAAGAACGAAGTAAGATCATGCAGAGAGAAAACGAGAAAGGCTAAAGCCTGAGTAGGATGTAAATCAACCAATTCTGAGAAAGGTAATACAAAATATTTCTACAAATATATCAACAAGAGGGGGGCAAAGGGCAATCTCCATCCTTTACTGGATACAAAGGGACCAATACTGAGAAAGGATGAGGGCAAGGCTGAGGTACTTAATCAAAGAGTCATAGAATGATTTGTGTTGGAAGGGACAACTAGATTAGATTTAGTTCTAATCCACCTGCCATGGGCAGGGAAAAGTCCCACCAGAGCAGGCTGCTTAAGTCCCCATCCAACCTGGCTTTGAACACTTCCAGGGAGAGACTACCCACAGCTTCCCTGGGCAACCTGTGCCAGCGTATCACCACCCTCATCATGAAGAATCTCTTCCTAATGTCTAACCTAACCCTTCCTCCCCTCTAATTTTAAGACATTACCCTCATTCTGTCACTACATGCCCCTGTAAAAAGTCCGTCCCCAGCTTTCATTACTCCCCACGGTTCAGTGTTGGGTCCAGTTCTGTTCCATATCTTTATCAATTACCTGGATGAGGGGATTGAATGTATCCTCAGTAAGCTCCTGGAACACATGAAGCTTGGAAGAGGTGTCAATCTGCTTGAGGGCAGGGAGGTTCTGCAAAGGGATCTGAACAAGTTGGATTGATGGGCTGAGACAGGTGGTATGAGGTTTAACAAGGTCAGGTGCTGAGTCCTGCATGTGGGACACAACAACCCTGTGCAGTGCTACAGGCCTGGGAAAGAGTGGCTGGAAAAGTTCCCGGTGGAGACGGAGGACCTGGGGGTGTTGGTTGACAGCCAACTGAACATGAGCCAGCAGTGTGCCCAGCTGGCCAAGAAGGCCAACAGCATCTTGGCCTGTATCGGAAACACTGTGACCAACAGGAGTACGGAAGTGATTATACCCCTGTACTTCGCATTGGTGAGGCCATGCCTCAAATACTTGGTTTAATTTTGGGCCTCTCAGTACAAGAAAAACATTGAGATGCTTAAGGATCTCTACAGAAGAGCAAAAATGCTGGTGAAGGGTGGGGAGCACAAGTCTTATGAGGAGTGGGTGAGGGAACTGAGGTTGTTTAGCTTAAAGTAAAGGAGCCTGAGGGCAGACCTTATCAATGTCTACAACTACCTGAAAGGAGATTGTAGCAAGATGGATGAGATGGGCATTGGTATTTTCTCCCAAGTGATAGATAATAGGAGGAGAGGGAATTGCTTCAAGTTGTGCTAGGGGAGGTTCAGATTAGACACTAGTTAAAATATCTTCATTGAAATTGTTATCAGGTACTGGAACAGGCTACCTAAGGAGATGGTTGAGTCATCATCCCTGGAGATTTTATAAGACAGGTATGTGAAATGGCTAGGGATGAGATTTAGTAGTGGGCAGGTACAGTTGGACTTGATGATCTCAAAGGTCTTTTCTACCCTAATGATTAAATCATTCTATGAATCCATGATTCTGCTCATTACCTGGCTTCTGGTTACATTTTTGTGTGGCAGTCCCTTTAAGCTCATCCTCAAAAATATACTTCATCTCCAGTTTCCCAACAGTCTGCCTCACTCTGAAGGAAGAGAAGGTTTGGGACCTTCATTATATAGCTTAACTCTACATCAATGTTTAAACATGGAAATGCTGTCCTGCCACTGTGACCCCTGAACAGCAGAAAGCAAATGAATAAACACAGCTGTTGGTCCTAGATAGAATGTAAAGCAGATCAAAATGATGACAGAATCACTGCCAAAATACTGTGCACTGGAAATAAACCCTCACATGTTCTTACAGATGTTGAATTACTACATTGTAAATTTACTTTGCTTTCAGATAGAAGCCCACTTGTGTTGTTAGTACTTTATCCCTAGCAATCCTTACATTGATAACTGAAAGAAGAGACATAATGACAATCTCAGTTCAAATAAAAATTGACTGCACAGGGGAACTAGTTAAAGAAGCACATACTTATACACAGTTACGGCTGCAGCTAGCATCTAGAGAAAACAAATAAGTCAATGTGAACAACTGAAAGTCACCTATAGAGCTACTCAAAGTAAAGACAGGTTTCTATTCCTTTTAGTTGACTGTGGATATGTAACCAAAATAACTAAAACTGGGATCAGATCATCAAAATCTTAGTAGAAAAATTAGGACAGAAAGAGAAAGACACTTCTGCAGGACAGTTCTGACATCTACATGGGCCAGAAGGGGAAAATTGACTCCCAGTGCAAACACCAACAGCGTAGATAAAAGATGTAGCATAAGTCTAGTTCTGTTGTGATTTCTAAGAGCACATAACCACCTCAATCCTGTTGATATTTTTAATATTTCCTTGGGTAAATCGACAGGATCTGAAGTGATTTATGTGACTTTTTTTTGAGAGAACTTATAATGAGAGAAATGTCTGAGTTTAAGGACAGATATTACTTGGGGTTTTTTAATATGTTTAAGAGCTCTTCTTCACATGACTTAGTGATGGTGGTCCTCCTGAGCAGAATCCGACACATTTGCCTGAAAAAAGAAAAAAAAAATGGAAATACCAAAGTGGATGAAAGTGGAAATGAATTAATATCTCTTCAAGCTTTATAACTTTATTCACCTCTTTTAAATTAATGAATCTATTTCTTTTAAATGTACACAATTGAGTCACAAAACAATTAAGGCATAAGAGTCATCTTGAATTTAGATATAACTTATAAACCTGGTCGTGCATATGCTTAACTACATTTGTGTAGGTACTCTAATTGTCATGAATATCATCATAAAAAGTTTTGTCCTTTCATTTTTTTGTGAAGAACTATTTAAAAACAAACAGCAATACTTTCAGGTAGAGGATATATAACCACTAGAAAAGGGTTGCAACTGCAGAAAGACCTTCTATAGATGGGAATAACCAAAATAAATATAAAACAATCAGTACTTCTTGCCCGTGAGGCTAGGGATTGTGTCATAGGCCTATTTTAATTGGTAGTGTAGGCATAGTCTGTAAGCCTTGGTAGGATAGCTGTAGTACAAAATCTGAACAGGGAAATGGAATTCTGGAGAGTGTTTTGACCTTCCCTACACAAAATAAAAGATAGTCGTTATGGAATAATGCAGATGACGGAAAATGGTTTTGAATGCTTCATCTAATAAAAGCATTTCTGAAAAAACATAATAGAGAATGAATTCATCAGTAGGGAATATCCTCCCACATCATAGAAAATGGATGTTAAAAATGGAGTTTGGGAAAAAATGGAGCTGAGGGAAAAAGAGGTGGAAAAATGTGTCTTTGGTTGTGCTACAGCTTGTACCCTGGGGTTCTTGGATATGCTCTGACTCATAGCCATGCTTCTCAAGGTCTTTCAGTGCCTCAGTTAAGAAATATAATAAGCATTTTTTTCTTTTAACATTCAATCTTAGGAATATTAACCAGATTTTGAGACTCTTTGTGTCACTATACTTCATATAATGATCTCATCTATCAAGTGTCCAGTGTTATTGCATCATGTAAAAATCACTCCCTTGTTAATGATTTGATAGCCTTCGTTTTGTATTTTGAGAATATCAAAGCTTTTCTGAAATTAACTACTGTTAGTTCTATTCATTGATTAAAAGTCATCATTGGTTTTTGTGAATTGTTAATGACTTCATTAAAAGAGTAGAGTACAGCGAGAGTACTGTATTACCCCACTAAGCACTGGCATGATCCTCATCATCGTAATACCTGAATGCTTCATAGTCATTAATGGATTTTTGTCCTCTCATATCCAGGGGCAATAGTGAAATATTATCTGTACTCTGTATTAGGAGTAGAAATGGAGTAGAGAAAGTAAATTATTCAAGAAAATATGGAAAGGGGAAAAAAACCCACCACAGCTCAGTTTCTATGATACTATGTTATTCAGCTTTCCAGATATCAGTCCATAATTCAGACTACAGCTCTTCAGATTCTTAGAGAATCCTTGGAAGTGCTGAATTTGCATCAAAACACCATAAATGGAAGGGTGATTAATATTTTTAATAATTTTTTCTATAACAACTGAACTTCCATCAGAGAAATAAAAAGATACTCTGCTGAGAAAGACCCTGAGAAATATTTACAGCAAAGGCAGTTTAGGTGTCCCGAGTCCATATTCTAACTTTTTCCCCAGTCTGACTGTTTCAGACTTCATAGCCAAACAACCAAGCAAGACAGAAATCAGTATGACATCACAGACTTCCTAATCTTTCCTCATTGCTCTCTACAAATACCTGAAGGGAGGTTGTGGAGAGGAGGGAGCTGACCTCTTCTCCCAGGTGTCAGGGGACAGGACAAGGGGGAATGGCTTCAAGGTCCACCAGGGGAGGTTTAGGTTAGAGATTAGGACGAAGTTTTTTACGGAAAGGGTCATTAGGCACTGGAATATGCTGCCCAGGGAGGTGGTTGATTC
>WAAB01012873.1:113459-146072 GCA_013389865.1 Piaya cayana | reverse complement strand
GAGAGGCTGGTTGCTAGGGCAGTGACCAATGAGAGTTTACCTGATGTTTTTGGTCTGCTTGCCCTATATAAACGGGTTAACCCTCAGTCAAGGAGGACTTCATTTGGAATCATATTGATTTGTCTGTGAAGCTCTCTAGCCCTCACCGCGTTAGTAAGACATCCAAAATATATTACAGTGATTCTTAGCAAAAATATTTGGTTCTGTTTACTGTTCTTCATTAGATTGTCTATGTAAACAGACTTTAAAAAAATAAATAATTCCCTATTAAAAACATTCAGCTTCCACACTGCATAATAAAGTATCTCTCTTCCAACTTCTCCACCCTCTTGCTTTCATCATATTCGTTGCTAAGGGATTCCATATGTCTACCATGCTTTCATAAATAAACATTTCCTCCAGTTTATTTTGCACCTTGCTTCAACTAACTTTGGCTAATATGTCGTGTTGTTCTTCTTGCAGTAGGAGACAAAATGGGTAATGAATTTTTTTTCAACCTCCTCACACTTTTCATGACTTTATAGCCTTGTAGTATATCTCCTCTGAATCATCTCAGTTCAAAGTTCAAGACTGTTACTGACCTAGTCATTCCTCTTATAGGGGGGAAACAATGGTTTACACTTTTGATCATTCTTCTCACAAAGTTTTGCAGTTCTATTATTTTCTTAGAGATTAGAAGATCATAACTGCACCTGGAAATTAAGATATAAACAAACTATGGATTTATACAGTGACATGACTATATTTCCTCTGTTCCTCAAACTTGATCTGTTGACTGAGAGGGAACACTGAGTCGATTCATTCATGGAAAGAGAAAGGTTCCCCTAAAACCATGTGCTTCTTTCTATGTTTTTAAAGCAAAAATTCTTGTCTACCACACTAGAAATTTAAATTCTTAAGAAAGGAGAATAGTATACATGAAAACTAACAAATGGGGAGATGCAAGCAAAGGTGTAGGTATAACCTGTAAATGTGACAGCAGAATCTTCCTTTCTGTGAAAATGGACGACAGGAAAAAACCCAAACTAAACAATGCACCAAGCATTTACTATATTGCAGATAAAGCTCTGGATTTGAATTGCTTAATTATGTTTATGGTTTTTTTTATAATTAGCTTATACTGGGTTTAAAACAGAACAAAGCTTCCTACCATGTTATTTAATAGATAGTCTCTGAATCACTAGGTAATCAGAAAGCATTAAGAATGTGGCATGTTGTAATACATATGACATTTATCTAAATCTGTCCTATATAATACAGCAAACAAAAGCCTTCACTACTATTGTAACATTTAGCACCTTTTCCATGTAATTCAGTTCCTAGACATCTAATTAAAGATCAGTGAACCAAGTGTTTAAGAGGCATCCAATTTAATTGCTCTAATTGTATGATTTAGATGAATAATAAATGTACTAATGATACTGTAACATTAAGTGTTCAAGTTGGTGATCAAGTCAATTAAAACATAATTATAAAGCAGCAATACACAAATAATGAGTTAAATCCTTCCTTTTGAGAACTGTATTGACAGGAATGAAACACAGAAACCTTATCCCATTTTGACATTTTATTTGATACAAAAGAATATATAGACAAATTTTAATGCTACTGAGACAGTGTCCATTGCCTCCCTTCTTTCAAACAGACATGCAAAATTAGTTGTTGGAGGGAAATAATATAAAATTATTTATAAGGTACTTTTTTAAATTCTTGAACAGACCTGCATTATAGAATTGTTAAAGTTTGAAAAAGACCTCTAAAATCATCAAGTGTTACTATCACTTAAGGGTTATCAGGCACTGGAAGAAGCTGCCCAGGGAGGTAGTTGAGTCACCATCCCTCCAAGTATTACTAAGACAGGTAAATGAAGTGCTTAGGAATATGATTTAGTGGTGTACAGGTACATTTGGGCTTGATAATATCAAAGGTCTTTTCCAACCTAGCGGTTCTATGAGTCTATGATCAACTTAACACCACTGAGTCTATTAAACCACATCCCAAAGTGCCACATCTGCACAGTTTTTGATCATCTTAAGGGATGGTGATCAGTAATGAGGCCTTCCAGAACTATTTAAGTCTAGGGTGATGGCCATGACTGACAACTCTACCTGAGCACACAATTGTAATTCAAACATCATGTGTTTATGAGAATCAACCTCTCATTAGAAATCAATCAGAAACTGAAACAAAATATTTACCACAACTAGATGACTATGTTAGGGATACTCATTCCTCCTACTAACACAGAGAGAGAAAGCACAAAAATCAGTTCAGCAAAACTGGAGGTGCTTCACCCTCATCTCCAGACTTCAATAGTCATTCTTGATATTCTCGAGGTTGTACTTAGCCACATCATTGATGGCATTCTCATGGATAAGCAGCAAGAACTGATAGCCTGGAGATGTCCTGGGAGTCAATAATCCCCTTGAGATATCATAGCAAGTTCATGGACACGAGCTTCCATCCTTTGCCAGACTGTCACCTATCAGCTTTTCCTTCTCAATGTGTGCACATGGTTCAGGTTCAGCTGGTTCTGACACTAATAGTTTTGCTTCTTCTTGTTTCTGGACCATTAACTGAGTTCAGTGTTTGCAAGCCTGCAGGTGGAGAAGAAGCCTGAAGGACGAGTAAGCTTGTAGGAGTAGTTCTTTAATAATCATTATGTAGTATTATTTTTTCCTATCATCAGTCATTAAAAGGAGGCATGTTTAAACAACTCATATCTGCTACTTGATAAGGACTTCAAGGCTACGATTCACAATGTTACAGAATAGGAATCCAAGTAGGATAGGATAAATTGTCCTCTGAAATAAATACTCTCTCCACTAACCAGGAGGGGTTAAACTTCTAGCTCTCAGATGGCTTGAGTTACATCTAGTATATCCTACCCAGCTGGACTACTACTGCCCTTTTTCTTACTAATTAATCTATTTATTGATTAAAGGTATTTTATCTCTCTGGAGACTATGTCTAAATTTGTTTGCACTCTGCAAATAGTTTCATGTCAAGAGCCAGGTTTTATAAACTATAATTTGGAATGTAGCCCAGAAGTTAAAGTAGTTTCCTGGAAATCTAAGTTCAAATCTATTCTCTTTATGGTTCGTAGATGATCTTCAAAACAACATCTCACTGCTACAGGAGAAGTGTTACAGCCTCTGGTTTTCCACATCTTTTGGAATGAATTTAAATGCCACTTGACTCAGTCTATATCCTTCCTACTTGCTGGCAGAGACTAGATTAAGTTTTGCTTTCCAAGTGGTTTGCAAGGATTGGTTTGTATGTGTATGTACATGCAAAGTGAAAAAAAAGCGCATACAGAAGAGATTGCTGGTCCATCCTCACTCAATGCTTTGACGTGATGAGTAGGATATTGGCAGGCCTTCATTTGAATTTTCCCAGAGAGAAAAGGAACTACAGTCTCTTTGTCCCTCATTAAATTCAGACTGTTGGGTAACTGGGAAGGAGACAGCATTCTTTCTGTTTTGGAGAACTTCTTTGTTTTAACTCTACCAGAAAAAGAGGGAAATACAGTATGCTAGAAGATGTTATGGCTTGATTTTGGAAGGAAAACCTCAAAAATACTTTTAGTTCAGGCCATACTTTTTTATTTCTTGTGTCCTCAATATGTCCTAGATTAAATATTTAAGGTATGCTGACAACCAGACACAGGCTTGAATCAATGGAAACAAAGTATCTGCAAATGCATATTTAATATTCATTTATTCAAAGTCTAAATTACAGTACAATGAGTAATTAAAGAAGAATGTCACATAGATATCTTTCTTGATAACTTCCTTCTTATTATAATAGCAGTAAGTAATTTAATTTTATTCAATATGTCTATATTGTGTATTTTTCTGAGGATGCCTTTACAGAAGACAGAGTGATCAAGGTCATATACTTGGGTTATTGGTGAATGTTCATGAATTCACTTATAAATAGAAAAAACAAAACTTAAAAATGTGCAGAACAATTCAAGAACATTCAAATTCCTTCAACTACAGCAAATGTATGTGGTGCCTGAAACTGTCTTAAAGAAAAGATTCTGAATCTTCAAAGGCCTAAGGAAAGAAATGTAGTTTAACCAAGTGAACACAATGCTTGGCTTGGATTCATGAGAGACATCAGGAAACAAGGTACATCAATGTGGACAGTTATAGAAACTACAGTTATATTATCTATTCCTAAAAGGCAAACCAGCTTGCCAAAACGAACTCCAGTATCTCAGTGGCATGGTAAGCTAAGAATATCCAAACTGCGAGTCCAGGATTTATTGTTAGAACTTATTCCGTTGAACTCAGTAATAAATTAAGAGGGTTTTTATCTTTTACAAGTGACTTCTTTTCACTTTTCTCTTCCTTTTTGCAGAATGAACTGTTGTAAAATAAATACTTATAAGAAACTTTTCCTAAGGACAGCCAATATATCTAACAATACTTTTGTACCCTACATAAGCAATTTTCCATCCTATCAAATTAGCATAATTTTTAATTGAATCTTATCATCTTCTTTTTTTAATTTTTACTAATGCAGCTAAAGTATAATCACATTAGTCACTCTCAAAAAGCACGATAAGAGAATATTAATTAGAAATAAATAAAGTAAAATTCAGAACTACTACCTGGAGAATGCTAATTTTTTCTGGGTCGGAAGCCTTGATTTTGCCCACTCCCTCTACAGTTTTCTGCTTATTCCTGTTACCATCCTCCCAACATTCCCTGTTTAGTTGAACAAGGTATTGTCACATCAAAGACATTTAATCCCAGATCTGGATATCAAGATAAACTGCTGCAGATTGTTGAGAATCATGCCAACATGTGGGAATATATTTTATGTTAGGCAGGTTCATAAGCATTTTCCTGTATAAGGGTAGAAATACATCTCTTGTCATACAACAATGTTACAATTTCAATGAATCCTAAAGGGAAGTGCTTGGTTTCAGGCTGTCATTTTGCTGTCTCTTCACAAATGTAATCTTTTAATTACAACTCATCACAACAGAAGTATCTGGATATCATTCAACTCAATGATCTTTTATCTTATCTTTCTCAATAACTCAGATATTTATAAAATATCAGCTTCACTGTCAATGAGTCCAGTATGTGTGCTCATTTCTTGGAAAGGTCTATCTCTCAATGATTACTTTTTTCCAAGGAACTTGAAAGACTTCTTACATTTTGTTTGTAGGTAAAACCTCTCATGAATGCAATTTGCATTAGCATTTCTACCCCTAGAACAATCTTCCCACTGACCTATCCTACTTTCAATATATTGAAGCAAAGGTCATGTTCTCGCCATATCATAGTTTCCTTTGACACTTTCCTGTCATATCCTTTTCTCTATCATAGGAAACACAAACTGCTTTTGGTCTTAATTTTCAAATTTATTTTCATACTTTTGCTTCTTGTCTCTCAGTCTGACTTACCACTATGAAAGATAGTATCAAGAGATTTTCTCCCACCTCGAATCATTAACGTGCCATTCCTTAAAGAATGACAGTTTCAAATTTTTTTTAATTCTTTCATCCAAGCTCTGTTGCATTGAGAGGAGAAACACCACATGTATACCTACAAAGCTTCTCCATTTTCCTCTTCAATTTTTTTCCTGGAAATGTTCCATATTCTTCACTCTCTAAACCCTTTGTAACCTTTCCCTCTTTCCCATGGCTTTGTTTCTTTGTGCTCCAAGGATCCAAGGCTGAGGTCTGATATGGCCCAGCTGGTCAACTTTGGCTCAGACTTCAGAGGAAATTGCTAAGCTGTGACAAAGAACTGTGAGGAAGGCTCTGAAGCGGTGCTATGGAAGATAACAATGGTAAAATTAGAGACAGAGGCAGAGTTGTTGATATGGAGAGGTTCAAGATGGAAAACAACAGCACTGAAAATTATATCATCCCAAAGCAAAAAACAAGGAGCTGACAGAGTTAGTGGAACATGGCAGCTCAGCAACACAGAGAATATATTTTAGTGAGCACTAGTGGCCACCTCTTCTGCTCCTGATTGCTACCTGTCTGGTCAGCAAATAGTATTCAGGTGGCTTACTGGCATAATGAGTTAAAACTTAGGCTAAGAGCTCATTACATTCTAGCCATTGTTTGTGTGTTAGATAATAAATAATTGTATTACTGTTGAAGTTGTATGTATTTATGTTGTTGTCTAACTCTGGCAGGTTGCTCAGCCCCACACAGCCACTTGCTCATCCCCTCACCAATAGGATGTGGGAGACAATCAGAAGATGAAAAATGCTTGTGGTTTCATTGGGCAGTTTAATAGAGAAAGCAAAAGCTGAACACACAAGCAAAGATAAATAAGGAATTTATTCACTGTTTCTCATTGGCAGGTAGATGTTTGGTCATCTCTAGGAAAACAAGGCTTCATCATGCCATAACTTTGAATATCCATCCTTCCTCCTCCAGCTTTTATTGTTGAGCACAATATCATACAATATAGGATATCTCTTCAGTCAGTCAAGGCCAGCTGTCCTGACTGTGTCGCATTCCAAATTCTTGTTCAGCCCCAGCCTACTGGCTGGGAGGTGCAGAGTGGGAGCAAAAGAAGCGTTGATGCAGTGTACGCACTGCTTGGCAACAGCTACTTCATCAGTGTGTTATCATATCAACACAGTTTTGGTCGCAAATCCAAAATATAGCATCATGTCTGCTACTGAGAAGAAAATTAACTGTACTCCAACCCAAACCAACACAATTTATTTTTTAAAAAACTTGTATGTATCCTGCTTGCAGAGTTTCTTTGGATGAAGTTAGAATTGGCAAATAACCTGCCAAAAAGCAGTTGCTTTGCTGTGTATTATCCATACATATCCTCTCAGCAAATGATCTATATAGACAATATAGGTCTATGTAGATGTATACACAACATTTATCTAACCTAGTCATTTTAGGCTTGCTTTATGAAAAAATATAGGCACTTGTGTGCTGTAATACACATAAAATAGAGCTGACATTATTGAAAAACTTACATGAATCTCAGTCTAGATATGATGTGTTCTTTTGATTGTCTGTGAAAGAGACCTTAAATTTTGAATTCAGCTTTGGGTGTCTAAGCTATCTGAATGAGATAAGATGAATAACATTGCCTTGTGTACTAAGACTGCTATAACATTCATTCATTTCTTTCTTGTTGTTCCTTCTTTTGTCAGTATTTACCTGTATTCTTTTCTTTTTTCATTAGATGTCAGTTGTTTGTTAGTAAGAAGAGTCTTAAAACTGAAGTAGTGCATAAAGTTTCAGGAGTCTTGTTGCTAGCATAGGGAGTAACAATCTGGATGATCCTTAGATTATCTTCTAATAAATTCTTAATATAGAAGAGTGAAGGGCCTGACATTTCATTATGCTATGTAAAGCATCCAGTACAATGGAGCATTCATACACTATGAAAGCCTCTGGCTTTTATCACAAGAAAATATATAATCTCTGAACTTTGATCAAATTATATCTTTGCTTTTTGCCTATTTAAATGTCACTTGAAGATTAAATTGACTCTTTTTTTTCTTTCTCTTCTTTCTCAAAACTTTTCAAATGTTAGCTTAAAGTAAAAATAAACTGTTGAATAATATGCAGCACTTGGATTGCCATCAAAGACTATGAAATCTACCTATCATCCTTCAGAGGGAATAAAGATATGGAAAACTCAGAGAAGAGGTACATTAATTAAAACTATTTATCTGGAGTTCTCTGTTTTTAAGAAATAGCTGAGGGAATTATTCTCTTCAGTATAAATGAAAACCAGACATGTTTGTTTTCACATCCATAAAAATTAGTGGGTTTATATTGAAAGCCTTTGTTAAATATATGAGATCACATTCTTAAATGTCTTTGTTTCTAGTGAGATTGCTATGGCAATACATAACAAAATATGACAAGATAATATTGGTTACAGTCAATAATCACAGTGCTATATATTAAGTAATCATACACTGCAATTTTAATGTTGGTCTTACAAGTTAATCCAACTTAATTGGATAAAATCCTTTAAAAAAAGACAAAAAGAAAAAGTTGATGTGAAAATGAAGTCCTTGATTTCAAAAGGTAAATGATGATGAATGCATTGTTTGTATAGTCTGAGAAATAGTTTGGTTGAGGACAAGTTAGACATGCAGAGACTTTAGGTTTTCTTTCTAGTTAAAATTCTTAACCCCAACATTACCCCAAGCAAGGAAAGATCACAGTGAGACATGACACAGTGACACAAATAGATCTGCTAAAACTAGAGCGTTAACACATTTGTAACCAGAGAAAACTTTCTGTGGAAGTAGACCAAATAACACAATTTTTTTTTAAAGAGGTCCCTTCTGTATTAATCCCACCCAACAGTTGTCAAAAAACTTGCTAGAATGTCATACTGTTGAGGCCTAAATCTTTTCAAATTTGCCTGAGCCAAATTGGTGTGCCAATATGACGAGGTCTTCTAGAGAAACAGAAAACATGTTTGTGTATTCTGACTTAATCCAAAACCTGTTAATCCCATTCAGATGAATAAACAGGAAAAAATTTAGGAATAAGTTATATGAGACTGATTTATGGATAACTTTAATAAGTTCATATATTTTCTAGACAAAGAAAATATATCTAATCTATCTGCACTTTCAGAAAGTATTTGATGTAATGACCAGCAGGAAATTAGTTTAGCTAAAAGAAATATCAAATACAAGGTTGTTGACCAGAATCAAGGTAAAGGTTTAATCCAAATGGGAGAAACTGAAGGACTGATAAGCAAGTACTTGGAAAAGGAATTATAAGAATTGTTAATACTAAACTCAAGTACTTTGAAAACCATTCAGACAGATTGCAACAAGATTTGTCAACAATAAATGACTAAAGGAAGATGTTAGACTGCATGTGTGTTCAGGTAGAAGTCAGTACATAACACACACATGTTATGGTAATGGAAGAGAAGAGGGTGGAGGAATTCTTAAGAATGTAGGACTGTGGGATTTACACTCATGTAATTTACACCAGTGACTTTAGTATGAAAGTTACAATCCTTTCAAAGAATATGGTAGAGCTTGCGTGGGTAGATAACTAGGGAGTTCTATGAGGATATTTTTTCCTTTTTCTCTTTTTCTATATATAAACATTTTAAATTGTTTTAGAACACTTAGTTTATCATACAGTTAATGCTGACACTGTTACTAACTTCACATGGCTTAGTTTTAGATAAAATTCCCAGGAATTCTGAAGGATTAATATAGCTCTACTTGAAAGTTTCATTCCACATTTTATTGAAAAAAATCAATACAGATTCTTTGCAGAGACAAATATCAGTAGGAACAGTTCTGCTCCTTTATTCTGGGAGACAGCCAAATTCTTAGGGGAGATATTATCTCATGCCTCTGGAAAACAAAAAAATCAAGTGTCTATTAGGACTTAAGGATAAAGTAACCCAAGTTTTGACTCTAAAATAACTGTGCAGGACTTACTGGCAAGTCCAAATTTTGCCCTAATTAACAAAAAGTAAAAAGAAAAAAAATCATTATTTTTTCCAGGAATAAGGATTTTATTTTAACAAATTATTAAATCAGCAATGACAGCTACACTGGTTAGAGGCAAAAAGTCCATCTTTATCCATATGCTCGATTTAGAAAAGATGGAGACGATAGAGAAGCACAGCTCTAGTTTAATTTTATATGAAAATGCCTGTATAGATATGGCTTTATAATACTGTGAGGAAATAATTTTAAGTTTTGTATTGGTGAAAGAATGCTTAAGTTAGCATTGAAGATCTGTCTGGTTAAAGGAAATTATATAAGTTTTTTTTATCCAAAATAGGAAAAAAAACCAGTCTTTCTTTGGAGCTAGACCATTGACATTTAGTATGGCTGATAATGTTTGCTGTGGCTTTTTGCTCTAACTTCTCTTGCATTTTTTACTGAACAGTTTCACTAGAATTGGTGATTTCCTCAAATAGTTTCAAAAGTAAACCCCTAAAGATCCACATTTTCTTTCACAAATCCAGAATGCATGTCTGAAAATTTGCTTTTCATAATCCTTTTGCCCAAGTCACATAGAACCAGTTGTGTCATCCCGTCCATTGTCCCAATGCCACTGAGCTCTACTGCTCAGTTTAAGAAAGCTTGTTTGCTCTCTTTATTAAAAAAAAAGAAAAAAAATATTGAGGTTTGATGACCTCTTGCTAAATAAAAACTTTAGATATAATAGAGTAGAATCTGTGTAAATGCATATATGACACAGGCATTAAATTCCTTTCTAGTATTCAGTTTTGGTATCATACTCAAGAAACTGCAATAACAGGTTGTCATCTGGCAATTTTATTTTTTTAAAAAGGGAGTCAAGGCAAAGAGAATTATTTGTGCTACTCATTTCCATTGGTGTCTAGTGTTAACATGAGTAGGGTTTTCACTTTCCAAATCCCACTACCACCTTTTTAAAGAAATGTTTCACTGTTGTTTTAACTAAAAGGGGATCTGTGTCTGGATTTTTTCTAGACAAATTTGTTTTTCCAGTTCTAAGAAATCTCTATCTGACTGACTCTATCCTAAGAATATTTTCAGACTCTCATTTCTCCAGTGTCTATCCACATCTTGACAAANAAGTCCATCTTTATCCATATGCTCGATTTAGAAAAGATGGAGACGATAGAGAAGCACAGCTCTAGTTTAATTTTATATGAAAATGCCTGTATAGATATGGCTTTATAATACTGTGAGGAAATAATTTTAAGTTTTGTATTGGTGAAAGAATGCTTAAGTTAGCATTGAAGATCTGTCTGGTTAAAGGAAATTATATTAGTTTTTTTTTATTCAAAATAGAAAAAAAAGTCTTTCTTTGGAGCTGGACCATTGGCATTTAGTATGGCTGATAATGTTTGCTGTGGCTTTTTGCTCAAACTTCTCTTGCATTTTTTACTGAACAGCTTCACTAGAATTGGTGATTTCCTCAAATAGTTTCAAAAGTAAACCCCTAAAGATCCGCATTTTCTTTCACAAATCCAGAATGCATGTCTGAAAATTTGAGTTTCATAATCCTTTTGCCCAAGTCACATAGAACCAGTTGTGTTATCCCGTCCATTGTCCCAATGCCACTGAGCTCTACTGCTCAGTTTAAGAAAGCTTGTTTGCTCTCTTTATTAAAAAAAAGAAAAAAAATATTGAGGTTTGATGACCTCTTGCTAAATAAAAACTTTAGATATAATAGAGTAGAATCTGTGTAAATGCATATATGACACAGGCATTAAATTCCTTTCTAGTATTCAGTTTTGGTATCATACTCAAGAAACTGCAATAACAGGTTGTCATCTGGCAATTTTATTTTTTAAAAAAGGGAGTCAAGGAAAAGAGAATTATTTGTGCTACTCATTTCCATTGGTGTCTAGTGTTAACATGAGTAGGGTTTTCACTTTCCAAATCCCACTACCACCTTTTTAAAGAAATGTTTCACTGTTGTTTTAACTAAAAGGGGATCTGTGTCTGGATTTTTTCTAGACAAATTTGTTTTTCCAGTTCTAAGAAATCTCTATCTGACTGACTCTATCCTAAGAATATTTTCAGACTCTCATTTCTCCAGTGTCTATCCACATCTTGACAAAATTTAAGAGTGCCTAAAGAGATATACTTTTCTCTTCTCTACTAGGCTTCAAAGTATTAATTTTCTATGAATCCCCGGAGAAGGCATCATATTTTAAAAGCGTAGCTTTCAAACTGTTTGGTGCATCATCTAATGATATATGAGTCTGTCTAATAAATAGGAAGAATTTTAAATGGAGGTGACCTTCAGTTTTCCCTGTGGTGGATTTTGTAACATTAGGGATGAGATTCAGCTCTTGCTCTGGACACCCTGGTTTAACCAATGTGATCTAGTGAGCTATTCAGCTATTTAAATGTATGGACCTGAATAGCTCTCCCAAGTCCATTCACCATATGGAATGAATTTCTATGGTCTCACCCAATTTGCTCTATCACTGATGTTTATGTCAACTTAGATATCCTAAGCTATCCTGCTAGCTTCCAGTTGCCAGTGATTTACCTCACTTTTGTGATTTACCTATGTAACTGAAATTTACTGCATTTATTTTCTTGTTGTGTGTTGAGTGAAAACTGTGAAACTTTTGAAGATACTGAAGTCAATGGTCATCAAAAGTATAAAACCGTATTAATCCAGCCCTCCACAACAAGCTTGTTGCAGGACCTAGGCAGATACATTTGAAATGCAGAGGAGGACTGTGTAATTTGGTCATTCCAAATATCCTATTTCTAGTACAGCACAGAAAAACAGCTTAACTGCTAAGACTTTTGAGCTATAAGAAAGGCTTTGAAGTAGACTACCAAGTTTATCTTGAAATTGTGCTCCTTTTTTTTCTGATAAGAGGGAGGGAAATTTAAAAATGTGTTCTTTGTACACAGACAGAGTCAGCTTTCGGTGGCATGTGGTATTTTCAAGAATGGAAGGATGCCACTTACACAAAGCTTATTTAAATTAGTCTGCAAAAACATATTTAATACATCAATTTTTGAGTTTGTAAATCTTGTAAATCAAATTCTTCAGCATTTTACAATGGTCTAATATAGGCAATATGGGCTTTCTGCAGACTTTTCTCCAGCCTATGATGTCAGAAAGGAAATGTAGTCTAGATTATTGTGCAAGCTGCTAATGCACTTAGAAAAATCAAGAATTGCCTGTTTATGTGTAGGGTAAATACATTTATGATGATGAGTGGAACAGAGTAAGTTGGGGGTAAGATGGGATTTGCTGCATTTTCACATTATCTTCCAAATATTTTCCTATAATGATGTGTTGTATCCTGTTATTGTTTTATATGATGCTTAAACATTTAGTTATGTCCTGTAACAGGACATAGTACTTGTGAAGCAGAAAAACATTGTTTGGTTTGTTGTTTAGATTTGGGGTTTTTTTTCAATTCCTAAAACCCTTCAGATGAATATTACCTTGAAATGTGTCTTTTCTGCTGGGAACTCAGGTATACTTCCTTGTGACTGCTGCTTCCCCACGACAGGGCAAACATTGCTACTATACTTTGACTTAGCGCTGTAGACCCCATAGGGCTTTTAATGTATACATGATTAAAGCAATAAAAAATTATTGCAACATTTAAAGCAATAATGTTGGCCCAGATGTTATCTCCAGCTCAGTGAATTCCTAAACTGCTGAAAGATGTGAATGTATATCCATGGGGACAGTAATTCTATATGTGCCACTTTCTTGGACTCTTTTCCTGAGAAATTATGCCATTGCCTCTTGTTTTCTAGCAGAAAAAAACTTCACTGGACTGAAAGCACTGAAAGCAAGTTGGGAGGAGGAGGAAAAGTACANAAGTTTATCTTGAAATTGTGCTCCTTTTTTTTCTGATAAGAGGGAGGGAAATTTAAAAATGTGTTCTTTGTACACAGACAGAGTCAGCTTTCGGTGGCATGTGGTATTTTCAAGAATGGAAGGATGCCACTTACACAAAGCTTATTTAAATTAGTCTGCAAAAACATATTTAATACATCAATTTTTGAGTTTGTAAATCTTGTAAATCAAATTCTTCAGCATTTTACAATGGTCTAATATAGGCAATATGGGCTTTCTGCAGGCTTTTCTCCAGCCTATGATGTCAGAAAGGAAATGTAGTCTAGATTATTGTGCAAGCTGCTAATGCACTTAGAAAAATCAAGAATTGCCTGTTTATGTGTAGGGTAAATACATTTATGATGATGAGTGGAACAGAGTAAGTTGGGGGTAAGATGGGATTTGCTGCATTTTCACATTATCTTCCAAATATTTTCCTATAATGATGTGTTGTATCCTGTTATTGTTTTATATGATGCTTAAACATTTAGTTATGTCCTGTAACAGGACATAGTACTTGTGAAGCAGAAAAACATTGTTTGGTTTGTTGTTTAGATTTGGGGTTTTTTTTCAATTCCTAAAACCCTTCAGATGAATATTACCTTGAAATGTGTCTTTTCTGCTGGGAACTCAGGTATACTTCCTTGTGACTGCTGCTTCCCCACGACAGGGCAAACATTGCTACTATACTTTGACTTAGCGCTGTAGACCCCATAGGGCTTTTAATGTATACATGATTAAAGCAATAAAAAATTATTGCAACATTTAAAGCAATAATGTTGGCCCAGATGTTATCTCCAGCTCAGTGAATTCCTAAACTGCTGAAAGATGTGAATGTATATCCATGGGGACAGTAATTCTATATGTGCCACTTTCTTGGACTCTTTTCCTGAGAAATGATGCCATTGCCTCTTAACTTGTTTTCTAGCAGAAAAAAACTTCACTGGACTGAAAGCAAGTTGGGAGGAGAAGGAAAAGTACGAGAAAAATGAGGTCTTCGGAGGTAATTCTTGAATGGCTGTTCCTCTTGGCACAATCTGAACAATGCAGGAGCAGGTGAGGTTGGTTCTGGGGTATTATCTATGAATATGAAGCACAAGTTGAATCATTCTTACTATGTTAGACTTTTCTGTCTCCCATCTTTCTTTGAGATTCCCCAACACATAGAAATTGTCGACAGAGAAACCAACAGTGCGTTAGTTCTGATCCTCCATCTGGTATGTCACAGCTGCTTCAAAGTTAAGTTTCTGCCCCCAGATTCCTCTGCTGGAAGAAGCCACCCCTGAGGCATAATTCTTTTTCTCACACTCCTTCCAGATTTCATTCAGCCTCCAACTCGATGAGAAATAATTCCTCCTTTCTCTTCTGCCCTGGGCAACTTTTCTATCTGTTCAAATTGACTAAAAGCAGAGAACAGCAAGGATTTTTTTCCTCATTTCTATCAGTAAATGGAATTGATGATAGAGATTGCTGTAAATAATTAAAGAATTATAATCAACAGAGCATAAACATATGAATATTTCAAGGGTTTGACAACAGCTGACAAATTCAAGTGCATTCAGTATGGATCGTCTGCATGGGTCCTTTATGACCACTGAAATCTTCGAAGCATGAAATTATTCAGAATTGATCCTTTTTTTAAAAGATATTTTGGAGATCAATAAAGGCCCTGAAAAATCAAATCATTCTGCTGAAATATCTAAGCCCAAATCCAAGCATGTGAGTACATATTGCCACATGAGAGAGCTACATTCAACTTTTGGCTAAAACATTTTCAGTATAGGTCCCCTACATACAGATAAAAATAAAATTAAAAAAAAAGAAAAATCTGTTTATTTTCTGACAGCTGAAAAGTAATACAGGGGCATAGTGATCATATTTATTGCCAGCAGATATTTATGCTGCGACAATGACTTTTCATGTATACTGTATGGCAAGGAGTTTTTGGACAGTCAACTGCAAAAGCCACTGCAAGAACCAACACAACCCAGAAGAGTTTGTAAGGCCACAGACAAAACTCCTTCCTAATTTTTAACCTTCGGATTAAGATATCTCAGTCTTAGCAGAATGGCTGCTACTGGACCAGGACATTACTCTACTTTCCAATTGTCTCTCTTTCATTACTCGTAGCATGTTCTCTCATCTTGATGCATGTAGAAGTCCTTATGTAAGGAAAGCTCTGTCTGTAACTGTGCATGCAATTTTGGTTTGGGTATCAGTCTTTACAACAGGAAAAAGCTGAGAACTGATTCAGAGCAGAAACTCTAAGTCAGCCAAGCAATGTTTCTGAAACAGCTTCACACTGTTTTACAAATTGCTTTCAATGTATCTTGTGGGCTAGTAGAGACAAATCAGCCATTTGTTTTTCTCAGAATTAAACATTAAGATTTCCAAAGACTCAATGGAAAAGATATGTTAAAGAATAGTAAAGATTAATAAAGGTTCTTATCCTATTTTTAGAGTCAGGTGGCTGAATTTGGCATTTATTAAGTTCTATGGGGGACTGTACTGTGTGCATGATTTGTCCTGGATTATTCATTGACTGAGCACTGATTTTTATTAAAGAGCTCACTAATTGGATAAATTACCTTGCATGGAGTTATTGAGCCCTTAAGTAAACTGGGAATGACAGGGGAGGGAGAAGAAGGCCCAGAGTCAATTGAGGACATGTCAAGCTGGTTTGGTGAGCAAAGTCTACAGAGAATTTGTACAGAAATGACACTAAAAAAGAAACCACAAAAATCATTGAAGAAGTCCTTTTCCAAATGTACATATATAAAGAAAGAAGTTCCTACAGAAAAGGATGATGGGGTAAACTCTCAATACCTCTTCTGGAAACAGGACAACACAAGTGGGTATCTCTCTGAGTGACTGTAAACCAGTGCATGGAGCACAGGGAAAATCATGAGGAATTAGAAGCTTATGTGCAGTTGGCAGGGATCATATAGGTATGTAGTAGTGGAATAACTCTCACAACTGAAGTCCTTTGATGGATGGATGTAGGGTCTTTAGGGAAGAGAGGCTGGGAGGTAAGGAAGGAGATTTGTCCTTTATTTGAGAGAGCAGAAAGGATGAATTCATATCTGCCTGGGGACAGGAGAGGAGCCAATGAAGACTTTATGCACAAAGATCACAACATGAACCAAAAAAGGCAATATTGTTTTCGGTGCACACTTCAGGCCACCTAATCAGGTAGAAACAGATGAGACCTTCTTTGACAAAGGGAAGAAGCTTCATGTTTGCAGGTCCTGGTCCTTATGAAGCCCTCCAGTGGTTCTGGAATCTGTGGGAAGAAAAACATAACAGGACATAGGTATGATTCTGGAGCTGACAAATTCCTGACACAGGTGATAGATGAGCCAATGATGAGAGATGGACTGATGTACTGAACAGGTCAGGGATGTGAAAGCTAGGGACAGCTTGGATGCAGTGATCTTGCAATAGTGAATTTCAGCATCCTGAGAGGGCTAAGCAGGGAAAAAAGCAAGACCACGAGTGTGGACTTGAGGGGAGCATACTTTGGCCTTTAGAGGGAACTTTAAAGTCTTGGAAAGAAAAGGGGTTAAGGAAAGTTGCTTGATTTTCAAGATTTACCTCCTCCAAACTTTACCAAGCTTTCTGAATTTCTGATGTTTCGGTTTGGTTGGTTGGTTGGTTTTGTTTTGGGTTTTGTATTTTTTGTTTGTTTATTTAATTTTGGGGTTTTTTTACTCTAAGGAACCTGAATAGCCCTGTACAGCCTGCTCTCTCTGACTCTGCTTTGAGCAAGGGACTGGACTGTATGATTTCAGAAGGTCCCTTCCCACCTCCACCATTCTTTAATTGTGTGATCTTTT
Source organism: Piaya cayana (assembly GCA_013389865.1). Classification (NCBI taxonomy): domain Eukaryota; kingdom Metazoa; phylum Chordata; class Aves; order Cuculiformes; family Coccyzidae; genus Piaya; species Piaya cayana. The sequence continues at coordinate 128,912 of WAAB01012873.1, read as the reverse complement.
TCCTTTTCAACCAGGCACTCTGCCCAGCTGCATCAGCTCTGTTACAGTTAATAGAGCGTCCCACTGTTTCATCTAAACCCCGCACTTCCACCAATAGCACCTGTTCTTTGGTTATTTCTCATCTTTAACAGTGGTTCATGTAGCATATGGGATTACTCAAGGAACTTGTTGCTCAAAGGAGAATTCTTAGTTCTTATTTCCCTCAATGACCTTTATATCCTCGCACTGCAAGCTGTCTTTAGATTAGGGAGAACATTTGCTCAGGAACATTCAGACATAATTAATTACTCCCAGTCTTAGTACATATAAAAACTATTAAATTTCCTCAATTATCTATGATTTATTCCCTTTCAAAAGTAATGTCACAAATATTATCAAATGAAATTTTTAAACTGACCAGATTTTGCACATGGCTTCTTTCCCCTCTGTGACTGAGAAACTGTGAAAGAATGACTTGGCTTTCTTTTCATTCATGATGTTTTTCATTGTTATGCTTAGTTATTAGACTCACACAGCTACAATTCTTTCCCCTACACATGTTCATGGGACCAGTTTTTGAAATTACCTACATACTCTAAGTTATACTGAGTTCAATATCTGTTTGACTCCTAAGTAATATATGAACATTATTTCTCCAATTTTACTGCTTTGAGAGAAATAGGAAATAGTCTAATGACACTTATGCCTGGTTTTGGCTTTGGTTTCAGTTTTTAAAAATGTAAAGCAAGTAGTAACCCTAGTGTCAGGACAAAATATTTTTACAGCCTTCAAATGGCCTAGCCTTTCACAGGGCTCTGTTTCTCTTTGATGGCCACTTTTGGTTTTTATACTAAAAAACTTCTGCAGTGGTAGCAGCTTTTCTCTGTACCTCATTGTGAGACAGAAGTTCATTCAGTATGCTAATCAGGAGAATTTGTTCCTTCAGGAAGCATTTTCTAACCAGCAAGGGAACTGAATGCATCAGTTCATCTCAACTGAATCATCTCAAGGTAAAACAGGGACACTTGATTCCTGGTGCTTGGTAGGGATTATATTGTTTCATGAAACCTGAAGATCAATCTTCCCTTGTAATGTTTAACTTAGTAAATAATGTGTGATGGAAATATTTGAAGGTGGAAACATCAACTGGGGCAACTCACGTTAAGTATTGCTAGAAAAATTCTTAAATCTAGTGAAGCAGATCCTGCTGCTCTGTTATGTGTTCTTTCTTTTTCAAACATTTTCAGTCTTTAGTCACAGAAGATTCTTGTATCAGTCATTACTTGAGTAGCATTCACTGAGATATCTTTTGCCTCCTATTTAATTCCTCATGAAATACTGTCATCACACCCCTTTACCTTCTGAGATATCTTAACAGGCTGCTATCACATCCCATCTTAGATTATAGTACTGAAAATGTTTCTGTGAAATTTTATAGAAATGCCATACCTTATACAACTAAGTAAGAATATAGATCTACAGGACTGAGGTGAAATTCTATTAGAGGATCCAGAGTTTACTGCACAAAACCCACTATATATTGCTTTAGTAACAGTAATGATTTAATAGAGGTACCTGGGGAGGAATAAATAACCAGACATAAAAAACTCTTGCCTCAGACCAAGGATTTATTTTAATTCACAGAAATAGGTAATATGATTTGAACCTGAGTTTCTTATGGAAAATTATAATTAAAATTGACTGGTATAAATTTTTACTTCTAAAATAAAATTTGATTCTTGGAAGAAAAGAATGTTTAGGTTTGGAGTGGGGACTACATTTAAAACTGAGGAGGTATATAAAGAAAAATAATTTTCAGAAGATAACAATTAGTTTCCTATTAAAATAAACCTGATTTTAATGCAAAAAGTTAATCACATCTCATTAGAAGCTATTAAAGTTAGCAATTGCTTCATTTCAGTATTATATGTGTTGCTGGTGGGGATAAGGCTATTATTTAGCTTTTCTTACTGCATTTTAAGCGATTCATATTGATAGGCCATGCTGATGAGAAGTATTTTTATAGTATTGAAACTCACTTAAGTCTTTCATGCTGTTCTTTTGTCCTCATGTGCTGTTGCTGGTAGCTGTTTCAGCTTTAACAGTGTTTCAGATCCACTGCTGAACAAAGATACTGAAGACAGGCAAGTAATTATAATTGCTATTGATGACACTGTGCTGCGGTATATAAAGCTGTAGAGTCCTACACAATATACTTGAATATGGTGGAAGACAGATAAGTAGAGAGAGTTAATTAAGTGTCTTTTTCTCTCTATCAGGATCAAAAATTATAAGTGTGAGAAGACTTGAAATGAGAAGTTACTGCCTGTTATCTGAATTTCCTGCAGCTTTGGGGAGAGTTGCAATATGCCTCTGTTTAGCACATTATCAACTTGTCTTAGCCAGGTTGAAGCTTAGCTCTTTAAATAAGGAAATGATAGTTCAGTTCAAGTGAAATATGGATTTACTAAAGAAAGGGAATAGCACACTGAGTCTGTTTGGGTAAATGCTCAAGTGACAAGCAACAATGGGAAGAAGAGAGAAAAATTTGTATGCTGAAACTGAAACAATTCTTTTAAAGAGGAAAAAAGCAGATAAGAAAGAAGGGAAATGAACATGACATGAAAAATTCTGTCTCTGAAGTAAGGTATTAAAGAACAGGATCATAATATCATAGAATAGTTTGGCTTGGAAAGGACCTTAAAAATCATCTAGTTCCGACTGCCTTGTCGTGGGCAGGGACATGTCCCACTAGATCAGGCTGCTCAAAGCCTAATCCAACCTGGCCATGAACACCTCCAGGGATGGGGCAGCCAAGACTCCTCTGGGCAACCTGATCCAGGGCCTAACCACTCTCATAGCAAAGAAATTCTTCCTTGTGTCTGATCTAAATCTGCCTCTCTCCAGTTTATACCCATTGCCCCTACTCCTATCACTACAGGCTTTTGTAAACAATCCCTCCCCATCTTTCTGATAGGCTGTTTTCAGATACTGGAATGTTGCTAAACCCTAGTTTTTTATCTTTTCTTGTGTCTATCAAATATGACATGGAGGAGATTGAGAGCTTTGAAAATTAAAACCTAATGTTTAGAGTAGTAATATTTAAATGGTACCTCTTCATGTAACATCATTTTCTTCCAAAATGGTTGTGAAGTGACATAAAAGAGCAAATGCATTGCAGGTGGGGAAACTTAGGATGCAGCAGTACCAGGTAGCTAAGAGCCGTCCATCAAATCATTTCTCTCTGCACTAGAAAAGGTCACTTCAAAGTCAGTTGCCATTTCGCTCAGTTTCCCAGGGGTTTGCTAATATTGGGCCGATAACCCATGCAATAGTGGGTTAGATTTCAGCAGTCGGCTTATTCCATGTCAGAAGAGCAGTGCAATGGAACTGGGTCAACAGGCTGAAGACTCAGTTTTGTGTAACTCACTTTTCTTTCTGAAAGGCTAAGTTCTGTGATCTCCATGGGTTAATAATTCCCATCTCTAATCAGGTATGCAAGAAAGCCTTCTTGCTTCTCTTGTCAGTGGAGTCTGAGGTTCTAAGGTGAAGGAAGAGGAAAAGGAAAACCCATTGACGGCATCTGCTATGTAGTTGCAGGAGCCCTGGCTCCAGCCAGCCCTTTACACTTCAGAATGCAAGAAAAGGAGAGCTGTTATATCTTAAAGAGATAATTCTCTGTCACAAAATCACAGGAAATAAGTCTGTCCATCACAATTCATCCTTAGATCTGCTCAGAAGGTAACAATATATGAAGCCTTTTATGCACTGAGACACGAGTGAGGTGAATTCCCAGACGTCCCAGCCATCCCAGCAAGGGATAGTTTATGAAGGCAAGAGTTATGAATTCAGATATATTATTTCTGTTGTAAGAAACATTTCTACAATTCAGAAAAACTACAAGTGATTTGTGAATCAGCTCCCTTAGTCTTGTGAATATGCAAAGAGGGGCTGCACCAGTTCCTCCTTCCAGCCCTGCTGAACACAAACATTGTGCATGGAGAGTACCTGTCTGTGCCTCTTAAGGAAGCTGCAAAATACCTAGTAATTTCTAAACTGAACCATATTCACAGGAACACATATTTCTTTTGTTAAGAGGTCCTAATAATATTGGTGTGAACAAGAAGGGCTGTGTGCAGTCTAAATAGCATCTCCAAGTGGACCTGGTGTGTGACCTTGAAGAAGTTGGTTTATCTCTTTTCATCTAGCTTGTCGCTTCAGACAGAGAAATCTCAGTGAGTTCGTGAGAGCCTCTCATGCAGTGTAGTCTACCCTTCTGCTGCAGTTTCTGCTTTCAGAGAGCTAATATTCCTGTCACTGGTAAAAGGCTCAGGTCAGACTGCTCTCTGTTCAAAAGACAAATGTCTGTTCCTCACTTAAACAGAGGCCTTGTGCTAGCTCTCTGCTGCCTATATTCCACTGGGTACCCTTAGAAAACAATCCATATGTGCCAGAAAAACAAACACAGAAAAAAACCCACTTCTATTGCTTGGGTTAAATGCATAGATCTTGAATTGGTTTGGTCCATTTAAACATTATAATAGCAAACCTAGTAATCAGCTCTTCTGGATAATTTTAGAAACTGTCTTTTCAAAAGCCAGCAGTGGTGTAGTAGTGTGAGAGTAATGAGCAGTGACAAATTATTTGTGTTATTTCCAAGGAAAACTGTTGGCATTAACCTGGTGCAGAGGCTTTGTTACTTTGTGAATAAGAAGTGCAGTTAATGTATTATACTCCATGTGTCTTCCAACCCTACCCACAATGTAATTACACTTTATGGAAAGTTAAGTAGGCAGCAAACTAAGTGGTATGGAAAATGCATGCATTAAAACTCTGTTGGCTGCAAACACCGAACAGTTGTTTTGTCCTTCTACTTTGGAGAACTTAATAATTATACATTTAGTGGTACTGAGAGATCCACTGTGTAATTACACAGCTCAGCAATAATGGCACCAGTTGCTGTGCAAATACAAAGATGCACTAGAGATTAAAACAAATGGAACTGCAGCATTCTGTAGAAATAAAATGAGAACCAGTAGTGGGTCCAGGTGTCACTCTGGTGGAAAGTGAGATTTGTTCAGCTAAGTGGAGAGTGTTAAGGCAGTGGCTTTTTCCCTGAACAGGCATAGTGTTGACCCACAACCTCAAAGGAGGGTGGGTCTGGTTTGGTAGGAGCCATGCCATCAGCTGATGAAGAGAGTCAATACCAGGACTATTCATCTGCACAGTCTATTTCCAGAGTTATATGGCACTAAAAAGTGGGTCATGGGAGTTTTGGGTCCTAAAGGGACTGGAACAGAGTTTGTACTTTAAAATACTCCTATGTGATGGGTTTGATTTTTAGACCCTCCTTACTAGCCAGGTTGTAGCTGAGAAAGAACTACATTTCCCAGTATTCCATGTGATTTTCTACATAAACTGGGGTATAATCTGGGAGTCAGACACTCCTCTCCCTCTCTCCTCTTCTGGTCGCCATGTGGGAAAGGTCTGCTCTGCTGTCGGTCTGCTCGTGTGTGGGAGTTGGGGCCTTGTGGACTCTGGGCAGCGCGGAGTGCCGGGCGTTGATTGATGGGGTCCTGCTATCTAAAAGGAGAGTGGTGATTTTCTCTCATTAGCTTTTATTGCTGTTTTTGGATCCTTAATTCCCTTCGGGGCAGGGGGAGGTCTTTCTCAGGGTCTCTTATTCTCTGTATATGGTATTCTAGTTGCATATAAGTGTTAATACATGTGTATATAATCATACAGCTTTGGTCTGCTCATTTTCAGCATTCCAGTCTCTCTTCCTTCTACCTTCCCTTGGGTTTCCCTTGCTCATACAGGGAGGTGGGGGGAAGAGAAGGAAGGGGGGCTACAGACACTGTGTGGGTTTTGGGAGGGTCTCACCCAAACCATCACACCCTATTAAAAACACCTGAAAAGTTCCTGCTTCTGAGTTACCTCAGCATCTCACAGTCATTATCAAATCTATTGTAACAATGCCTTCATAAGACAGAGACATATATTTCACCCAGCCTTTTAGTGCCTTAATCCTTGAGTAGAAGCTCCTGCCCTCTTTTAGAAGGAAAGACAACCCCTGCTAAATAGGATTTTCAGTTTTTAGAAGAGCTATGTAAGGAGTAGCTGAAGCTAAACCATGTGAGCCAATGAGTAAAACTGAATTATTTGTGTAGAACAATGGAGGGTGTCTCAATACTGGGTCGCAGGAAAGCACCTAAATCTGACCAGCATTCAAGACTGTAGGGTAGTGTCCCAAAGTGCATCTACATAGAGTCTGTTCTTTGCAGTAAGATAGATGCTAAGCTATGTTTATCTTGAGCTAGATAACTTCTTACACACCTTATCTATTAATTACTACTACTGCATGCAGCTCACATGCCCTCAGTGGTACATTCAGGATTAGAAGACATAATTGGTTTTATTTTATAATACAGTGGCTCTATTTCTTATGCTTCTCAGTCCTGCTTCCCCAAACTTCTACGCTAATTCAATAGTACATGTAGTCTGCTGATGGAAAAACCAGCCCCAAGACTCTCATCCAACTCAGTAGGTGCATCTCAACATCTTTTATCTACTGTCTTTCTTTGCCTGACGTATTCTTCCCTTCCAGAGAATCTGCTACCCCCCTGGTTTAAGCAGTCTCTTGGCATATGTGGCTTGGGCACAGGACCTCTCTTTGACTGAGAAAGGCTTGCCTTTTTTAGCAGCTTCTGACTTGTATAGCATCTCTTTTTCCACCAGTTCCAGCTTATTTTCCTCATTTAAGGCCTTGAAGAACAACTTCTTTCTTTTTTTAGAGTAACTCTCCCTTCTGCAAAACTGCCATTTCCATTTGAGGACAGCATAGGAAGGAAAAAAGAAGAATTTGAAGAGACTTCTAACAGCTGTATGATTTCCTGTTCCCGCAAAAATCTTTTTTTCTTTCTCCATCTCCTTGTCACAAACTTTAAACTCTGCTCAGCCTGTTGTCTCATCTACTGTATTTTATCTATTACCTTGGCTGGCAATTCATCCTTTCTTCTTGGTGTCATAAAGCACCCTTCCTTTACAGTATAGATTTACCTCTTGATCATGTTGAATACAATTTCCTCAGAGTACAATTAATCACACTGTCCAAACTATCTATGCCATCACAACCATGCCTTGTCTTGTAGATTCAGACTAAGAGTATACATGTAAGCAAATCTTTAAAGGAGAGCTGATTAAATGCAAACCTGACTAATGCCTACAAGTATTTAACTTACTTTAGTATTACTATCTAACAAAATCTATACTTCCTTTGTTGGAAGCTTCTCTCAGAACAAGCTTAAATGAAGCCTGTGAAGAAACATGATTCAAGCATTCTGCTGCCTGGTTTGCAACTCAGTTGTAGATTTATTTTTTTTTATGAAGTCCTTATCACATTTACATATCTTGCAAAATTCTGTTAAGATCTAGTTTCCTACGCAGGTGAGAATGGGAGCAGCTGTCTCTCAAAAACTTCTTAGCAAATAAATTTAAATTAATTTTCTTAAAATTACAACACTCTCAGCATACTCAGTTAGTTTGTTGTAATAGGATTTAAATATATACCACTGTTTGTCTAGAAACCCTGATGCATGTCACACATCTAGGTCAAATAAGTTCTTCTAATACTCCTGTGAGAGAGGTGAATACTCGTACTTTAAGACTGATTTTTCTCCAGGCTTGGGTTTGATAACTCAGATATATTTATAGCCCTGAAAAAATCCTGAAGTCATTTTTGATAGGGAATAAATCCCTAAATTCATTTCCACAGTGAATTTTGTTTCTAAAGTATTTGAAACTACAGACCCGTGGCACCTGCCAGCTGTAATCTAGAGGGCAAGTAGGTATGTGGTTGTATTTCAGAGCGGGAGCTAATATAGTCAGCCTTTCAGAAGAGCATAAATTGTAGTTTATTCTTTGGAGCTAGTTCAGATATTGCTGAAATGGAGGAGACTGGACATGTCATCAGCAAAATGCTCTGCATGTGTATCTCTGCTTATGTCTCAAATTTACCCTCCTATGAAAAATGAAACTGAAGTATTTACATCTCATATTATGTCTTTGGTTGGCAAAGTAGTGTGTTTATTATTATATTGTTCTATTCTGAACAAATATGATATAAACCAATTGTCAAATACATATTCTGTCAACAAATGCTTTGATATTTACATTTCCAAATCAATTCTCCAGTTTACATTGAAGAGAATACACCTGTCTTCAATGTGTTTGACCAGAACCAAATCTGAGGCTACAATCTATTCTTTACCTCTTTATTTCCAAAATTTAACAGGCCAAATGTGTAATCCTATCTTCAGAGATATCTAAATTCTTTACAACTGGTTTTACTATGTATCATCATTGAATCAGCTCCTCTTTCTCATTCATACCTTCATGTCAGCTGTAAAAGCTGCATCGGTCCACTCATTCATTTGACTTGGAAACAACACTGCTTATATCAAGTGATTTATCCCCATCAGCAGAAAGATTTAAGGGTGGTTTTTCACAGATATGTGAGGCAAAACCCCATCTAAATGGGGAGATCAACAGAATTTAGGTGTCACATTCTGCAGTTTGAAGAAAAAGGATACATTAATCTAGCTGTTTACCCCTGCTTATGCTTACTTTCATTTCTTCTATTGGCACCCTTTTGTGAGTTAATTTGTCTCACTAATCTGCCAAAGAAGTAACCAAGGAAAATTGACTAGATAATTTTCTTCCACATTAGTGAACTGAATCAGCTCAGAGAAAAATCTGTCAAAAAAAATTTGTTCAAATTGTTCGACTGCACCATTTTCTGAAGAAGCCCATTTCTCAAATTGACTTTAAAAAGGAATGCATGGGATTAGTTCAAAAGTAAGTGCCTGTGTTCTAAATATCTCTAACTATGAAAAATAAGTCCCATTTCTTTCTTAAGCTGAGTAAATCAGTCTGATCATGATTCTCAGACTACAACAGCCACTCTGACAAGACCAAGTTCCTCAAAATGACACGACCATGTCTTTCCTTATGAACACAACAGAAATAGATTTATTGAAGATATACAACAGCTGAACTATCATTACTAGGGTGTGAGACCTACCTTTACTTCATCCCAGACCCTCCTTTCAGCCTTGGAGGTGTTTTCTCCAAAGACATTACATGAATTGTCAGACCACATGCTACAAGCAGAAAAGAAAAATTCTGGAAATGTATCAGTCCTCACTCTCTTCTGTTTCTCTCCAGAAATGTCCTTGTTATTCTCTTTTGATAGAACAAACTTCAGTTAGGAAAAAATAGCATTTTCAGTGACCTATAATTTCGTACAACAACAAAAGAATAAAACTAAAAATTTTGCAAAAGCTGAAGTTTTTTATTAAGATTATTATTAATATCAAACTAATATCAATAGAGTAAGTTTCATTGCCTATTTCAGGTAGTGATGTTAGCACCTTACATCCCATTCCTTTGGCTCTTTCTGTAACAGTTCTACAAATGAGTGCTAATTTTGATCTGACAGAGAAGATGGAGTCTGGGTGATAGATAAAGGAATAAAGAGATTGATTAATTTAGCAGTTTAGCTACCTATTTCCTCTGTGGCCTTTGGAAAATCAATGAACTCTTCTGTGCCCTAAGCACACAACAGAAACACTTGTACCAACCTTTTAAATGCCTTAGAACAAAGCTGCAGAAATGGATTTTAAAAAAAACCCCCGAACTTGTCCCTTCTTCTTGCCTTTCATGAGAGAAATGGGAAGCTGAAAGGAAGTTAAAATGCCTCACCTAACATTTCTAAATGAGGAGCTCTTAACACATGCCAAAGCAATGCCATTGTCAGGGTGAATGGGTCTGCGGAGACTGACCTCCCCAGTCTAGCATATAGACAGAGCTGCAGGAATCCTTCACACGGATAACCACACAGCGCTCATTACATAAGCACCATGAATATTTCTGGCAGTGGCAAGTCTGCTGTTGGAAGGAAAAACACCACTCATTTGACATTTCAGTGTAAAGGTGTGTTGGGCAGGGATGAGAGTAATTATAAGATTTCTTTAAAAACGTAGTTGTGCAGAGGACAGTGTGAAAGCTAAGATAAATAAAAGTCATATACTTTGTACCTTACATGTAGATATTCTCTAATTCTCCTCTCCTCTGAGGGAGAAGAAGGAAAGCAGAAGAATAGGAATGGAAGTTTAGAAGGTAGGTGGCATTCCAGCTGTAAATTTAACAAGAAAATTGTAGAATAGAAACCATGAAACCAGGAGACCTGTTAACTCAGATTCATGCACACAGCATAATCCACAGCTGAGGTTGGAAAGGGATGACCACTTGTCAGTAACTCAGATAAACTGTGGTGGGATCTCTCATGCTCTGTCCCCTCAGGCTCCTCAGGCAGGGGAAGGAGGCAGGAGCTCTTTTTTTGCCTTGTAACCCACTTCACTGAAGTTCCCATTTTACCCCCCCCCTTCACATTTCTAGAAGGACATGCATTGATCAAGGATATCAGCTAATGCTAGCATTGGTCACAAGAGGTTTGTTTGCATGTCCCTTTATATTATTGGCACATCCATTACTTGACAGGGAAGGTGACAGCGCATTTCTTCCTGTGTCTCTGTAAAGCAGAGTACAGCCTTCTCAGTGGAAATCTGGACACAAGCTGAGTGACTTAGTGGTCCTGAAATCTCCCATATTTTATTTACCATGGTGAGGTTCAGAAACTGAATGAATCTAGTCCCATATTTTCAAATTTCTGAAGCTCCAGACTGGCTACTTTTCAAGTGGAAATATTTTTCTATGGCTTGGTAAGAATAGTCATGTTTTATAACTTTCAAGAAAATACCTGCTTAAACAATTCCATTTTGTTACTATTTTCTCTAACTCTTTATTGTGCTGTAAAAAGTGTTGTCCAAACAGACAGGCATAGATAAATTATTAATTACCCAGCCTTTTACTATTTAACTACAGGCAGATTGTCATTGTGCTTGCCCAATTCATTCCTGCCTTTTCCTTATCGAGCCATGAACTGCAGATCCCCACTACCTCCAGGGTCAGGCAGAGGGTTGGCTGCAAGCTTAGAGACAATTAATGTAGCCAGAGCATCTGAAGATGCTGATGCATGGTGACACTGGTGGAACATAGGCCCTAATGTGTGTAAAAGGCAACAATTTTGGTATGCTAGCACTCTATCACTATTGAGTCTTGTGGCCTTGCCTCTGCTGTTAAAAAAAATTAAAGAGAGATCTAAAACATCTCTGGCACAGAGATCAGTGGCACATAGTGGCACAGGTCATCACGTTTTAGGGTTATCCTGCTTTCATGGATTTGTCTTGGAGACTGGAAGAACACATGAGAGAGAGAGAGAGAGAATACCAAAGTAGCTCAAAACAGAAGCAAGAAAGATTCTGGAGAACTGTTGGTAACACTTGAAAACATAATTTATTTATTTTTACTTATAACTTCGGTCTTCATTTACCAAAACCTTACATAATCAACCTGAGATTCCTTGTGGGAGAATTCCATCTTGTTGAGAGGGGTCAACACATAAACAGTCAGGGGAACAACCCAAGTGGATAAGAATAAGTTTTTTTTTCAGTGGGCCTCTGCAGTTTTGGGTGGAAACAGATGACTACACCTACAATGATAAACAGATTTGGAGCAAGGACGTTTTCTCTGGCACTGAGACTAAGTGGTAAGGACTACTTACCAGTTCTCTCAAGATCCTCTATGCCCTGTGTGGTAGCCCAAAGACAGAAGCGTATTTTTTCACCTTTTTTTCCTTTTAAACTTTTTGACATAAGGTGAGATCAGTGTAGCAGCCTGATAGAGTGAAGGTTTCATAGCACAGTTCTGGATAGCATTTGTTGCGTGTGCTGAGGTATCTGATAAGAATGAAGTTTGCTGGAATAACACATAAGGCCTGTACATGGCAGAAAGAGCCAATTTAAAGTGGTAACATTCTTACTGAAATTTAAGAATACTCTCTAGTGAACTACTTTAGAACAGGTTTTGGTCATGGCTGATTGGAAAAGTTCAAGAACTAAGGGAGTCAGCTAGAAACTAAACAGTTGAAATGAGCAAGGGTCCAGTGTTGGCATGCCTGATCCTCTTATTAATTGATGAGGATGTACACTGTAAGCCACCTAGGTCACCTTGCCTTTAGTGGATTAAGCCTTCATGATTTCTTCTCAACTCCATCATGAAATCAAGATATGCAAGGTAGGTCTTCAAGAATCCTATCCACTTCAATAACTGTTCCAGGTTGACTTCAGATGTGGACACTCCACTCAGCTGCTTAAATTCTCCAGGTGTTTACCCTCCTGCTAGAGCACTTTCTATAACTATGAATGCCAGATATCTAGAAATACATCAGCTTTGACAGGATTAAGCCATTTGGATTCCAGGATAAATCCAACTCCTCTTTGATCCTGCCCATCTTGCTTAGGCAGCCCAGTTCAAGAGACTTAATCCTACTCCTAATCCAATGCAAAACACAAGAGTTATTCACCAGAGATCTTATAAAGCCTGGATCAGGCTGCTTTTTTTCTTCTGAGACACAGTATTCCTTACTGTACCTTGAAAAATTTCCAAAGATTGGAAAGGAACACTTCAGTTCTAGAAAGGAGTTGGGAGGATAAATGATCTATAAAGCAACAGAAAATATACTCTGGTTGAACTTGCAATTGACAGTAGTTTGGTGAGGCAGAAGCAGCAATGCAAACAGGTAAATTAAGTATAGGAACAGAAAAAGCACTTTAAACTGGTAGAAATGGAGACAGTCAGAAGTAAAAATAAAGACAGTCTTTGGAATTGTACTCACCCTGCTGTGAGCTCTCAGTGCAGTTCTGTGATATGAAGGTTTAAAACCATCCCATGTGTATGAACAGGGTATCACTTCTACTGCAGTTTCTATTCACACAGCAGTGATTCTATAGAATATCTTACCCACTTATTTGGTCCATGTCAAGAATAGTGTAGAAATACTGATACTTAAAATGATCCATGTTAAATGATCCACAGATTAGAAAGTAATGTTGCAACACGAAGCTGGAAGAACTCTACTCTGTGCTGAATTGTGTGTAGAAAGAACTGGAAGATGAAAGGTGGCTTTTTTTTTCTTCAGCCTGATTGGCAGAGGGAAAACAAGATTCACCACCTGAAAACTGATGTTGTACAAATTAAGACATAATATCCTATTAGTGAAGCTAATTAAAGCATTGAAGCATCTTACCCCATAACGTCTCTATATCTGTGAAGGTCACGCTGTCTCCTGGTGTCTCTCAAACAAAATTGAGTATCTGTCAGAAAAGAGATCCCTTAATCCAGCTACAGTTCGTAGGTGTCTGGTGGCCCCTGTACCCCTAGAGTGAATTAATGCAGCTCTAAGTCTGTGAATATTCTGCTCAGTTCTGGGTTTGGTCACAGAGAAGGTAGGAAGCTATTCAACGTCTTCAGCATCCTGATAACTCCTGCTGCTCATTGACTGTAGAGAAAAATCAAAGCTCTTGTGTCAATTCCATATCCATTTTTTCCTCAGGGTAAATGAACGTGCTGATAGCATGGGCTATCAGCAATCAAAACTGAGCCAAAGTTAGAACTTAGTTTTTGGTAGAAAACGTAACTTCAGGCAGTTTGCATTACATGCGCATGCAGATTCTGTGCACTAGCTATATATTCATGTTAAAACCATGAATAAACTTGTAGTACAAGGCTGTGTTGCTATTAATATCTAAGGACCCATGAACTGCAGTGTTAATGAACTTTTGAACCCTTGTTAGTGTGATGTGTGCTAAGTGTGTCAGGCAGGGGAGATGGCCAATTAATGGACTGGTGGATCACTTCTAGGTCACAGAAGGCCCAGTTAATGGGAAGGCAAGTGCATAGAAGATAAGACATCATGTCTTGTAACAAGCCAGTTTTTTTTCTCCCAGCATTAAATCTACTCTAATTGAGACCATCCAAAGACAACTAACAAATCAGGTTGGTTTGCCTTTAAAAGGCTTCCAAATTAAGGAAGCATCTCAACATTTCTGTCCTTTTGACTGCTAAAGCCCCCAAATCTACTTTAGGAATAAACTATTGAATATAGACTTTGAAAATTAACTTTTATCTGAGGGCAAAAATAGGAGATGAAACTTACTTAGATTCTGATCTATCAATCTCTTACTCACAAATACATGCAAATCTATATAGTATATGTAAATGCATACATGCATACCCTCCAGAATTTCCATGTTCTCCTTTACTTATGCTATGTAGGTCTATTAGAAGTGTCATGCCAGCTATCTGAACAACCTTGTAGTAAACTAAAGAGATTGTTCTAGTGTTGGATTTCAAAGGGTGTCAATCAAACTGGACACTGGTATATTTGTATTCAAAAGGCAAGAAAAAAGTATTTATCCTTTGCAAGTATAACTATCCAGGTATCCTTTTTCTTCTGTTTTTCCCCTTATCTTTTCTTCCCAGCCTTCTAAAGGTTTGGGGATTAACAGGCACAGGACCATAACTAGAACAGAATTCTAGTTCCTCCCTCCAGGAATTCAAGGACCATCTTTCTCAGTTGTCTCTTGCTGGTATGTACAAATAGGACATAATATGGAACTTGGGAAAAAAAAACAAAACCAAACCCCTCCCTTTCTCTCTCTGGTAAAATTAGCAAGAATGTGAAGATGGGAGAAGTATTTACATTCATCCACACTATGTGAAAATGTTTACCTCTTAGCATTACCTAAGTAACTTTTCTCAAACTTACTTTGAGCTCTGAGTGTTGGTAGCACTGCAGTTTCTCTGGCTTTCTCCTGAGAGACAGAGGATAGTGACCTGAGATTACGTGACTGACTTCTGTATGAAATAAGTAGATGATATTTGATTGCTTGTGACAGGCAAAGTTAAGGCAGTGAAACAACCTTTTCCCAAAGTGACAGCACTTATTCCACTTTTTGATTAGTACATTTGTTTGTAGTTGGGGATTATCCTGACATTTAAAAAACACTTTTGTTTACTGTTTAATTTTGTAATTGTGACATGAGTTACTGACTTGCTCCTACGTTAATAATCCCCCTTGGTCTTCAGCTGTGTGAAACCAAGTCATAGAAAAGATTCTATGACTAGGTCAAATGTTTAGGATTTTCCTTGCCATGGGTCGTATCTTCATCCTTATAAACACAGGTTTCTTACTGAATCTATCACTGTCAAAGAGAATAAAACTCTGACCACCAGGGAATATGCTTCTTTTTGAGTGACGAAGCTGGTGAGGAGCGATGAAGCTGGTGAAGGGACTGGAGAACAGGCCTTATGAGGAGCGGCTGAGAGAGCTGGGGTTGTTTAGCCTGGAGAAGAGAAGGCTGAGAGGAGACCTTATTCCTCTCTACAACTACCTCAACGGAGGTTGTGGAGAGGAGGGAGCTGGCCTCTTCTCCCAAGTGACAGGGGACAGGACAAGAGGGAATGGCCTCAAGCTCTGCCACGAGAGGTTTAGGCTAGACACTAGGAAAAAAA